>CM048754.1:101123208-101543208 GCA_026315105.1 Locusta migratoria
AGGTTGCCACGAACTTATAAGTTTTTTTTTCAACCATCTGACTGGCTACATTTGATCAAATAATGTACCTCTTCAGATGGTTTTAATAACGTAAGAAGGAGGGAAATAGGCCTGCACTTAGACGTAGGAGCTTAGGTTTAAGTTCATAAATGGGTTTTAGTCACTACTACACTAAGATACACCACTCAACCTACCCTCCCCACAAAAACACATACACACACACACACACACTACAACACACACACACACACACACACACACACACACTCACACACACACAGAACTAACCGACCTACATGGATACCCTCTCCTCAGTGCATCACTTCATGAAGAATGGCTGCCAGTCCACAAGAAACCTTCCAGCACGGTGAGCCAACACGATATTGAATTCCAGCATTAACGATGGAGGTTGCCACGAACTTATAAGTCATTTTTTTTCAACCATCTGACTGGCTACATTTGATCAAATAATGTACCTCTTCAGATGGTTTTAATAACGTAAGAAGGAGGGGAAATAGGCCTGCACTTAGACGTTAGGAGCTTAGGTTTAAGTTCATAAATGGGTTTTAGTCCTACTACACTAAGATACACCACACAACCTACCCTCCCCCACAACACACACACACACACAACACACACACACACACACACACACTCACACACAGAACTAACCGACCTACATGGATACCTCTCCTCAGTGCAGCACTTCATGAAGAATGGGCTGCCAGTCCACAAGAAACCTTCCAGCACGGTGAGCCAACACGATATTGAATTCCAGCATTAACGATGGAGGTTGCCACGAACTTATAAGTCATTTTTTCAACCATCTGACTGGCTACATTTGATCAAATAATGTACCTCTTCAGATGGTTTTAATAACGTAAGAAGGAGGGAAATAGGCCTGCACTTAGACGTTAGGAGCTTAGGTTTAAGTTCATAAATGGGGTTTTAGTCCTACTACACTAAGATACACCACACAACCTACCCTCCCCACACAAACACATCACACACACACACACACACACACACACACACACACAGAACTAACCGACCTACATGGATACCTCTCCTCAGTGCATCACTTCATGAAGAATGGGCTGCCAGTCCACAAGAAACCTTCCAGCACGGTGAGCCAACACGATATTGAATTCCAGCATTAACGATGGAGGTTGCCACGAACTTATAAGTCATTTTTCAACCATCTGACTGGCTACATTTGATCAAATAATGTACCTCTTCAGATGGTTTTTAATAACGTAAGAAGGAGGGAAATAGGCCTGCACTTAGACGTTAGGAGCTTAGGTTTTAAGTTCATAAATGGGTTTTAGTCCTACTACACTAAGATACACCACACAACCTACCCTCCCCACACAAACACATACACACACACACACACACACACACACACACACACACACACATTCACACACACACAGAACTAACCGACCTACATGGATACCTCTCCTCAGTGCATCACTTCATGAAGAATGGGCTGCCAGTCCACAAGAAACCTTCCAGCACGGTGAGCCAACACGATATTGAATTCCAGCATTAACGATGGAGGTTGCCACGAACTTATAAGTCATTTTTTCAACCATCTGACTGGCTACATTTGATCAAATAATGTACCTCTTCAGATGGTTTTAATAACGTAAGAAGGAGGGAAATAGGCCTGCACTTAGACGTTAGGAGCTTAGGTTTAAGTTCATAAATGGGTTTTAGTCCTACTACACTAAGATACACCACACAACCTATCCTCCCCACACAAACACATACACACACACACACACACACACACACACACACACACACACACTCACACACACACAGAACTAACCGACCTACATGGATACCTCTCCTCAGTGCATCACTTCATGAAGAATGGGCTGCCAGTCCACAAGAAACCTTCCAGCACGGTGTGCCAACACGATATTGAATTCCAGCATTAACGATGGAGGTTGCCACGAACTTATAAGTCATTTTTTCAACCATCTGACTGGCTACATTTGATCAAATAATGTACCTCTTCAGATGGTTTTAATAACGTAAGAAGGAGGGAAATAGGCCTGCACTTAGACGTTAGGAGCTTAGGTTTAAGTTCATAAATGGGTTTTAGTCCTACTACACTAAGATACACCACACAACCTACCCTCCCCACACAAACACATACACACACACACACACACACACACACACACACACACACACACACACACAGAACTAACCGACCTACATGGATACCTCTCCTCAGTGCAGCACTTCATGAAGATGGGCTGCCAGTCCACAAGAAACCTATCCAGCACGGTGAGCCAACACGATATTGAATTCCAGCATTAACGATGGAGGTTGCCACGAACTTATAAGTCATTTTTTCAACCATCTGACTGGCTACATTTGATCAAATAATGTACCTCTTCAGATGGTTTTAATAACGTAAGAAGGAGGGAAATAGGCCTGCACTTAGACGTTAGGAGCTTAGGTTTAAGTTCATAAATGGGTTTTAGTCCTACTACACTAAGATACACCACACAACCTACCCTCCCCACACAAACACATACACACACACACACACACACACACACACACACACACACACACAGAACTAACCGACCTACATGGATACCTCTCCTCAGTGCAGCACTTCATGAAGAATGGGCTGCCAGTCCACAAGAAACCTTCCAGCACGGTGAGCCAACACGATATTGAATTCCAGCATTAACGATGGAGGTTGCCACGAACTTATAAGTCATTTTTCAACCATCTGACTGGCTACATTTGATCAAATAATGTACCTCTTCAGATGGTTTTAATAACGTAAGAAGGAGGGAAATAGGCCTGCACTTAGACGTTAGGAGCTTAGGTTTAAGTTCATAAATGGGTTTTAGTCCTACTACACTAAGATACACCACACAACCTACCCTCCCCACACAAACACATACACACACACACACACACACACACACACACACACACAGAACTAACCGACCTACATGGATACCTCTCCTCAGTGCATCACTTCATGAAGAATGGGCTGCCAGTCCACAAGAAACCTTCCAGCACGGTGAGCCAACACGATATTGAATTCCAGCATTAACGATGGAGGTTGCCACGAACTTATAAGTCATTTTTTCAACCATCTGACTGGCTACATTTGATCAAATAATGTACCTCTTCAGATGGTTTTAATAACGTAAGAAGGAGGGAAATAGGCCTGCACTTAGACGTTAGGAGCTTAGGTTTAAGTTCATAAATGGGTTTTAGTCCTACTACACTAAGATACACCACACAACCTACCCTCCCCACACAAACACATACACACACACACACAACACACACACACACACACACACACAGAACTAACCGACCTACATGGATACCTCTCCTCAGTGCATCACTTCATGAAGAATGGGCTGCCAGTCCACAAGAAACCTTCCAGCACGGTGAGCCAACACGATATTGAATTCCAGCATTAACGATGGAGGTTGCCACGAACTTATAAGTCATTTTTTCAACCATCTGACTGGCTACATTTGATCAAATAATGTACCTCTTCAGATGGTTTTAATAACGTAAGAAGGAGGGAAATAGGCCTGCACTTAGACGTTAGGAGCTTAGGTTTAAGTTCATAAATGGGTTTTAGTCCTACTACACTAAGATACACCACACAACCTACCCTCCCCACACAAACACATACACACACACACACACACACACACACACACACACACACACATTCACACACACACAGAACTAACCGACCTACATGGATACCTCTCCTCAGTGCATCACTTCATGAAGAATGGGCTGCCAGTCCACAAGAAACCTTCCAGCACGGTGAGCCAACACGATATTGAATTCCAGCATTAACGATGGAGGTTGCCACGAACTTATAAGTCATTTTTTCAACCATCTGACTGGCTACATTTGATCAAATAATGTACCTCTTCAGATGGTTTTAATAACGTAAGAAGGAGGGAAATAGGCCTGCACTTAGACGTTAGGAGCTTAGGTTTAAGTTCATAAATGGGTTTTAGTCCTACTACACTAAGATACACCACACAACCTACCCTCCCCACACAAACACATACACACACACACACACACACACACACACACACTCACACACACACAGAACTAACCGACCTACATGGATACCTCTCCTCAGTGCATCACTTCATGAAGAATGGGCTGCCAGTCCACAAGAAACCTTCCAGCACGGTGAGCCAACACGATATTGAATTCCAGCATTAACGATGGAGGTTGCCACGAACTTATAAGTCATTTTTTCAACCATCTGACTGGCTACATTTGATCAAATAATGTACCTCTTCAGATGGTTTTAATAACGTAAGAAGGAGGGAAATAGGCCTGCACTTAGACGTTAGGAGCTTAGGTTTAAGTTCATAAATGGGTTTTAGTCCTACTACACTAAGATACACCACACAACCTACCCTCCCCACACAAACACATACACACACACACACACACACACACACACACACACACACATTCACACACACACAGAACTAACCGACCTACATGGATACCTCTCCTCAGTGCATCACTTCATGAAGAATGGGCTGCCAGTCCACAAGAAACCTTCCAGCACGGTGAGCCAACACGATATTGAATTCCAGCATTAACGATGGAGGTTGCCACGAACTTATAAGTCATTTTTTCAACCATCTGACTGGCTACATTTGATCAAATAATGTACCTCTTCAGATGGTTTTAATAACGTAAGAAGGAGGGAAATAGGCCTGCACTTAGACGTTAGGAGCTTAGGTTTAAGTTCATAAATGGGTTTTAGTCCTACTACACTAAGATACACCACACAACCTACCCTCCCCACACAAACACATACACACACACACACACACACACACACACACACACTCACACACACACAGAACTAACCGACCTACATGGATACCTCTCCTCAGTGCATCACTTCATGAAGAATGGGCTGCCAGTCCACAAGAAACCTTCCAGCACGGTGAGCCAACACGATATTGAATTCCAGCATTAACGATGGAGGTTGCCACGAACTTATAAGTCATTTTTTCAACCATCTGACTGGCTACATTTGATCAAATAATGTACCTCTTCAGATGGTTTTAATAACGTAAGAAGGAGGGAAATAGGCCTGCACTTAGACGTTAGGAGCTTAGGTTTAAGTTCATAAATGGGTTTTAGTCCTACTACACTAAGATACACCACACAACCTACCCCTGCCCCACACAAACACATACACACACACACACACACACACACACACACACACACACAGAACTAACCGACCTACATGGATACCTCTCCTCAGTGCAGCACTTCATGAAGAATGGGCTGCCAGTCCACAAGAAACCTTCCAGCACGGTGAGCCAACACGATATTGAATTCCAGCATTAACGATGGAGGTTGCCACGAACTTATAAGTCATTTTTCAACCATCTGACTGGCTACATTTGATCAAATAATGTACCTCTTCAGATGGTTTTAATAACGTAAGAAGGAGGGAAATAGGCCTGCACTTAGACGTTAGGAGCTTAGGTTTAAGTTCATAAATGGGTTTTAGTCCTACTACACTAAGATACACCACACAACCTACCCTCCCCACACAAACACATACACACACACACACACACACACACACACACACACACACACACACACACACAGAACTAACCGACCTACATGGATACCTCTCCTCAGTGCAGCACTTCATGAAGAATGGGCTGCCAGTCCACAAGAAACCTTCCAGCACGGTGAGCCAACACGATATTGAATTCCAGCATTAACGATGGAGGTTGCCACGAACTTATAAGTCATTTTTTCAACCATCTGACTGGCTACATTTGATCAAATAATGTACCTCTTCAGATGGTTTTAATAACGTAAGAAGGAGGGAAATAGGCCTGCACTTAGACGTTTGGAGCTTAGGTTTAAGTTCATAAATGGGTTTTAGTCCTACTACACTAAGATACACCACACAACCTACCCTCCCCACACAAACACATACACACACACACACACACACACACACACACACACACACACACACACACAGAACTAACCGACCTACATGGATACCTCTCCTCAGTGCATCACTTCATGAAGAATGGGCTGCCAGTCCACAAGAAACCTTCCAGCACGGTGAGCCAACACGATATTGAATTCCAGCATTAACGATGGAGGTTGCCACGAACTTATAAGTCATTTTTTCAACCATCTGACTGGCTACATTTGATCAAATAATGTACCTCTTCAGATGGTTTTAATAACGTAAGAAGGAGGGAAATAGGCCTGCACTTAGACGTTAGGAGCTTAGGTTTAAGTTCATAAATGGGTTTTAGTCCTACTACACTAAGATACACCACACAACCTACCCTCCCCACACAAACACATACACACACACACACACACACACACACACACACACACACACACAGAACTAACCGACCTACATGGATACCTCTCCTCAGTGCATCACTTCATGAAGAATGGGCTGCCAGTCCACAAGAAACCTTCCAGCACGGTGAGCCAACACGATATTGAATTCCAGCATTAACGATGGAGGTTGCCACGAACTTATAAGTCATTTTTTCAACCATCTGACTGGCTACATTTGATCAAATAATGTACCTCTTCAGATGGTTTTAATAACGTAAGAAGGAGGGAAATAGGCCTGCACTTAGACGTTAGGAGCTTAGGTTTAAGTTCATAAATGGGTTTTAGTCCTACTACACTAAGATACACCACACAACCTACCCTCCCCACACAAACACATACACACACACACACACACACACACACACACACACACACACACACACACACACACACAGAACTAACCGACCTACATGGATACCTCTCCTCAGTGCAGCACTTCATGAAGAATGGGCTGCCAGTCCACAAGAAACCTTCCAGCACGGTGAGCCAACACGATATTGAATTCCAGCATTAACGATGGAGGTTGCCACGAACTTATAAGTCATTTTTTCAACCATCTGACTGGCTACATTTGATCAAATAATGTACCTCTTCAGATGGTTTTAATAACGTAAGAAGGAGGGAAATAGGCCTGCACTTAGACGTTAGGGAGCTTAGGTTTAAGTTCATAAATGGGTTTTAGTCCTACTACACTAAGATACACCACACAACCTACCCTCCCCACACAAACACATACACACACACACACACACACACACACACACACACACACACACACACACAGAACTAACCGACCTACATGGATACCTCTCCTCAGTGCAGCACTTCATGAAGAATGGGCTGCCAGTCCACAAGAAACCTTCCAGCACGGTGAGCCAACACGATATTGAATTCCAGCATTAACGATGGAGGTTGCCACGAACTTATAAGTCATTTTTTCAACCATCTGACTGGCTACATTTGATCAAATAATGTACCTCTTCAGATGGTTTTAATAACGTAAGAAGGAGGGAAATAGGCCTGCACTTAGACGTTAGGAGCTTAGGTTTAAGTTCATAAATGGGTTTTAGTCCTACTACACTAAGATACACCACACAACCTACCCTCCCCACACACACACACACACACACACACACACACACACACACACACACACACACACACACAGAACTAACCGACCTACATGGATACCTCTCCTCAGTGCATCACTTCATGAAGAATGGGTTGCCAGTCCACAAGAAACCTTCCAGCACGGTGAGCCAACACGATATTGAATTCCAGCATTAACGATGGAGGTTGCCACGAACTTATAAGTCATTTTTTCAACCATCTGACTGGCTACATTTGATCAAATAATGTACCTCTTCAGATGGTTTTAATAACGTAAGAAGGAGGGAAATAGGCCTGCACTTAGACGTTAGGAGCTTAGGTTTAAGTTCATAAATGGGTTTTAGTCCTACTACACTAAGATACACCACACAACCTACCCTCCCCACACAAACACATACACACACACACACACACACACACACACACACACACACACACACTCACACACACACAGAACTAACCGACCTACATGGATACCTCTCCTCAGTGCATCACTTCATGAAGAATGGGCTGCCAGTCCACAAGAAACCTTCCAGCACGGTGAGCCAACACGATATTGAATTCCAGCATTAACGATGGAGGTTGCCACGAACTTATAAGTCATTTTTTCAACCATCTGACTGGCTACATTTGATCAAATAATGTACCTCTTCAGATGGTTTTAATAACGTAAGAAGGAGGGAAATAGGCCTGCACTTAGACGTTAGGAGCTTAGGTTTAAGTTCATAAATGGGTTTTTAGTCCTACTACACTAAGATACACCACACAACCTACCCTCCCCACACAAACACATACACACACACACACACACACACACACACACACACACACACACACAGAACTAACCGACCTACATGGATACCTCTCCTCAGTGCAGCACTTCATGAAGAATGGGCTGCCAGTCCACAAGAAACCTTCCAGCACGGTGAGCCAACACGATATTGAATTCCAGCATTAACGATGGAGGTTGCCACGAACTTATAAGTCATTTTTTCAACCATCTGACTGGCTACATTTGATCAAATAATGTACCTCTTCAGATGGTTTTAATAACGTAAGAAGGAGGGAAATAGGCCTGCACTTAGACGTTAGGAGCTTAGGTTTAAGTTCATAAATGGGTTTTAGTCCTACTACACTAAGATACACCACACAACCTACCCTCCCCCACACACACACACACACACACACACACACACACACACACACACACACAGAACTAACCGACCTACATGGATACCTCTCCTCAGTGCAGCACTTCATGAAGAATGGGCTGCCAGTCCACAAGAAACCTTCCAGCACGGTGAGCCAACACGATATTGAATTCCAGCATTAACGATGGAGGTTGCCACGAACTTATAAGTCATTTTTTCAACCATCTGACTGGCTACATTTGATCAAATAATGTACCTCTTCAGATGGTTTTAATAACGTAAGAAGGAGGGAAATAGGCCTGCACTTAGACGTTAGGAGCTTAGGTTTAAGTTCATAAATGGGTTTTAGTCCTACTACACTAAGATACACCACACAACCTACCCCTCCCCACACAAACACACACACACACACACACACACACACACACAGAACTAACCGACCTACATGGATACCTCTCCTCAGTGCAGCACTTCATGAAGAATGGGCTGCCAGTCCACAAGAAACCTTCCAGCACGGTGAGCCAACACGATATTGAATTCCAGCATTAACGATGGAGGTTGCCACGAACTTATAAGTCATTTTTTCAACCATCTGACTGGCTACATTTGATCAAATAATGTACCTCTTCAGATGGTTTTAATAACGTAAGGAGGAGGGAAATAGGCCTGCACTTAGACGTTAGGAGCTTAGGTTTAAGTTCATAAATGGGTTTTAGTCCTACTACACTAAGATACACCACACAACCTACCCTCCCCACACAAACACATACACACACACACACACACACACACACACACACACACACACACACACACACAGAACTAACCGACCTACATGGATACCTCTCCTCAGTGCAGCACTTCATGAAGAATGGGCTGCCAGTCCACAAGAAACCTTCCAGCACGGTGAGCCAACACGATATTGAATTCCAGCATTAACGATGGAGGTTGCCACGAACTTATAAGTCATTTTTTCAACCATCTGACTGGCTACATTTGATCAAATAATGTACCTCTTCAGATGGTTTTAATAACGTAAGAAGGAGGGAAATAGGCCTGCACTTAGACGTTAGGAGCTTAGGTTTAAGTTCATAAATGGGTTTTAGTCCTACTACACTAAGATACACCACACAACCTACCCTCCCCACACAAACACATACACACACACACACACACACACACACACACACACACACAGAACTAACCGACCTACATGGATACCTCTCCTCAGTGCATCACTTCATGAAGAATGGGCTGCCAGTCCACAAGAAACCTTCCAGCACGGTGAGCCAACACGATATTGAATTCCAGCATTAACGATGGAGGTTGCCACGAACTTATAAGTCATTTTTTCAACCATCTGACTGGCTACATTTGATCAAATAATGTACCTCTTCAGATGGTTTTAATAACGTAAGAAGGAGGGAAATAGGCCTGCACTTAGACGTTAGGAGCTTAGGTTTAAGTTCATAAATGGGTTTTAGTCCTACTACACTAAGATACACCACACAACCTACCCTCCCCACACAAACACATACACACACACACACACACACACACACACACACACACACACACACACACACACACAGAACTAACCGACCTACATGGATACCTCTCCTCAGTGCATCACTTCATGAAGAATGGGCTGCCAGTCCACAAGAAACCTTCCAGCACGGTGAGCCAACACGATATTGAATTCCAGCATTAACGATGGAGGTTGCCACGAACTTATAAGTCATTTTTTCAACCATCTGACTGGCTACATTTGATCAAATAATGTACCTCTTCAGATGGTTTTAATAACGTAAGAAGGAGGGAAATAGGCCTGCACTTAGACGTTAGGAGCTTAGGTTTAAGTTCATAAATGGGTTTTAGTCCTACTACACTAAGATACACCACACAACCTACCCTCCCCACACAAACATACACACACACACACACACACACACCACACACACACACACACACACACACACACACACACACACACCACAGAACTAACCGACCTACATGGATACCTCTCCTCAGTGCATCACTTCATGAAGAATGGGCTGCCAGTCCACAAGAAACCTTCCAGCACGGTGAGCCAACACGATATTGAATTCCAGCATTAACGATGGAGGTTGCCACGAACTTATAAGTCATTTTTTCAACCATCTGACTGGCTACATTTGATCAAATAATGTACCTCTTCAGATGGTTTTAATAACGTAAGAAGGAGGGAAATAGGCCTGCACTTAGACGTTAGGAGCTTAGGTTTAAGTTCATAAATGGGTTTTAGTCCTACTACACTAAGATACACCACACAACCTACCCTCCCCACACAAACACATACACACACACACACACACACACACACACACACACACACACACACACACACACACACAGAACTAACCGACCTACATGGATACCTCTCCTCAGTGCATCACTTCATGAAGAATGGGCTGCCAGTCCACAAGAAACCTTCCAGCACGGTGAGCCAACACGATATTGAATTCCAGCATTAACGATGGAGGTTGCCACGAACTTATAAGTCATTTTTTCAACCATCTGACTGGCTACATTTGATCAAATAATGTACCTCTTCAGATGGTTTTAATAACGTAAGAAGGAGGGAAATAGGCCTGCACTTAGACGTTAGGAGCTTAGGTTTAAGTTCATAAATGGGTTTTAGTCCTACTACACTAAGATACACCACACAACCTACCCTCCCCACACAAACACATACACACACACACACACACACACACACACACACACACACACACACACACACACACACACAGAACTAACCGACCTACATGGATACCTCTCCTCAGTGCATCACTTCATGAAGAATGGGCTGCCAGTCCACAAGAAACCTTCCAGCACGGTGAGCCAACACGATATTGAATTCCAGCATTAACGATGGAGGTTGCCACGAACTTATAAGTCATTTTTTCAACCATCTGACTGGCTACATTTGATCAAATAATGTACCTCTTCAGATGGTTTTAATAACGTAAGAAGGAGGGAAATAGGCCTGCACTTAGACGTTAGGAGCTTAGGTTTAAGTTCATAAATGGGTTTTAGTCCTACTACACTAAGATACACCACACAACCTACCCTCCCCACACAAACACACACACACACACACACACACACACACACAGAACTAACCGACCTACATGGATACCTCTCCTCAGTGCAGCACTTCATGAAGAATGGGCTGCCAGTCCACAAGAAACCTTCCAGCACGGTGAGCCAACACGATATTGAATTCCAGCATTAACGATGGAGGTTGCCACGAACTTATAAGTCATTTTTTCAACCATCTGACTGGCTACATTTGATCAAATAATGTACCTCTTCAGATGGTTTTAATAACGTAAGGAGGAGGGAAATAGGCCTGCACTTAGACGTTAGGAGCTTAGGTTTAAGTTCATAAATGGGTTTTAGTCCTACTACACTAAGATACACCACACAACCTACCCTCCCCACACAAACACATACACACACACACACACACACACACACACACACACACACACACACACACACACAGAACTAACCGACCTACATGGATACCTCTCCTCAGTGCAGCACTTCATGAAGAATGGGCTGCCAGTCCACAAGAAACCTTCCAGCACGGTGAGCCAACACGATATTGAATTCCAGCATTAACGATGGAGGTTGCCACGAACTTATAAGTCATTTTTTCAACCATCTGACTGGCTACATTTGATCAAATAATGTACCTCTTCAGATGGTTTTAATAACGTAAGAAGGAGGGAAATAGGCCTGCACTTAGACGTTAGGAGCTTAGGTTTAAGTTCATAAATGGGTTTTAGTCCTACTACACTAAGATACACCACACAACCTACCCTCCCCACACAAACACATACACACACACACACACACACACACACACACACACACAGAACTAACCGACCTACATGGATACCTCTCCTCAGTGCATCACTTCATGAAGAATGGGCTGCCAGTCCACAAGAAACCTTCCAGCACGGTGAGCCAACACGATATTGAATTCCAGCATTAACGATGGAGGTTGCCACGAACTTATAAGTCATTTTTTCAACCATCTGACTGGCTACATTTGATCAAATAATGTACCTCTTCAGATGGTTTTAATAACGTAAGAAGGAGGGAAATAGGCCTGCACTTAGACGTTAGGAGCTTAGGTTTAAGTTCATAAATGGGTTTTAGTCCTACTACACTAAGATACACCACACAACCTACCCTCCCCACACAAACACATACACACACACACACACACACACACACACACACACACACACACACACACACACACACACAGAACTAACCGACCTACATGGATACCTCTCCTCAGTGCATCACTTCATGAAGAATGGGCTGCCAGTCCACAAGAAACCTTCCAGCACGGTGAGCCAACACGATATTGAATTCCAGCATTAACGATGGAGGTTGCCACGAACTTATAAGTCATTTTTTCAACCATCTGACTGGCTACATTTGATCAAATAATGTACCTCTTCAGATGGTTTTAATAACGTAAGAAGGAGGGAAATAGGCCTGCACTTAGACGTTAGGAGCTTAGGTTTAAGTTCATAAATGGGTTTTAGTCCTACTACACTAAGATACACCACACAACCTACCCTCCCCACACAAACATACACACACACACACACACACACACCACACACACACACACACACACACACACACACACACACACACACAGAACTAACCGACCTACATGGATACCTCTCCTCAGTGCATCACTTCATGAAGAATGGGCTGCCAGTCCACAAGAAACCTTCCAGCACGGTGAGCCAACACGATATTGAATTCCAGCATTAACGATGGAGGTTGCCACGAACTTATAAGTCATTTTTTCAACCATCTGACTGGCTACATTTGATCAAATAATGTACCTCTTCAGATGGTTTTAATAACGTAAGAAGGAGGGAAATAGGCCTGCACTTAGACGTTAGGAGCTTAGGTTTAAGTTCATAAATGGGTTTTAGTCCTACTACACTAAGATACACCACACAACCTACCCTCCCCACACAAACACATACACACACACACACACACACACACACACACACACACACACACACACACACACACAGAACTAACCGACCTACATGGATACCTCTCCTCAGTGCATCACTTCATGAAGAATGGGCTGCCAGTCCACAAGAAACCTTCCAGCACGGTGAGCCAACACGATATTGAATTCCAGCATTAACGATGGAGGTTGCCACGAACTTATAAGTCATTTTTTCAACCATCTGACTGGCTACATTTGATCAAATAATGTACCTCTTCAGATGGTTTTAATAACGTAAGAAGGAGGGAAATAGGCCTGCACTTAGACGTTAGGAGCTTAGGTTTAAGTTCATAAATGGGTTTTAGTCCTACTACACTAAGATACACCACACAACCTACCCTCCCCACACAAACACATACACACACACACACACACACACACACACACACACACACACACACACACACACACACACAGAACTAACCGACCTACATGGATACCTCTCCTCAGTGCATCACTTCATGAAGAATGGGCTGCCAGTCCACAAGAAACCTTCCAGCACGGTGAGCCAACACGATATTGAATTCCAGCATTAACGATGGAGGTTGCCACGAACTTATAAGTCATTTTTTCAACCATCTGACTGGCTACATTTGATCAAATAATGTACCTCTTCAGATGGTTTTAATAACGTAAGAAGGAGGGAAATAGGCCTGCACTTAGACGTTAGGAGCTTAGGTTTAAGTTCATAAATGGGTTTTAGTCCTACTACACTAAGATACACCACACAACCTACCCTCCCCACACAAACACATACACACACACACACACACACACACACACACACACACACACACACACACACACACAGAACTAACCGACCTACATGGATACCTCTCCTCAGTGCATCACTTCATGAAGAATGGGCTGCCAGTCCACAAGAAACCTTCCAGCACGGTGAGCCAACACGATATTGAATTCCAGCATTAACGATGGAGGTTGCCACGAACTTATAAGTCATTTTTTC
Organism: Locusta migratoria; assembly: GCA_026315105.1. NCBI lineage: Eukaryota > Metazoa > Arthropoda > Insecta > Orthoptera > Acrididae > Locusta > Locusta migratoria. The sequence continues at coordinate 101,137,991 of CM048754.1, forward strand.
AACCATCTGACTGGCTACATTTGATCAAATAATGTACCTCTTCAGATGGTTTTAATAACGTAAGAAGGAGGGAAATAGGCCTGCACTTAGACGTTAGGAGCTTAGGTTTAAGTTCATAAATGGGTTTTAGTCCTACTACACTAAGATACACCACACAACCTACCCTCCCCACACAAACACATACACACACACACACACACACACACACACACACACACACACACACACACACACACACACACAGAACTAACCGACCTACATGGATACCTCTCCTCAGTGCATCACTTCATGAAGAATGGGCTGCCAGTCCACAAGAAACCTTCCAGCACGGTGAGCCAACACGATATTGAATTCCAGCATTAACGATGGAGGTTGCCACGAACTTATAAGTCATTTTTTCAACCATCTGACTGGCTACATTTGATCAAATAATGTACCTCTTCAGATGGTTTTAATAACGTAAGAAGGAGGGAAATAGGCCTGCACTTAGACGTTAGGAGCTTAGGTTTAAGTTCATAAATGGGTTTTAGTCCTACTACACTAAGATACACCACACAACCTACCCTCCCCACACAAACACATACACACACACACACACACACACACACACACACACACACACACACACACACACACACACACACACAGAACTAACCGACCTACATGGATACCTCTCCTCAGTGCATCACTTCATGAAGAATGGGCTGCCAGTCCACAAGAAACCTTCCAGCACGGTGAGCCAACACGATATTGAATTCCAGCATTAACGATGGAGGTTGCCACGAACTTATAAGTCATTTTTTCAACCATCTGACTGGCTACATTTGATCAAATAATGTACCTCTTCAGATGGTTTTAATAACGTAAGAAGGAGGGAAATAGGCCTGCACTTAGACGTTAGGAGCTTAGGTTTAAGTTCATAAATGGGTTTTAGTCCTACTACACTAAGATACACCACACAACCTACCCTCCCCACACAAACATACACACACACACACACACACACCACACACACACACACACACACACACACACACACACACACACACACACAGAACTAACCGACCTACATGGATACCTCTCCTCAGTGCATCACTTCATGAAGAATGGGCTGCCAGTCCACAAGAAACCTTCCAGCACGGTGAGCCAACACGATATTGAATTCCAGCATTAACGATGGAGGTTGCCACGAACTTATAAGTCATTTTTTCAACCATCTGACTGGCTACATTTGATCAAATAATGTACCTCTTCAGATGGTTTTAATAACGTAAGAAGGAGGGAAATAGGCCTGTACTTAGACGTTAGGAGCTTAGGTTTAAGTTCATAAATGGGTTTTAGTCCTACTACACTAAGATACACCACACAACCTACCCTCCCCACACAAACACATACACACACACACACACACACACACACACACACACACACACACATTGCATTTAGTCAGAAAAATTGGCCCAAAATATGCCACGCTGGCTAAAAAATAAGCACAAGTCGAACATAATTTAGATCTATGTTGGCCATCACAAATAAGATTAGTGTTTGCGACGGTTTCTGATTTTTGCATAAATTTTTAGGGCTGAAAGACAGCGATTTTTTAATTTTATTTTCTTACTTTTCCAGTTTTTCGCCTGTAACTTCGAAACGACATGTTTTTCGAATATCAAAATAAAAGAGCATAAAATATCACGTACAATGACCAACTTACAAGTAAAAATATTTTCAGTCCTTTCACCACAATCGATGATAAAAAAAATCAGCATTTGTACCTCCATGCAAAGTGAGTTATGCTCATTTTCGAATGTCTGTAACTTTATAACGGCTACTGCAAATGCAAAAGTCATGTATTGTAGTTGTAGAGCATTAAATTCTGCGTAAAATGAGCTCCTAAATTTTAAGATTTTTCCCGTCCTTTTCATAGGCACCAATGAAACGGCCATGATCTCTGCAGCTGCTTCCAGTACCCGCATACGTTCGTCAGATTTCCAAGATTATTGTTCTCGATCCTGTGAACTGTGTTTCGAAAAAAAATATTGCTGACTGCTGTGATTGATAGATTTTAGGTACCACAAGTATATTGTCACTCAATATTTCATACAACTTTACAAGTACTAGGGTCACTACAAAAGAAATGCACCTTTTTTTTAATACAGTTTTCATTCTGCGTGTTTGAAAGTTTTACAGTGTCGATACATCCTTCCCGCTTGTTTTCCAACTTAGTTCAGTCTGTTCCCGTGAGTGGCGCTGTCACAGCGTGTCTTCAAGATGGCTGCTACACTTGAAATTCATCAGAAGCAACGTGTTGACATTGAATTCCTGTGGTGTGAAGACGAGACAAGGGGAAACGCCCACGAGGGGTTGAGAAAGGTGTGTGGAGATGCTGTGTCGATCGCAGTACAGTTAGTCGGCGGGCGAGCAGGTTACGTGATGAAAGCGGGCACGGCAATACTGAGGATCGTCCTCGCAGCGGCAGGCCTCGTACTGCACACACTCCAGACAATGTGTGCAGAGTTAACGAATTGAGAGGAATGGGGATTATGTGGAGTAATTAATATATTGTTCCTAAAGGATGTATCTAAACATATAGAATAAAAACTGTTAAAAAAGTATGCATTTATTTTGGACTGACCCTTGTATATATTTCCTTCTAGGAACAACTCCTTCATGTGTGTCCACAATCTTTTCTAGTGTAAAATGACATGTCCTCATTCTCTTCGATGTACTTGACAACTACACTCGGCAATTTCCTGCTAGTCACGAGGTCTTGAATCTGTCGAAGAAGATGCGTAGAGAAAGAAACGCATGCGACAGGAGTATGGTATGATTCTTCTCCTGTTACTAAATCTGTTCCAGTGGGAAGCCTCCATTCATCTTCTCTAACAGCAAGAGGCATACTTGTACTTTCTATAATTTTCAAGTTTATTATCTCGTCCACGCTGTCTCACCTGTATTTATTTAAATTACTTTGTTGGAAATTGATTAAAACAAAAGGTATTTCTGCTTACCAGTCACTTGGTTTTATTGTACCCACAACGTATTTAAAGCGTTTAAACCCCCACCATCAGTTGGAATAATATTATGCTGTTTACATGTAGGTTAGGTTGAACTATTGCACTTTCTACAAGAGAAAATACAAAACACTACATCACAATGCGACGTTTTACAACTGTTCAACGAAGTTAAATGCAAATATTTAAAAATCATACCTTCAGCCCCAATGTATTAATTTGTGGTAAATTTTATGTGTACACTTGAAAATGGCTATACAGCCAGAATCCGGATTGTGACAAAAGATAATATACTACTGTCCATTAAAATTGCTACACCAAGAAGAAATGAAGATGTAAAACGGGTATTCTTTGGACAAATATATTATAGTAGAGCTGACACGTGATATCATTTTAACGCAATTTGGGTACATAGATCCTGAGAAATCAGCACCCATAACTACCACCTCTAATAACGGCCTTGATACACCTGGGCATTAGTCAAACAGAGCTTGAATGGCGTGTTCAGGTACAGATGCCCATGCAGCTTCAACACGATACCACAGTTCATCAAGAGTGGTGACTGGCGTATTCTGACGAGCCAGTTGCTGGGCCACCATTGAGCAGACGTTTTCAATTGGTGAGAGATCAGGAGAATGTGCTGGTCAGGGCAGTAGTCGAACATTTTCCGTATCCAGAAAGGCCCGTACAGCACTTGCAACATACGGCCGTGCATTATCCTGCTGAAATGTAGAGTTTCGCAGGGATCGAATGAAGGGTAGAGCCATGGCTCGTAACATATCTGAAAGGTAATGGCCACTGTTCAAAGTGCCGTCGATGCGAACAAGAGATGACCGAGACGTGTAACCAATGGCACCCCATAGCATCACGCTGGGTGATATGCCAGTATGGTGATGACGAATACACGCTTCCAATGTGCGTTCACTGCGATGTCACCAAACACGGGTGCGACCAAAATGATTCTGTAAACAGAACGTGGATTCATCCGAAAAAATTATGTTTTGTCTTTCTTGCACCCAGGATCGTCGTTGCGTACTCAATCGCAAGCGCTGCTTTCTGTGATGCAGCGACAAGGGTAACCTCAGCCATGGTCTCTGAGCTGATAGTACATGCTGCTGCAAACGTCATCTAATTGTTGGTGCAGATAGTTGTTGTGTTGCAAACGTGCCCATCTGTTGACTCAGGGATCGAGACGTGGCTGGACGATCCGTTACAGCCATGCGGATAAGATGCCTGTCATCTCGACTGCTAGTGATACGAGGCCCTTTGGATCCAGCACGGCGTTCCGTATTGCCCACCTGAACCCACCGATTCCATATTCTGCTAACAGTCATTGGATCGCGATCAACGCGAGCAGCAATATTGCAATACTATAAACCCGCAATCGCGATAGGCTACAATCCGACCTTTATCAAAGTCGGAAACAAGATGGCACGTATTTCTCCTCCTAACACGGGGCATCACAACAACGTTTCACCAGTCAACGCCGGTGAACTGGTGTTTGTGTTTGAGAAATCGGTTGGAAACTTTCCTCATGCCAGCACGTTGTAGGTGTCGCCACCGGCGCCAGCCTCGTGTGAATGCTGTGAAAAGCTAATCATTTGCATATCACAGCATCTTCTTGCTGTCGATTAAATTTCGCGTCTGTAGCAGGTCATCTTCGTGGTGTAGCAATGTAATGGCCACGTGTGTCATACAGTCGAAAAGCGGTTAAATCTTTTAACAAAATTGTATGGTTGTGTCTCACTAACAAATGTTCAAATTTATATAAGGAACTCACAGTTCGATGGGGCGATCTATAATTGTTTAATAATGATTTTGCAGCCAAGATCATTTATTATGTTACCGGTTTCGGCGTGCTCGTACTCCATATTCAGACCTGTCGTAATTTATATAACTTCACTACATTTTTTATATACTAAAAGAGTACATCCAGGTTGAGGCATCACCAAACATAAAATTAATAGTCACAAATAAAATATATACATCCATCTTCTAATGGTTCTGAAGCGAGTTACTTCAAAGTCTAAGTTCAATGTTAATTGAAGTCCAGTATAACACTAACTGTTAGTGTACTCTTTTAGTATATAAAAATGACGTGAAGTTATGTAAATTACAACAGGTCTGAAGATGGCGTCGAGCACGCCGGAACCGGTAACATAATAAATGAAAAATGCGATCTTGGCTGCAAAATCATTATTAAAATGTTCAAATGTTTGTTAAGCTTATGGGACTTAATTACGGGGTCATCAGTCCCTAAGCTTACAAACTACTTATGAACTACCTTATACTAAGCACGGCACAAATATCCATGCCCGAGGGGGGGGGGATTCGAACCCCCGACCGTAGTGGCCGTGCAGACCGTGACTGGAGCGCCTCAGTCCCCTCGGCCACCGCGACCGGCTCTCACTAACACTACAAAACAAATGTATAAGAGCGAATGGTCGTGTAGAGACGTTTCGGTCGGCTTAAGACTTTCTCCTCTTGTAGCTACAGAGGAGGTCCGACTCTCAGGTGGGGGCGAGGGTGGGGAACAAGAGGTCGTAATGCGGCTTGGCCGCTTGGACGGCGACCCGGACGCGACAGCCCAAGTTGGGCAGGCTCGAAGTGGTGGCAGGGGGGGGGGGGAGGGGGGGGGGGGAGAGTGTGAGTGTGGGGCCCAGAATAGCGCAGCCCGGGCTGAGGCTGCTGGCTGCTGGCTGCTGGCTGCGCCTGAGGCCGCGCCTGAGACTGAGGCGAGGCGGTTCAAGGCTGGCAGCCGAGCTGACCCAAATGACAGGCGACGAGACGCCACGCGGTCGCCGAGCACGCTGCACCATCTACACCTATATGGGATACTCTGCACATCACATTTCAGTTCGTGGCAGAGGGTTCACCCAACCACCATTATACTATTTATCTCCCATTCCATTCTAAAATAGCGCGCGGGAAGAAATAACACCTGAATCTCTCTGATTTCTCGTATTTTATTCTGACCATCATTTCTACCTACGTAAGTGGGAGTCAACAATATATTTCCGCATTCGGAGGAGAATCTTGGCGATTAAAGTTTCGTAAGTAGCCCACGCTGCAGCGATAAGCGCCGTTGCTGTAATGATTCCCATCCCAGATCCTGTATCATTTCCGCAACGATGTCTCCCCTGTATCGTGACAATACGAAACGAGCTGCCCTTCTTTGGACTCTTTCGATGTCCTCCGTCAAACCCACCTGATAAGGATCCCACACTGGGCTGCAATACTCCAAAAAATGGACGGACAAGCGTAGTGTATGCAGTTTCTTTTGTAGTTCTGTTGCATGTTTTAAGGGTTCTGCCAATAAAACGCAGTCTCTGGTTCGCATTTCCCACGATATTATCGATATTCCTTCAAACCGTCTTGACTGAAGGAATATTTATTCCAACTAATTGCTGTACACCATGGATTGGAAATCATTTCGATATTATCTACGTGTTCTCTCCAATTTAAGTCTGAAGTAATAGTAATTCCTATGTATTTAGTGAAGTATACGGCCTTCATTTATGATTGATTTATCTTGTAAACAAAGCTTAACGGATTTCTTTTCGTACTCATGTGGACGACTTCACACTTCTTACTATTTAGAGTCAATTGCCAATTTTTACACCATACTGATATCTTATTCAGATCGTTTTCAGGTTGGTTTTGATCTTCAGATGATTTTACTAGACGTTAAATGACGGCGTTATCTGCAAACAACCTAAGAGAGCTACTTAGATTTTCTCCTTAATCGTTTATGTAAATAAGGAACATCAGAGGACCAATAACACTACCCTGTGGAACGCCCGATATCACCTATGGTTTAGTCGATGCCTTACCATCGATTACTACGAACTGTGTCCTCTGTGACAAGATATCCCCCTATCCAATCGCAAATTTGGGGCGATATACCATAACCACGCAATTTGATTAAAAGCCGTTTGTGAGGTACGGTGTCAAAAGCCTTCTGGAAATCAAGAAATACGGAATCTATTTGCGAACCCTTGTCGATGGCACCCATCACTTCGTGTGAATAAGGAGCTAGTGTGTTTCGCATGAACGATATTTTCTAAATCCGTGTTGACCTTGGGTCAATAGATCGTTCTGTTCGATATAATTCATAATATTTGAATACAGAATATGTTCCAAACCCTGCTGCAAATTGACGTCAATGAAATAGGCCTGTAATTTAGTGCGTTACTCCTACTGCCTCTCTTGAATATAGGTGTGATCTATGCAACTTTCCAATCTCTTCGTACAGATCCTTCTATGAGAGAGTGGTTGTATATGACTGTTAAGTAAGGAGCAATCGCTTCAGCATAATCAGATAGAAATCTAATGGGTATACAATCCGGACCAGAAGACTTGTTCTTGTTAAGTGATTTTAGTTGCTGCACTACTCCGAAGATATCTACTTCTACGTTACTCTTTACGGCATCTGTTCGTAATTCTAAATCTGGAATATTGGTTCCGTCTTCTTTGGTGAATGAGTTTCTAAAAGCTATGTTTAGTAACTCTGCTTTAGTAGCGCTGTCATCGGCAGGATCGCCAGTACTATCACGTAGTGAGGGTATTGTTTGTGATTTGCCCCGAGTATATTTAACATATGACCAAAATATCATTGGGTTTTCAGTCGAATTTCGAGAAAGAGTCTCATTGTGATAAGTATTGTAGGCATCTCGCATTGAAATCCTCGCTAAATTTCGAGCTTCTGAGTACTACCGCCAATCCTGGGGACTTTGTGTTCGTTTAAATTTAGTATGCCTCTTCCTTTGCTTTTGCAACAGTGTCCTGACCTGTTTTGTGTACCAAGCGGGATCACCTCCTTATTTTATTAATTTATTTGTTATAAAACTGTCAATTGCTGTCGATACCACCTCTTTGAATTTGAGCCACATCTGGTCTACACCTACGTTTAGTGATAGAAACGAGTGGAAGCTGTCTTTCAAGAAGCAATGTATTTTATTTCTTTCTGCTTTCCTGAACAAATATACTTTTCGTTTATTTTTGGTAACTTTGGGACTTTCGATATTCAATTTCGCTACGACAGCTGATGATGCTGTGGTGTATGGGAGGGTGTCATCTTTAACTTACTGTAATAGCATACAGGATGACTTAGACAAAATTTCTAGTTGGTGCGAAGAATGCTCTCAATGTAGAAAAATGTTAGCTGATGCGCATGAGTAGGAAAAACAATCCCATAATGTTCAAATACAGCATTAGTAGCGAGCTTCTTGATGCTGTCGCGTCGTTCAAATATCTAGGCGTAACATTGCAGAGCGATATGAAATGCAACAAACATGTAAGGACAGTTGTGAGTAAGGCAGACAGCCGACTTCGGTTTATTAGGAGAATTTTGGGAAGATGTACTTCACCTGTAAAAGAGACCGCGTATAAAACGCTTGTACGACCACGTCTTGAGTATTGCTCAGGTGTTTGGGATCCGCAGCAGATCAGTTTAAAGGAAGACATAGAGACGGTTCAGAGGCGAACAGCTAGGTTGGTTACTGGTAGGTTCGACCAATACGCGAGTGTCACGGAAATGCTCCGGCAACTCAATTGGGGATCGCTGGAGAAAAGACGACGTTCTTTTCGTGAATTTCTGTTGAGGAAATTTAGAGGGCTGGAATTTGAAGCTCAGTGTCGTACGATCTTCCTGCCACCTACTTACATTTCGCGTAGTGATCACAAAGACAAGATAAGAGAAATTAGGGCTCGTACGGAGGCATATAGGCATTCTTTTTTTCCTCGTTTAATTTGGGAGTGGAATAGGAAAGGAAATGCCTAGTAGTGGTACAGTGTACCCTCCGCCCCACACCTTACTGTGAATTGCGGAGTATGTACGTAGATGTAGATGTAGATGTAGATGTATTCATCTGCCATTCCATTCTCGAATAGTGCGCGGGAAGAATGAACATCTCATCGTTCGAGCTCTGATTTCTCGTATTTTATTCTGACGATCATTTCTACGTATGTAAGTGGAACTCAACAATATACACTCCTGGGCATTAAAATTGCTACACCACGAATATGACGTGCTACAGGCGCAAAATTTAACCGAAGGGAGAAGATCCTGTGATATGCAAATGATTAGCTTTTCAGAGCATTCACACGAGGTTGGCGCCGATGGCGACACCTACAACGTGCTGATAGGAGGAAAGTTTCCAACCGATTTCTCAAACACAAACAGCAGTTCACAGGCGTTGACTGGTGAAACGTTATTGTTATGCCTCGTGTTAGGAGGAGAAATGCGTACCATCACGTTCCCGACTTTGATAAAGGTCGGATTGCAGCCTATCGCGATTGCGGGTTTATAGTATTGCAATATTGCTGCTCGCGTTGATCGCAATCCAATGACTGTTAGCAGAATATGGAATCGGTGGGTTCAGGTGGGCAATACAGAAAGCCGTGCTGGATCCCAATGGCCTCGTATCACTAGCAGTCGAGATGACAGGCATCTTATCCGCATGGCTGTAACGGACCGTGCAGCCACGTCTCGATCCCTGAGTCAACAGATGGGGACGTTTGCAAGACAACAACCATCTGCACGAACAGTTCGACGACGTTTGCAGCAGCATGGACTATCAGCTCGGAGACCGTGGCTGCGGTTACCCTTGTCGCTGCATCACAGACAGGAGAACTTGCGATGGTGTTCCCGACGACGAACCTGGGTGCACGAATGACCAAACGTCATTTTCTCGGACCAATACAGATTCTGTTTACAGCATCACGATGGTCGCATCCGTGTTTGGCGACATCGCGGTGAAAGCACATTGGAAGCATGTATTCGTCATCGCCATACTGGCGTATCACCCGGCTTGATGGTATGGGTTGCCATTGGTTACACGTCTCGGTCACCTCTTGTTCGCATTGCTGGCTCTTAGAACAGTCGCCGTTACGTTTCAGATGTGTTACGACCCGTGGCTCTACCCTTCATTCGATCCCTTCCAACCCCTACATTTCAGCAGGATAATTTACGACCACATGTTTCAGGTCCTGTACGGGCCTTTCTGGATACGGAAAATGCTCGACTGCTGCCCTGGGCATCACATTATCCAGATTTCTCACCAATTGAAAACGTCTGGTCAATGGTGGCCGAGCAACTGGCTCATCACAATACGCCAGTCACTACTCTTGATGAACTGTGGTTTCGTGTTGAAGCTACATGGTCATCTGTACCTGTACACGCCATCCAAGCTGTGATTGGCTCAATTCCCAGGCGTATCAAGGCCGTTATTACGGCCAGAGGTAATTGTTTTGGGTACTGATTTCTCAGGATCTATGCACCCAAATTGCGTGAAAATGCAATCACATGTCAGTTCTAGTATAATATATTTGTCCAATGAATACCCGTTTATCATCTGCATTTCTTCTTTGTGTGACAGTAGTGTATTTTTGCATACGGATGACAATGTTGGCGATTGGAGTTTCGTAAGTAGCCCACGCCGCAGCGATAAACGCTGTTGTTGTAATGATTCCTATGCCAGAACCTGTATCATTTCGTGACGCTGTCTCCCCTGTATCGTGACAATACAAAACTGGCTGCCATTCTTTGGACTCTTTTCGATGGATTCCGTCAAACCCCCTTGATAAGGATCCCATACTGGGCACCAATACTCGAAATGATGACGGACAAGCGTAGTGTATGCAGTCTCTTTAGTAGTTCTGTTGCATCTTTTAAATGTTCTGCCATTAAAAAGCATTCTCTGGTTCGCCTTTCCCACGACATTATCAACGTTTTCTTTCCAGTTGAAGTCTGAAGTAATAGTAATTCCTTGGTATTTAGTGGAGTTTATGGCCTTCACATTTGATTGATTTATCTTGTAAACAAAGTTTAACGGATTTCCTTTCGTACTCATGTGGACGAGTTCACACTTCTCATTATTTAGAGTCAACTGCCAATTTTTGCACCAAAGTAGTATCTTATTTAGATTGTTCTGCAGTGGGTTTTGATCTTCACATGACTTTACTAGACGACAAATGATGGCGTCATCTGCAAACAACCTACGAGAGCTGCTCAGATTTTCTCCCATATCGTGTATGTCGACAAGGAACAATACGTCCCGAGGCTAGGATGGTACTAGGTGACTAAGGGGATGCTTTTGAGTATTCTGGGGTTCGGAACATTGTTGCTGATACTTTTCAAGAATAAATTCTGACATTGTCATACAAGGAGAATGCGGTGTTTTATACATTGTTAAAACATTAATAAAATTTTATTCTTCTTTTTTTTTATCTTTGCGTTGGCCTAGACCGCAGACCAATTAAAAATTTTATAGTGTCGTTACTAGTTTTGACTTTTCAGTCATTTTCAAACAACAGTTAATGGGTGGATAGAAAGTATACTGCCAGTTACATCATTTGGAAGGTTTTTTCCCAACGATTGCATAAAAAAAAATTATTGACTAAAATGTGAACTTTTTCGTCATGGTAATGAAAATAGCTGAGCACAACATGCACGTGACTTGAAAATTCGTATTGTGTGCAGTATCGATGTTATGTGAAGTAGATTTGTAAGTATTAAAAGCGGTAGACATGTCAAACACTTCCCAGGGTGCAACGGCGAATGAGAGTAGTGCAAATTCTTTGACAACCGCTGTACACTTTGACCAACATGAACAATACGAGTTGTCAACTGAGGACCACTATTTATTCAGCTGTTTTCATTGCCATGAAGAGAAAAGTCCACATTTTGTCATTAAATTCCATGTTTAGAGAATGACTAGCCAAAAGCTTCTAAATTATGTAACTGACATTGTAATTTTCATCCATTCACTATAGTATGAAAATGAAATGTCGAAACTAATCAGCACATTATAAAATTTTAAGTTCTTCTGCGGTCTAGACTTCTTAAGAAAAAAAAATCAATAACTTTTTAAAAATTTTAACAATTTATTCAATATGTAGATTGAGAAAAGTTTGAAGCAAACATAAGAGAAATTTGAAGAAGGCATTAAAGTTCAAGATGAGGAAATACAAACATTGCATTTTCCTGATGGCGTTGTAATTCTCTCAGAGACAACAAAGGACCTGGAAGAATAATTGAACGGAATCGACGGCGTCTTAAAAGGAGAGCATAAAATCAACATTAACTAAAGCAAAACAAGGGTGATGGAATGTAGTTCTAGAAAATCAGGCGATGGTGAAGGAAATACCCAAGATAATAATAAACGTGGTGAATGAGTTTTGTTACTTGGGCAGTAAAATAACATAAGGTGGTCGCAGCACAGACGATGCAGAATGACAATGGAAACAAAAGAGTTCTGGAAAAGAGAAATTTGCTAACAATATTAATTTCGGTGTTACAAATGTTTGTAGAGCTTATGGGACTTAACTGCGGGGGTCATCAATCCCTAAACTTACAATCTACTTATGAACTAGCTTATACTAAAGACGGCACAAACATCCATGCCTGAGGAGGATTCGAACCTCCCGACGGGGAACGGCCTCGCGCATCGGAGCATAGCGACTCAATGCACTCTGACACTCCGCTGCGGCTTCGGTGTTACGAAGTCTTGTACAGGCATTTGTGTGAAGTACAGCCTTCCACGGGAGTGAAACATGGACTGTTAATAAGTCAGACAAAAAGAGAAGTTTTTGAAATGTGACGCTATAGACGAATGGCACAGATTAGGTGGGTACATCGCGTAACTAATGAAAAGAATTGGAGAGAAACATTTCTGGCATAACATGACTAACAGAAGGATCGATTGGTAGGACACATTCTGAGACATCAAGGAATCATGAATTTACCGTTGGAGGGAAGTGTGTGAGGTAAAAATCGCAGAGGAAGACGAGGAGACGAATATAGTAAGCAGATTCAGATGGATGTGGGTTGCCGTTCTTATGGGAAGATGAAGAGTCTTGCTTAGGATAGAGTAGGGTGCAGAGCTGCATCAAACCAGTCTGCGGACTGAAGACAACAACAACAGGTGTGGGAAACTGCAGCCTTACTTATACCCTCGATAATTACAATACTTCGTTCTTAATGTCACAGTCGTACCAGTGGGTATTATACGTAAAAGCGTGCTAAAATTTAACGGGAAATAGACGATGCTTCACTGAAGAATTTGAGATAAGTAACATGGAGTCGAAAAGGCAGTATATGGAGATAATATGTATACTATATGTTGTTCTTTAAATTAGTTCCTATGACTGCCAGTTGTAGCCGTGGCACTATGTACGTACCATCTATCCTGCGTCTAACAAAATGTGCTGAAAATGAAAGCCATGACGTCAAGATTGACACGCACCCTGAAAAGTATCCCTGCTATGTTTTCAATAACCTTACAAGCAGCTACAAGACGCCAACTAATTCCGTGGGGGCTGATACACAAGTGAGTTTAGATTTACACACATGACATAATCAACGGGGTTCAGATCACGTGAACTCACAGGGTCGCGTGGAATGACCGCGTGGTCTAAGTCGTCAAGCTACGGGCTGGGCGCCCGGTTCCGTCGGATGTACGAGTCCACCGTCGGGCGCGCGCGTGTGTTTATTTTATCCTTAGTGTAAGTTGTTCAAAATTCAGAATTTTGAGATGTTCATATGTTTGTTAAGTTTAAGGGATTTAAATGCGGGGTCATCAGTCCCTAAACTTACAAACTACTTATGAACTAGCTTATACTAAAGACGGCACAAACATCCATGCCCATGAGGGGGGGGGGGGGGGGTCCGAACGACGTGGTACGGCGTCGCTCTTCGTAGCATAGTGCCTCAATGCGCTCGGCCGCTCCGCCGCGGCTGTGTAAGTTGTTTCTAAGTCTTCGGACTGATGAAAATATTGGTTTGATCCAATATGTTCACAAATGCTTGAACTTTTTTTTTAACTCACAAGTCATGGAATAGTACAAGGCGCATGTCAGTGGGTTCTGCGAAAATATGAACACCACTGGCAATGAGCGCGTCTGACGTGTGGGCATCGATTTCGATCGCCTTTTACATGGACGTCCGGTACTCAATATGACACGTGTTTCGTCTTCTTGCTAGACACTCAATAGCGAAAAAAAAAAAAAAAAAAAAAAAAAAAAAAAAAAAAAAAAAAAAAAAAAAAAAAAAAAAGAGCAGTGTTAAAGAGTTGATGATGGAAAATCGCGTTTTCAATTCTATACTTCGAAAGATCGATGGAGATGAGCATTTCTCTACTGATATACCGGGTGATCAAAAAGTCAGTATAAATTTGAAAACTTAATAAATCACGGAATAATGTAAATAGAGAGGTAAAAATTGACACACTTGCGCGAGCGCGAGCCGCATAACCTTAAGTGGAGCGGACGCCATTACAGCATTGTAATTTATGCTAATGAGACCACCACTCAAGGCGAATGTTCCTAATGTCACCGTTTTGCAGTAAAACATCTTTTAGATAGCAGTTCTCTACTTTGATGATGAAATTCAGCATCCCCTCCGTGTTGAAGCACCACACGTTACAGTAGCACCGGGTTAATCAGTTTGACGAAAAAAACAGTATCAGACCTATGAACCTGATCAGTGTTCATTCTATAAGATTCCACTATCCGGTCATGCACTCCCAGTGAGCTCGAATGCTTGTTTCGGGTTGATTTGTCAAATTCAAACTGCAAGATGTTCTTCCTGGGTATTGTTGCGGCCAACAAAGGGCTAATTGCATGTGGCGCAAGGAATCGTGGCGCAAGCCACCAATCAAGTTACACACGCGATCAAACGTATTCACCGAGACACAAGTATTGGAAACGAACCGGCGCCTACACAACGTAAACAAACCGCCTGCGACTCAGAGCGCTCACGTACTTCCTCACTCTACCGCGGCCGGCCGCGGGGACTGCGGTTCGTCAGTCACGGTCTGCACGGCCACTAGGGTCGTGGGTTCGAATCTCCCCCTCGGGCATGGATATTTGTGCCGTCCTTAGTATTAGTTAGTTCATAAGTAGTTTGTTAGTTTAGGGACTGAAATGAAATGTTTGTTAAGCTTATGGGACTTAACTACGGGGTCATCAGTCCCTAAACTTACAAACTACTTATGAACTACTTACGATCTAGGACGGCACAAATATCCATGCCCGAGGGGGGATTAGAACCCCCGACCGTAGTGGCCGTGCTGACCCGTGACTAGAGCGCCTCAGTCACCTCGGCCACCGCGGCCGGCGTTTAGGGACTGATGACCCCGTAGTTAAGTCCTATAAGCTATACAAACATTTTGAACTCTACCGCGTCTGAGGCGGAATTGCCATTGGTCGTATAGCTGGGGCATTGGAAACTATGGGGCAGTGCTGCAAACACGCATCCCCCACACCGAACTTCATTTCCTAACTCTGGCATTCCAAATGTTCAATGGTTGTTAAGCTTATGGGACTTAACTGCGGGGTCATCAGTCCCTAAACTTACAAACTACTTATGAACTAGCTAACACTAAGGACGGCACAAACATCCATGTCCACTGGGGGATTCGAACCCCCGACGAGGAACGGCCTCGCGCATCGCAGCATAGCGCCTCAATGCGCTCGGCCACTCCGTCGCGGCTAACCTAGCACACCCATCTTGTTACTTGTCACTTATATTCATTTTGTGATGGCTTTCGGAACCGGAAACGTTTGTAGTGCAAAGAAATGCAACTTAAAAGTTTGATATTATCCAGATTTCTTAAAAACTCTGAGAGGTATGTAACATAATCATATTGCTGTAATGTTTTCGTTACGATTCGGATGAAAATTGTTGTTGTTGTTGTTGTGGTCTTCATTCTGCAGAATGGTTTGATGCAGCTCTCCACGCTACCCTGTCCTGTGCAAATCTCTTCATCTGAGAATATGTTCGACAACCTACATCCTTTTCAATCTGCTTACTGTATTCGTCCCTCTGTCTCCCTCTACGATTTTTACCCCCACACACTTCCTTCTAATGCTAAGTTGACAGTTCCTTGATGTCTCAGAACGTGTCCTACCAATCTATCCCTTTTGGTAGTCAGGATATGCCAGAAACTCCTTTTCTTCCCAATTCGGTTAAGCACCTCCTGATTAGTCACGTGATCTCCCAAGCTAATTTTCATCATTCGTCTGGAGCACCACCTTTCTAAAGCTTCTATCATCTTTTTATCTGAACTCCTTATCGTCCACGTTTCACTCCCATACAATGCTACACTCCGATCAAAAGGACTTCCTAACATTTGAATTAATATTGGATGTTAACAAGTTTCTCTCTGACAAAATTACTACGTCGTCGGCAAACCTCAAACTTTACCTACATTTAAATGTAATGATTGATTGATATTTTAAAGAATAGAAAATGGCTCTTGTATAGTATGTAGAGAACCATATACTGCATTTTCCATACCACAACGTACACAAATATTTGCACGTTGTAAGCTATACTGTAAGATTCTTAAGAGTGTACTACAAAACCTTATTTTAGGAAAAAAAAGTGAGAACGATATAGAACATTGTGAGAAGGGAGACAGGCAAATCTGCAGAAAATATTAACACCAAAATCAAATCTGGGCGTAACTAGTAATACTTGTTTTTTTTTTTTTTTTTTTTTTTTTTTTTTTTTTTTTTTTTTCGGAATAAAATCTAGTTATTCATGAAATTTCCTGACGGAGTAAAACTGTATGACTGAACCGGAATTCGAACCTGGGACCTTTGTCGTTCGCGGGCAAAAGCACTCTAGTGGCTGAGCTATCCCGGCACGCTTAACAATCCGTCCCTCACAACTTTACTTCTGCCAGTATCTCGCCTCCTACTTTCCAAACTTCACAGAAGTCCCTGCGAAACTAGTGTGACTAGCACTCCAATGTAGAGTGAAAATATCCTAGAAACATCCTGTGAAGTTTGGAAAGTAGGAGGCGAGGTACTGGTGGAAGTAAAGTTGTCAGGCGGCATCATGAGTCGTGTCGGGATAGCACAGTCATGCTGGGCGTGGTGGCTCAACGCTCTCTGTAATAGAAGAAAGTTAGCCAAAAACAGAACGAACAACCCGAACAAAAGGCTGCAAGGAATCGATCTAATGAGTAAATGAGTAAATAAAGCCGTAGAGTACTTGACCGCGAAAGGCAAAGGTCCCGTGTTCGAATCCCGGTTCCGGCACAGTTTGAACCCGACAGGAAGTTTCATATCAGCGCACGCTCAGCTGCAGAGTGAAAATATCATTCTAATTAATTCGTGCTTGCTATTCACGTAAACTTATCTCTACGAATTTATACTGGTAGTTGCAGGTACCTTATAGAACAAAGAACAATAATAAAGACGAAAGTCGTAGTTTTCGTAACAGGTACCCTCAAAAGTGAAATATAGAACGAAGCGGAAAGGAGATTATGTGTCATACCCGGTTACTTTCGAGCTACACAGCCATGCTTCTGACGATTTAAATTTGTTTGTGTGTGTGTGTGTGTGTGTGTGTGTATGTATGTATGTATGTGTGTGTGTGTGTGTGTGTGTGTGTGTGTGTGTGTGTGTGTGTGTGTTTGTGCGTGTGTTGGTGTAATTTATGTTGGTTGCAGTGGTGAAACTTGGAAAAAATATTCTGATCGGCACCCATTTCCACGTGTGTGCGATCTAACATTCGTCACTTCAAAAATGTTCAAATGTTTGTTAAGCTTATGGGACGTAACTACGGGGTCATCAGTTCCTAAGCTTACAAACTACTTATCAACTACCTTATACTAAGGACGGCACAAATATCCATGCCCGAGGGGGGATTCGAACCCCCGACCGTAGTGGCCGTGCAGACCGTGACTGGAGCGCCTCAGTCTCCTCGGCCACCGCGGCCGGCCATTCGTCATTTCATTCCTCTGACATAGCTGCTCTGTTGCTTATTTTAGCTTCACCCTTTTCGCTCTGGAGTCTAAAAAAGAACATTAAAGTAAATTCAACCAGACTACATCTGTGCAAGAGCTGTACATGGAAACGTCACGATGCTATATCTAAACAAACGTTCAAATGATTGTAAAGCTTATGGGACTTAACTACGGGGTCATCAGTCCCTAAACTTACAAACTACTTATGAACTACCTTATTCTAAAGATGGCACAAACATCCACGACCGAGGGGGGATTCGAACCCCCGACGGAGAACGGTCTCTCGCATCGTAGCATACTGCCTCAATGCGCTCGGCCGCTCCGCCGCGGCTGAAACATTCATATCATCAATTACTTACAAAAGGGTTGTAATTACTCTTGCTACCTGTATGACGTTAACAGACGGCGCCGCGACAAAATAGCCGTGCGCACTAAGGCGCCCAGCTGCGGTGCGCGCGGCTGCTCGCCGTCGGGGGTTCGAGTCCTTCCTCGGGCATGGGTGCTTGTGTTGTCCTTAGCATAAGTTACTTTAAGTTAGTGTAAGTAGTTTATAAGTCCAGGGACTGATGGCCAACGAAGTTAAGTCCCAGCTGTTCAAAGACGTTGTAAAAATAACTAGACTCCTTGACGGCGCTGCTCTCTCGAACCTTCGCCCGGCCGCCATAGTAGTGGCAAGCGTCACATAAATACCAGTGGTATTAGCAGTTAATCGTGTGTTAATTAGCTACTGAGGGATATATACGCAATTGATAATCACGTCTGTATTGTTTGATTATCGCAGTGTGCATGAAGCACGATGTTGAAGAGCTTCTCAACATTTCAATACATAAGTCAATTTAAAAGCTGTACGTGAGTTGTGTGGATGTTGAACCTATCGTTAGATCAGACAACAAATTGTTCCTTGACACAGCAATTTGGTTTAATTATGGCCCTGATACTGATGTATATGCTATTAAGTGAGAAACAGTGCATGAAACTGATTATGTGCGCAACGGATATTTTTAACAAAACAACTGTGACATGTAGCCTTTTGAAACAGACACTGACTATACTCAAAAATTTTGACTGCGAGAAAGATATTAAAAAAACCACAAATCACTTTCTTAATGCTTGATTGTGAGAATTTTATGCAGATCAGTTTCTAATTATTGAAATTTAGTATCAATTTAGTATCATAGTCGATTAACTATCATTTACTATGGCACCAATAATGAAATCCGTTCAACAATATTATTCACATCAATACTGCACTTTAAATCCACTAATAATTAATTATCAAATGAAGGAAGTAGGTTAATTTTCTAACTACGTAAATGAAATATGAAAGAAAGTTTAAGTTTCTTATTATTAATAATCAGCATTACATTACCTACATAATACAACTTCTGACTTGCTGGCAAAGCAGCCTCTGCTCTACATCGGAGCCATACACACAACCCAACCGCTCTCTAAGCGAGCTGAACCACTAGTCCTACTCTCTCTCAGTGCGAGCTACAATGCTATGCAATACATGATCTTTGCCAAAGATGAAACTTCATAAAGGACACATATCGATACATACAGTAGAAGCGATATTATACATTTTCTTGCAAGCAAGTTACTCGATACAAAACAGGAGGCACAATATTGGACATTTTCTTACAACATAAATTTTTTATGGACACGTTTCAAATTGAAAGGAATAAAAAGATCTAATACTGTCTTTCCATTTATATTTCTCAGGAATACAAGTAACCCTACTGCTTGTGTTCAGAGATAGTGTTCTTGTTTAACAGACTGTTAGTCAACACAATATAGGATTGAATGAAATAAATCACAGGCTATTATAATACTCGCAGATCTTAAAAAGGAGCTACTTTAGGCAGTACTGGTGGACAGGAAGTCCAAAAAGTTTCATTTTATGGTTGTGTAAAATAACTATTGGGGTCACGAAATTAGTTGCCTCATTTCAGTTTGAATTCTTGTTTATGAAATTAATATTAGCAACTTGTGACACAGAATTTAGGGGTAACCTGCTTCACATATAGATATAAGAACTGAAAGGGGGTTTGCAGAACCGTGTGTAGTTCCATATATGAATGACTCATAGCCACCCTGGATGCACATTGTGAAGTTCAACCCTGTGACGATAGTTGCTGACTTTTGAGCAGTTCACTCTGCTGTAACGTATTTGGTTTACAGCATTAAAAGTGCTAATTTTCTTGCTAGATACCCTATTGCTAATGTTAGATGCCTTAGTTAAGAAACAGTTGTGGCATACTTCGTGTTCTTAGAAGAAATTGGTAGTGGCTGATTGCTGTATTCACAACGTAAGAAGCTATTTTTCAGTTTCGTATCTGATGGCGTATTTCACTTTCACAATCGATTTTTAAACATTATCTGTTTCAGGCAGCCCCGTTTGATTTTTTGATGTTATGAAATATCTAAATATTGGAGAATGCAGCACTAAAGCAAAGATGTAAAGTGTGAAGCTCTTCCGAAATTAATATTTGTACAAAAGTTTCACAATCGCAGAATATGACAAAGTGGCAAAACATCGTGTCTGTCGATAAATTCCGTTCATATGCTGCACTTAGAACACTAAAAAACTACATGTTATAGTTCAGGTTTCGTTAGGAAGAGCAAACGCTGTTGGACAATTTCTACACCGTATGTGTAATATATTTACATACATCCGATATTTGCTGTATATTCAAGGAGTCTGAAGCTGTTTTGTAGTTATATATTTCAATTAGACGTAGTTTTCGCGACTTAATTCAAATGAATACTCTCTCTAATCAAAAGAAACTTACGCACATTTAAAGCTGGCGCGGAAGTTTGCCACTACAACGGCCACCGAGGCGCTCTTTAATTTGTCCGCTGTTCGCAGTCGGCCGCTTACGGGATTGTGGAGGCTTGGAGCTGTCAGACTGTAGCAGAGTTTATGCCAGTGAGCGTCGCGCCCTGTGAAGACTGTGGTGCTAGTTCGACCAAAGGGTTCAACTCAGGCATGTACTCGAAACTCAAATGTTTGTAAATATATAGGACTTAACTACTCTGGTTATCAGCCACTAGGCATATAAACTACTTAAACTAACCTAAGGACTACAAACACACACACAATATATACACTCCTGGCCATTAAAATTGCTACACCTCGAAGATGACGAGCTACAGACGCGAAATTTAACCGACAGGAAGAAGATGCTGTGATATGCAAATCGTTAGCTTTTCGGAGCATTCAGAAAAGGTTGGCGCCGGTGGCGACACCTACACTGTGCTGACATGAGGAAAGTTTCCAACCGATTTCTCATACACAAAGAGCAGTTGACCAGCGTTGACTGGTGAAACGTCGTTTTGATGCCTCGTGTAAGGAGGAGAAATGCGTACCATCACGTTTCCGACTTTGATAAAAGTCGGATTGTAGCCTATCGCGATTGTGGTTTATCGTATCGCGACATTGCTGCTCGCGTTGGTCGCGATCCAATGAAATTTTAAAAAATGTGTTTCGGGATGTTTCGAATTCTGTCATTAGTGGTGCAATAGGGGGTGGTAAGTTGTATCAAAATACTTGATTAGAAAGCATTTTTGAACCTAAATCTAAGATAATTTATATTTATAAATAAAAGCAACCAATGGAGACCATCCAGTCTACGTGTGCGAAACAGCGGGTATTAAGCTATGCTTCTAACACATAAATCAGAATGTCCGTATGTTTGTGTGTCGTGTTGCATACAAATCTACAGTTTTGTTCCAGTCTTTATAAAATGTTGTACCACTAAGCTTCAATCCACGAAGACGACCGCCGTAAGTGTAAGAATTACGTACAACACATTGTTCACGAGATATGACGTTATAAACAATGAGATGCGCGAAAAACTGCTGCATTAACCGACAATGCTGTTCACTTTCTCCTAAACCATTTCACCGACTTTGACCAAATTTGGTACACATATTCCATACGTGAGATAACAATTGCTGTAAGAGTACAAACCACATACGACAAATGGTTGCCGGCCGCGGTGGCCGAGGGGACTGAGGCGCTCCAGACGCGGTCTGCACGGCCACTACGGTCGGGGGTTCGAATCCCCCATCGGGCATGGATATTTGTGCCGTCCTAGTTCGTAAGTAGTTCATAAGTAGTTTGTAAGTTTAGGGACCGATGACCCCGTATTTAAGTCCCACAGACCATACAAACATTTGAACATTTTTTTGACTTGCACAAACTTTAAACATAAGTTCAAACTAGCTAATACTAAAGACGGCACAAACATCCCTGCCTGAGGGGGGATTCGAACCCCCGACGGGGAACGGTCTCGCGCATCGTAGCATAGCGCTTCAATGCGCTCGGCTGCTCCGCCGCGGCAACTTTTTCTCGCTGACAACGATAGCAAAATAATGGAGCAAAACTACGGTATTCGGTATGACGTTGCAATTTATAATTTCTAAGTACAAATTGTAGCAGCAGGAAATTTTACAGACAGTATACATACATATAGTTGAATGCACCTTCGAAATTGTGTCACAGTACGGCATACAGTTCATGAGAAATGAGCACTTAAAACGTAACCGCATCATCACGCATCAGGTTTTAATGTATTACTTCTTTACAATTAACTGTGTTCGGAACGGATTTTACCGACATACAGCACTTATACTGCAAAATTACACAATTGTACAACATATAATTCAATTAATATGAGATTGTATATACTGCAACGGGTATAAATAAACCTGTCACACACACAAAACGTATTCCAGCCATGTAAGGAAATTCCTGGGAAGCTGACAGTAGCAGACGTGCCCACAGGCACCTTGTAGTATGGACACGCAGCGAAGAGGAATTAGATGCTTTCTTGGTAGATCTAAACAGTATCAACTTCAGGATACAATTTACAATGGTAAAAGAACTTAACGGCCAGCTTAATTTTCTAGATGTGTCTGTGATGAAAAGAGAAGACGGCACGTTGGGCCTCAAGGTTTACAGGAAGGCTACGCATGCGGATCGTTACCTTCATAAAGACTCCAACCACCATCCTAGACAAAAAAGAGGAGTGATTAAAACCTTGGTCGACAGGGCGCATAAAATATGTGAACCAGTTTACTTACAAGATGAGGTCGAACATCTTCGACGGACCTTCAAGAAGAATGGTTATTCCACCAGAGAAATAGACCGAGTTCTTCGCCCCACGAAGAAAACTAAAAACAATAAGGAACCTCAACCATACAAAGGGAAAGTGTTCCTTCCCTTTATTAGTCATGTCACAGATCGCATTGGAAAAGTGCTGAACAAACATGGGGTTGAAACTATTTTCAGACCTACCAGGAAAATTAAAGAACATTTAAGATCTGTAGCCGGCCACGGTGGCCGAGAGGATTGAGGCGCTCCAGTCACGGTCAGCACGGCCACTACGGTCGGGGGTTCGAATCCCCCCTCGGGCATGGATATTTGTGCCGTCCTCAGTTGTAAGTAGTTCATAAGTAGTTTGTAAGTTTAGGGACTGATGACACCGTAGTAACTCTACAAACATTTGAACATTTTAAGATCTGTAAAAGATGCACGACGCTCTTTCGATACACCGAGTGTGTATAAAATTCCTTGCAGCTGTGGCCAAGTGTATACCGGAACAAGGAAAGTAAGTGTCACCACTCGTCTAAGTGAACACAAGAGAAACTGCCGCCTGGGACATACACAGAAATCAGCCGTCGCGGAGCATGTCTACGAAGAGGGCGACCATCAAATTAAATTTAACGAGACCAGTGTTTTATCAAAAACTTCTCACTATTATGCTCGCACATACAGAGAAGCCATTGAAATTTACAAACATCGTAATAATTTCAACAGAAAGGAGGAAGGTGTTAAATTAGACAAGATTTGGACTTCAACGTTGCACAAGCACGTTGACAATCGATCTTCTTCTGGTAATAAGGTTAGCATTAGCAGAGATAGTTGCTCAGCCGACGTCACGTTATGTACTGTGGCACCCCCTATACTGCCTATATATGCGGTGCTCCCTCGAGGCCCCATCGGAGTTGCCACTTAGCCTCGGAAAATGTCTTCCGCAGCTGAAGACGAACGTTAGGGGAGAGTTTTATCCATCGACCACGGCCTACCAGCCCGGATATTTTAAGTGAAAAAATATAAAGGTGGTTCGATAAACCCTCTGCCAGGCACTTAAATGTATTTGCGAAGTATCCCACTTAGATGTAGCTGCACTAACCAGTCTCCGGACTGAAAACCACAACAACAACAAGAAGCTTACAAACTCACCTAAGAACAACATAGACACCCATGCCCGCCGGCCGCGGTGGCCGAGGGGAGTGAGGCGCTCCAGTCACGGTCTGCACGGCCACTACGGTTGGGGGTTCGAATCCCCCCTCGGGCATGGATATTTGTGCCGTCCTTAGTCTTAGTTAGTTCATAAGTAGTTTGTAGGTTTAGGGACTGATGACCCCGTAGTTAAGTCCCATAAGCTATACAAACATTTGAACACCCATGCCCGGGAGGGGAGTCGAACCCCCGACGGCGAACGGCCGCGCGCACCGGAGCACTGCGCTCCAGTGCTCACGGCTATTCCGCTGCGGCGATGGTATTCCATAAGCACGCAGCTTGATTAGAAGGCGTTTGTGAGATACAGTGTCGAAAGCCTTCCGGAAATATAGAAATAAGGAATCTATTTGACATCCCTTGTCTATAGCACTCATTACACCATGTGAGTAAAGAGGTAGCTGTGTTTTACAAGAATGATACTTTGTGAATCCTTGTTGACTACGGGTCAATCGAGTTGGTTCATAATATTTGAGGAAAATACATGGTGTCCAGAAAAGGGCTCACTGATTTCAAAATTAAACATCTCGAAAACAACGATCGATAGAGGAATGCAGTAAACGGTACGTTTATTGTGAAAGCTGTAAGAAGTTCATACAGCAGTTTGAAATAATAGTTACAAAAGCTGCTAACAGATGGCGCTGTACGCTGTACAGCTCATATCAGCATACATAAGTGAAATAATCGTATGGAAACACTCTTTGCAAACAATCACATCACAATGTTTTTAAAATGTTCACCATTGGCACTACAGAGGTGGCGCAAACGAAGAATGAAATTCGCCATCACATTTCGTAGTGTCTCAACCGAAATAGATTCACATGCCAAAGAGATCGCCGATTAAAGGATGTTTCTGGTAGACCCAGTCTTTCACTGTGTTCCACGAAAAAAAAAAAAAAAAAAAAAAAAAAAAAAAAAAAAAAAATCACAGGGAGTCAAATCCGGCGAATATGGAGGCCAATCCATGCCTGCACCAGTAAATTTCGGATATTCTAAAGCAATGACTCGATTCCCGGAGTATTCCTCAAGAAATCGAAACACTTGTTCGGTCTGATGTGATCGGGCTCCATCTTGCATAAACCATTCAGTACCTGGTCGATCCTCTAACGCTTGCTGTGTGGCGACAAATTGTTCCGAAATTGCAAGGTAACGTGCACCAGAGACCGTTTCTCGAATGAAAAAAGGGCCAATAATGCCTCTGCTGCATACTGCAGCCCACACAGTAACTTTAGGATAAAACAGGGGTTTTGCTTCACACCAATACAGTTTTTCGGACCCCAAAATAGCCAGTTCTGCTTATTCACGTATCCATTCAGGTGGAAGTGGGCTTCATCTGTAAACCAGATGCAGTCACATCAAATCCTTCACTACCAATCATTGTGAGCATCTGATTAGCAAAGGCAACCCTTTGTTGCACATCTCGTACGGGTATGGCCTGGTGCGTTTGGATTTTGAATGGAAACATGTGTAGGCTCTTTCTGAGTATTTTCTGCGCGCTGGAATGCTTCAAACCAGTGTCAGATGCAATTCTACGGACGGATGACATTGGATTTCGCTGAATAATTCCAGAAACTGTGGCGATATTTTCAGGCGTAACTGCGGATTGCTTGCGGCCAACATGCCCCACTAGATCATCAGTTACGCTGCCTGTTCGTTGAAATTTTGCGAAGAGCGTACGAATGGTTTTCGCATCGGGTCCTTTTGGAACATTAAACCGTGCTTGAAAACGTGGCCTTTTGCCGTAGGACTCTCTTCTAACCTGTAGTATTCTAGCACCAGAAAAACGCGTTATTCAATGGAGTACATGGTTTTAATCTCTTCCTTCGGTACGCTAACCTCCTTCCACGTTTCAATAGTGGAACTGATCACTCTGGGCTTCGAATCACTATTTATACTAGGCATTACATATGGCGATTGCAGCGCCACCTGTTAGCAGCTTTTGTAACTATTACTTCAAACTGCTGTATAAACTTCTTACAGCTTTCACAATATACATACCGTTTACTGCATCCCTCTATCGATCTTTATCCTCGAGATGTTTAATTTTGAAATCAGGGAGTCCTTTTCTGGACATCCTGTATATGTTCTAAAACCCTGCTGCAAACCGACGTCAAATCGTGTGAGAGTGGCGTGTCGTACCTTTTCTGCAGTTGGCGAGCTCGCGGTGAGGTATGCAGCTCTCCGTTGTTGGCGCCAAATGTGAAATGAGGGGCGGCCTGGGAACAGAGGCCAATGCGCCGGCACGTGGGCGGTGCTTTTAGAAGCAGAGTCTGGCGCTAGAACGCGTCGCGCGGAGTGCCAGCACTCGCCGGGCCTCCGCAGCTCCAACTGGACAATGCACCCACACGTCACTGCTGGCGCTACGAGTAACGCTGTCGGCACGTGGAACGAGGCAGTTAACGTGCGCGGGAACGGGAAACACGACGCTACGAGGCACGTGGGACGAGCTGCTTAACATGCTTTGAGCTTTCAGGGCTCTCTAGTCTAACGACAATTTTCAGCGCGCAATCGTCGTCTGCTGCAACTCATTTGGAACGCGTTTAAAATGGATCCTACTGAATTAGCTGTTTTGGCGGTATTAGCTATTATCGAAGATCAGTGGAGAAAATCCGCAGAAGATTATAGGGGAGGATTTAGCGGCGAAGTAATGACAGGAGAATCATTCATGACGATAATCGACATTCATATTTCAATGCGAATGAAATAAATAACTACACGAATATAAATAATGAAAGCAAAAAATAAAATAAAATAAAATAAAATAAAAAAGTATAAGAATTTTACGGGACTACCGCGCGAATTAAGAGGTTTTGGGCGAGGAAATTCTAAACAAAAAAACCAAAGTAGCAATATTGACAAAAAAAAAAAAAAAGAGATTATCGTCGCACTTTTTTGGAAGCACTTTTTTCCACTAAACAAACTCAATTCCCTCGGTTTAATTGGTTAACAAAAGAACATTGCAAAACGTAACTTCACTTTTACACTTCGCTAGTCTCTCGCGCCGTATTTCACCAACTTTCGTAATTGTACTTCATTATTATTATTATTTGTTGAATTTCAAGGACAACGCAGTCGCTGGAGAGTGCAGAAAAATGGTTTACCTCAGGGAAGCGTCTTGGCTCCACTTCTCTTTAACATCTATACCAACGACCAGCCATCGACCCCACGTCAAGTTACTACAGTCAGAACCAACTCAAACCAAACCCTTCGAAGACACAAGTGTGTGCCTTTCAAGACCGAAGACACTTCCTGTGACTGTGGAGAACAACAAACCACAAGCCATTTGCTCCAGTGCCCTTTGGTCCCTACATCCTGCACAAAGACTTATCCCCTGCAAGCCACTCCAAACGCATTGGAGGTTGCGAAGTATTGGGCACATGTAATATAATTACAATTGTACCTATTTATCAATTTATGATATGTATGGCTACTGTAAAATTGTATGTTTTCGACTCAAGAATAATAATAATTGCGAAAAAAAAGTCTCCTGACTACATCATATTCAAGAAATTCAATAAACGAGCCGTTTTCAGGGTGATTTTGAGTCCATTGCCTGGAAGAGCTATCTACGACCAGTGAAACGTTATCATTGCATGTTTTTTCGCTGTTTCATCTGTATTTCAATATTGCTATTTCTATTGTTTCTCAGTTTATTATACAAGGAGTGTACTTCCACCGTGGATCCAATTAAAACACACATTTGTTAGTCCACGCAGTAGCCATGTTGCTAGAAGCAAACAATAAACCGATCTGAAGCAGGAAAGGTGCCGTAAACAGTGTTCTTGCTTCCTACTGGTCTGACTTAGCGTGGAACGTTACCAACATATCGCATAATTTATCTACATCTACTTGGGAAACTCTGCAAATCACATTTAAGTGCCTGGCAGATGGATCATCGAACCACCATTATACTATTTATCTCCCATTCCATTCTCGAATAGCGCGCGGAAAGAAATAACACCTCAATCTCTCCGTTCGACCTCTGATTTCTCGTATTTTATTCTGATGATCATTTCTACCTATGTAATTGGGAGTCAACAATATATTTTCGCATTCGGAGGAGAATGTTGGCGATTGGAGCTTCGTAAGTAGCCCACGCCACAGCGATAAGCGCCGTTGTAATGATTCCCATCCCAGACCCTGTATCATTTCCGTAACGCTGTCTCCCCTATATCGTCACAATACGAAACGAGCTGCCCTTCTTTGGACTCTTTCGATGTCCTCCGTCAAACCAACCTGATAAGGATCCCACACTGGGCTGCAATACTCCAAAAAATGGACGGACAAGCGTAGTGTATGAAGTTTCTTTTGTAGTTCTGTTGCATGTTTTAAGGATTGCCAATAAAACGCAGTCTCTGGTTCGCCTTTCCCACGACATTATCTATGTGTTCTTTCCAATTTAAGTCTGAAGTAATAGTAATTCCTGGTCATTTTTTGGAGTTTACAGCCTTCACTTTTGATTGCTATATCTTGTAAACAAAGTTTAACGGATTTCTTTTCGTACTGATGTGTACGACTTCACACTTCTCATTATTTAGAGTCAATTGCCAATTTTTATACCGTAGTGATATCTTATTCAGATCGTTCTGCAGTTGGTTTTCATCTTCAGATGATTTTACTAGACGGTAAATGGCGGCGTCATCTGCAAACAACCTAAGAGAGCTACTTAGATTTCCCCCTAAATCGTTTATGTAAAAAAGTGACAGCAGTGGTCCAATAACACTACCCTGTGGAACGCCCGATATCACCTCTGTTTTAATCGATGCCTTACCATCGATTACTACGAACTGTGTCCTCTCTGACAGGAAATCCCCTATCCAATCGCAAATTTCACGGGAGAAAATGGCTCCTCGACGGGATAAAGCAGGATGTGACGTCAGAAATCTCTGAGAGCGGCACGTTAACGTTAGCGATCCCGTTCAGTGTGCCGACGGCTTGAGGCTGTGTTCACAGCGGCACCGATAGACCGTCGTCAGACGCCGTCGACCGAGTTCGACTGAAAACATCGACCGATGGTGTGGTCACACTGCATCCCATATAGTTTGTCACTTGGTTGGGTTAAGGAGAAGGTTAGATTTGGTTAGAATCTATTCTGTATCTGAAGTATTTGAGATTTCAATCTCCTGTGCTGCAAAGGATTCGACCGACATTTTTATGCTTCGAAATTAGTGCCACAATGCGTCTTCTGTTACTAATAAAGACTTCGAATGCATAGGGGAAAGGTTTGTACCTTGGGACGAATTTTAATAAAGGGATACTTTTTAATAAAGGCAGTGTACTCGAGTGGCAACTCTAACAAGGAAAGTACTTGGGCTCGAACAAACATATCTGTATGAACGTTTGGTTACAGGATCTCTACGTACACCTCAGTGTGCTGGCGGGTGTCGATTTTATGCAAAACTTTGCAATCATGCTCTAGATAGCACTGTAGATGTAATTGTAGACGTCATACATAATATAGATATCTGAACTATAACTTATGTAATAATCGTCGTACATGTTCTCTAGCGTATTGTCATCAAAAACCTTGATGATAGTTGCAACATAAACCTTCTTCTCGGAAGACTGTTGGTATTCACTGCCACTGCTTCCATCGCCTCTTCCCGCACTTACCGTAGCACTACCGCTTGCAATGAGTTGTTCGTCATTATCATCCCTATTATCATCATTATGTGTTAGTGTTATAACAGTATCTAACTTATGCTCATTTTTCTGTACCATAACAGATTCGAGAAAGCATGCGAAAGATTCATCTTCTATACTAATACCATCTTCACGAAGTATGATTCTTCGTAACTTCATCTCAACTAATCGCAATACATTAGCAGGACTGATTAGCAATCGCCGCCCCATCTGACGCTTCACCACACAAATAACATCACAAAACGCAACTTCGGAGGCACACTGCACCGTCCCTACTGGCGAACCGACAGGTCAAAGTGCAATGCGGCATGGCACACGCAGAGGCCTCTAACGGACGACTGCAGAGTTTTGCAGATGCGGGAGAATCACTAGTGCAATAAGCGACCTTTACATTATCTCTCATACGATTTTGGCGTATATGTGTTTGTTCGAGCTCAAGTACTTTCCTTGTAAGAACTAGAAGATAAAGTTGTCAGGCCTATTTTCAGAGGGAAATGAGGCCATGTTGTATTTGGATGATGTTTGAGATCTGAGGAGGAGTTTTACAAGTTTTCGTGTTTGAAAGTAAAATTTAGCCACTATCCTTAGAATATATAAATAAAAGCTAAGCGTCATTATAGATATTTCTTAAATACAGTGTCGTAGGACATTGTTTAAGTAAGCTATTGATAGCATAGTTATGAAGATATAAATATGTACATAGGTAGGATTCTGTTTTCTGTTATTGTGGGCGGAGTGTGCGCTGATATGAAATTTCCTAGAAGTTTAAAATTGCGTACCAGGTCCGGGTTTCGAACCTAGGACCTTTGCCATTCGCGGGCAAGCACTGTAAGTTGAGAGGCGTGTCGGGATAGCTCAGTAGTAGAGCGCTTGCACGCGAAAGACAAAGGTCCCGGGTTCGAATCCCGGTCCCGGCACACAATTTTGATCTGCCAGGAAGTTTCAGTTGAGGACTTTCTAGGTAACTGCTCTTTGGTAGCAGTTATTTGCCGTGCGGTCTGGGGTGCCATGTCATGGATTTCGCGGCCGCTGCCGTAGGAGCTTTCAGTCTTCCCTTCGGGACCGATAACCTCTGCAGTTTACAAACATTTCATTTTTTGAGTAGTTCCTTATTAGTATCACACACAGTAAAAAAAGAGCAGTATTGGCCGTAAAAATCTTTTGCTTTTACTATACCAAATCTATTTTTGTTACTGAGTAACCATCATCAGTGCTGAGGATAAAAAAAATAAAAATAAAAAGGAAATTAAGTACAGTAATTGCGCAATACAATTATTGTACAGCGCTACACAACGTGCTGATTATGGCACACTAGGTAATGCTCCTGTTGCTCCGCTCAGCATATTATGTTGTTTTTCATTTAATAATTTAATGCTGAATTCCCAACTGTAACAACTGTAATAATAAGAAAAAGATTTTCTGAAGATATTTTGTGTATCCATAGTACGTAAATGACAGGGTTTTCTGGTATTCATGTAATTTCTTATTTTAATGTATGGGAGTTTTGTATTTTGTCATCTATGGTCTAAAGCATTTTGACGCAATAGAGATGGCGCTAGTGCCGAGTATTAGCGAGCCCAGCTGCATGGATTTGTAAGCACCTGGCTCAGTTAAACGCATACCTGACACCTAAAATAACCGTTCGCCTCTGTTTAGGCTCGTAAAAACACAGGCTGGCGCATCCACCATTTTCATTCCCTGCCAATGCTAAACACAACACATAGCTTATGCAAACAGTGTTGTTTTGTTCAAGTTTAGTAAAAAATTTTACAAGTGTCTGGCATAGATCGTGCTACTTTGAGCTTGCATTCTGCTCTTGTTTACATCGGCGTGTGGATTAGACACAAAAATCTCGCGATTTCTTTACATATTGCTGCTCTTCTTTACTCCACGAATAAGGAAAAAAGTGCAAAAAACATATATATTTCTGTGATAAAAATCGCGTACTACGTTTAATTCTGCCGAAACTGGTCATTTAGATAAACGTTTTAAGCGATCTTGGCTTATATTTGAATACGGACTGTCAAGTGTTTGTTGTCTGTTGTGACGAACACACCACATCGGATTTTTGTACTCACATTGCTGAATGTACTTATATTACGTCATTGAGATACTTTGAGAATGTATTATAAACACTAAAACGAAAAAGAATATTAGTGTATAGGATCTAAAGTTTACGGTCGTAGAGGCACACGGTGCCCATATTGGCAACAACCGTTGAATGCTATTTTTAAAAATATAATTGTATAGAATGAGCGGAATAATGCTTTTTGTTGACCATGAAATAAATAAATAACTCTGTTCCTTCTCTAACGTTGACAAGTTTTTTATGTAACAGTGCCCTTGTCTTGTCAGTAATTTAATAATCATTGTAAAGCAAACATTTAGTTGACAACATTAGCGCACTACGCCGCCGTAGGCGTAACTAAAATTTACCCAGTATTCTGTGTCAGTAATGTTATAGTCTCTTATAGATAAGCGTTAATATTGGAATTTATTAATAAGAAATTGAATTGGGGTGTATATTTTGTGATAAAACATCAAGTACTATTCTTTCAAACTGCAAATTATGACGCTAAAACTTGGAAATACCACAAATATCATTGAACGGTAGTTGCCTGTATCCGCACAGTACGCTGCCACAGCCGTAACGAAACTTTTTGCCCAGTATATTTATATTTTCCGCTTTAGTGTTTGTAATACTTTCTCGCAATAACGCAATAGAAGTGTCTTCAACAATTCGTACAATGGCAGTAAAAATCTTTTTGATGTGGTGTATTTCTCTATATACTACATAAGACACACATATTGTGTTCTAAAAATTGTATGTTCTGGGATGTTTTGCTGTGTTATGATATTTTGCGGCAGCTTACTCTCTACAGGCAATAATAAATAATATTTGCTTACAATACACAACTGTGCGCTCGATCCAGGTACCTAGTTTTTGCGACGACTGTTAATGATCCATTTTTTCCTTCTATCATAATCTCTCATGAAACTAAACTTTTTGTAGCCACCTCTGGAATGATTTCAGCAGTTTATGGCAACACAACCACCCATAATGTCGTGCTAAAATGCCGTGGCACAAATCCTATAGCTTCGCAGTTTGTTTGTAAATCTATCGGATCAAACTGCGTGGTTATCAGTCCGTAGCTTACAAACTACTTAAACTAAGGTAAACTAACCTAAGGACAAGCACACACACTCATGCTCCAGGGAGGACTCGAACCTCCGACGGCAAGCAACAGCGCGCTCCGGAGCGAAGCGCCTTAGATCGCTCGGCTACTCCACCGCGGCAGCTCCGCAGTTTCTTTAACTTACGAGCTACCAGAATGAAAATGGCGGATGCGTCAGCTCGTACTTACAGGAGCCTTAGCTCTATTTATACATAGTAATATGGAATGTGTCAGATCTATGTGGTATTTTATAATTAATGTAACATCTGCTGTGAGTTTTCTGGTAGATATCAACTAATTATAACGTTCGTGCTCATTAGAAATTGTACTTAGTAGATGAATCGTGCGAATAATTCGCACTCTATCCTGAGCAATCACAGATAGGTAAGACAATAATGGAGAAGAGCCAGATGCAAATAAACATTGAATATTAGTAACAAATATTAGTCTCAATGTAAGAAAATTTATATAATTAAATACAATATGATTAATTGTGAAATATATGTAAATCAGATGTTGACTTTTTCATGTTTATTTTATTTTGTGAAAACCTGTTTATTTTACAAAATCCAGTACACAACGCTTGCTTGAACAAAGTGAACAATTCCAATAGCTGTTGTGCCGTAAACTGTGAAAGGAATCTCGTGGTAAAACTACACTTGCGTAAAGAACCTAAACAACTGCAAGAGCTGTCATGACCGTTAGTTAACTTAAATTACTTGTGTATTTTTCGTCGTTACATCAAAGTGTATAATCGAAATCGTGTAATAAAGAAGGTATTTGGCTTGCATAAAGAATATAAACAACTTCAAGAGTTGTCGTTCATGTTAGTTAAACTGTCAATAGATGGCATCATCTACATTGCTTTTATACCGGCCGCGCAAACTAAGTTGATACTCGGCGCGGTGACTGATGGGAGCAATCGTGAATACATGTCGCATTTACGACCGTTCGCCGGGATTTTTTTTTTTTTTTTTTTTTTTTTTTTTTTTAAGGGGGACCAAACTGCAACGGTCATCAGTCCCCCATTTCACTGTGGGCGTAAAAGAGACAGGCTTAAAGTGTAAAGTGGGAGGGGAATCCCTCGGAGTCCATAAAACATCTAAAACAACAAGAAACAAACCGAAAGGAGACCATCACACAAGACAGCTTATAACAAGGAAGCCGATGGTTGTGGCTGATCGACCATGAAAATAAAATAGGAAAAGTCAACCACTCGGCAGTACAAGGTAATCTCTAGTTAGAGAGAATGATAAAAAAAACCTGCTCGAATAAAACGTAAAACTGAATCTGTCATTGTAGCATCGTTACCTGAAACTTCTGATAAAAGAGCAGGGAGGTTAAAATTTCTCCGCAAGGGGGCTAAAACGGGGCAGTCCAACAATATGTGGACGACTGTCAAACTGGAGCCACACCGACATTGGGGCGGGTCCTCACCCCGAAGATGTCCATGGGTGAGCTACGTGTGCCCAATTCGGAGGCGACACAAAACCACCGAGCCCCGGCGAGATCTCGCGTATTGAGGAGCGCCACGCAGCCGTAGTCTCCTTGACAACCCGGAGCTTGTTGGGAGTGCTCAGGTTGCGCCACTCAACATCCCAAAGCTGATGTACCCGACGGCGCAACAAGGTACCGAGATCTGAAGGTGGGGCCGATCCCTACTATTTCGTAGCCGGGGTGCTCAGCAACGACAGCGAGAAACTGGCGACGGAGAGCCTCAAGGGGAAGCGAGTCCTTGCGCCCGTGGGCCAAGTCTAAACGAAGACATGGCCGTGGCAGGCACCATGGAGGTGTGCATGAATGGGCCCGAAATGGAGGTGGGAGAGGATAGGACTCAAGCTCCCCCAGGAGGGACTGCACGCGAAAGAATCAATTTCGATTGTACGAACAATACATTTTTTCCAAAATAAAGTTTTTTTTTGTGTGTGTGAAAACAATAACTTTAAACTATCTGCGTGTTTTTCGTCATCAGTGGAGAACGAAAAATGGAAAATGATTCCTCAATCACTAATTTTGGATAAGTAATACAGGACATATGGCATACCCGCAAAAAACACCGATGAGAAATAATGTATATGATTTCTTGGACATAGGTTTGATTTTGTATATTTCTCATTTCGGTTTAGCATCAGCTCTGAAGATGGTTACTCGGTAGTGGAAATGGATTTGCTATAATAAAAGCGAAAGATTTTCTTTTTGCTGTTTATAATAATTATTCTGTGGTCTTGAGGACTTCCATCCATATAATGGATTCGAATCTTTAGTTCATTTACATTGCACGTTACAACACTGATAAAAAACGAAGATTAAAAAAAGGATATCAGGTTTGTTTGGGTGGCCATCTTCCGTAGCAACCGCCGAAATTCTTCTTTTTTTAAGGGGAAAAACGCCTTTTGTTTGCTGCAATTGATTTTATCCTCCCACACGCGTTTCACTTACTTTTATTTTTTTTTATTTGAACTTGGCCAACTATGGACCGCAAGAAACAAGGCTTTTTGGCTTTTCTTCTCTTCTCCCAGAACCTCTTCAATCGTTCGCTTCTATTTTTTTCTCTACTCAGAAATGATCCGTTGTGTTTGGTGGCTCCTCTCGAAATGATCTGATGTCAACTCTGCTTCTGAACTCTCCTCTGTTGTAAAAACATCTGTGGTGTAATTCCAGCTTCTGCGGCATCCTCTTTCACTTCCACTAACCATTTAGATGTAGCCTTTAACGCCGTGATATAATCGAAGATCCTTTTGGATAGTCTGCATTCATTCGTTTCGCCTTTTATTTTAAAGACATCTTCAGTGTGATCTACAAGTACAATTCTTTGTGAGATGTATTGTTTCCAGATTATTAACAGTTCACGTATTTTTTGACATAAGGGAAGAAGATTTTACTCATATTTTCGTTGTCTCTTCAGCTAACTTCTGCTGTTTCCGCCATCTGTTCAAGGCAACATGTTGCACATGTATACAAAATGTGCTATATGAGTAAAAACTTCTTCCCTTAAGAAAAATAAATAAATAAATAAAAATATACGAACTCTAAAGTAAAAGGCGAAATGCGTCCGGGAAAAATAAAATGAACTGCAGCAAACAAAAGGCCTTTTTCACCTTCAAAAACGAAGAAATTCAAAGAATGTTCAAATGTTTGTAAATCTATGGGAGTTTACTGCTTGGTTAATTGTCCGTAGCTTACAAACAACTTAAACTAAGATGGATAACACATACACTCATGCCCGACGGAGGACTCGAACCCCGACGGCAAACGGCCGCGCGCACCGCAGGACGGCTCCCCAGTGCGCACGGCTACTCTGCCGCGGCGAAGAATTTCAAAAATATTTCTATCTCGGACAGGGTAAGAAGAACCCTGTTGTTGTGGTCTTCAGTCCGCAGACTGGTTTGATGCAGCTCTCCACGCTACCCTGTCCTGTGCAAGCCTCTTCATCTGAGAATACGTTCGGCGACCTACATCCTTTTGAATCTGCTTACTGTATTCGTCCCTCGGTCTCCCTCAACGATTTTTACCCCACACACTTCCTTCTAATGTTAAGCTGACGATTCCTTGATCTCTCAGAATGTGTCCCACCAAACTATCCCTTCTCTTAGGATATGCCCAATTCTCTTGAGCACCTCCTCATTATTTACGTGATCTACCCATCTAATTTTCATCATTCGTCTGTAGCACCACATTTCAAAAGCTTCTGTCATCTTTTTGTCCGAGCTCCTTATAGTCCACGTTTCACATCCATACAATGCTACACTCCAGACAAAAGCTTTCAGAAAGGACTTCCTAACATTGAAACTAATATTGGGTCTCAACAAATTTTGCTTCTTCAGAAATGCTTTTCTTCCCATAGTCATTCTGCATTTTATATCTTCTTCACTTCGGCCATCAGAAGTTATCTTGCTACCCAAATAACAAAACTCATCTACTATTTTTATTGTCTCACTAGATGACCCGGTGTACTTCGTATCACTTACCTCTTAAAGTAAACCATATTAATTTAAATCCAGTAGCTTTATAAAGGCATCATTAGATAGTATAAGTATCGGCTCGATATTGGGCGGAAAGAGTGGGCAAAATCACACAGACACATCCAGGATAATGTTTCATGTCTCATTCGTGGAAGTTCAGGGAAGGTTTAAATAAAATATGGAAAATCTTTATCGTAATCAGATGAATGGTACTGATATTTGATAGAAAAATCTCTTTCTATATTTTCTGAATGTTCCAATTTTCGGGGATACTTTTCGAAAATTTTATTTCATAAGAACGTTACTCTTGTTTTGAACGTCAAATATGCAAACTTTATCGCAATCAGACGAATGATACTGATATCCCATTGAAAAAAGCTCTTTCAGTTTCTCGTGAATTTTCGAAATTTCCGGGTAACTTAATCGCTATCAGACGAATGATATTGATATTCCATTG
Source organism: Locusta migratoria (assembly GCA_026315105.1). Classification (NCBI taxonomy): domain Eukaryota; kingdom Metazoa; phylum Arthropoda; class Insecta; order Orthoptera; family Acrididae; genus Locusta; species Locusta migratoria. The sequence continues at coordinate 101,175,306 of CM048754.1, forward strand.
AAAAAAACTCTTTCACTTTCTCGCAAATTTGAAAAAGGAACTTGGGTCGAATTTTTTATTTTCCTTTGTAAGTGTCCCTATTTTTTGTGTTTTGTTTTGTTTTGTTTTTTACTGAAAACTTTCCTAAGAACATAATTAAAAAAAAATAAAAAAATAAAAAAACCTCTCCGTCGTGCGAATAATCAGTTACAGTGCTGAATTCAATCAAAAACACATTGAAAAACGCACTTTCAGTTTTTCTCAAATTTTCCAATTTTCCGGTAGAATTTCCAAAAAATGTATTTTATACAAACCTTGTCCTGTCAAGGCGTACTCATGTGATGCTCTTACAACCATGTAGCAATTGATTTTTATTCATAGAAAATAATAGCTTTTTGTTTTTTCCTAAATTTTACTACTTTTTGGGCAACTTTTCCTAATTTTTATTTGCTGCGAATCTTCCTCTGGCTTTCAACATGAAATGTACAACATTTTATCGCAATTGGACGACCGGTATTGATAGCTTACTGTAAAAAGCTGTTTCAGTTTTCCCCGATTTTTCCTCTTTTTCTGAGCAACTTTCCCATATTTTATCACCGTTTAAACCTTCCCTGGACTTACACGAATACTTCAAGACTAAAATGAGCCAAATCGGTTCAGTCGTTCTCGAGTTTTAGCGGGACTAACGAACAGCAATTTATATATATATATATAATCTCATTCCTTCAGCATCGCTTGATTTTCTGACATTACATTCCATTACCCTCGGTTTACTCTTGTTAATGTTCATCTGATATCTTCCTTTCAAGACGCTAGTAAATCCGGTGTGAAACCTAAAGCAGGAGGACGGAGGTTTCTATTTAAGCAAGGCCTCCTAACTGTGTTAAGACATCCCCGGCCGTCTCATCCGTCGCCACTGGCAAACGTCACGAGAGAGAGACGGTGCGTTTAACGGAACAATACTGTGGGCTCTGAAAAACAAACGAGCGTCAAGGGGCGTAGTGGGCGGCGCGAGTCGAACTCGTGTATAAATAGCAGCGCTATACCCGCAGCACTTCAGTCTGGTCGGTGTCCAGGGAGCGGCTAGATAAAACAATGCAGCAGCCTGCTGCGGTTTTTTTCTTTTGCTTTCTTTTTTAGGCCCACTAGCCAGGCAAGTGTACTGCCGCTGTTGTGCGTTTCTCCGTTACCGATGCAGAAGTACAGCTGCACACTTACGCTCACGTGGTGCATGTTTCACAGGGTCGTCAGGTGTAAACGAGACTCGAGGTTGTGATACATACGAGAATTCTCGTACGAATACTAGGATTTCATCATTTGTAGCTGAACTGTGGAAGGAATATATAGAGGTCCTATACAAAGGAAATAAACTCGAAGGCAGTATTCTAGAAAGGGAAGCCGAAGTGGAGAAAGATGAGATAGGAGATATCGGCAAGGGTTCGCAAATCGATTCCGTATTTCTTGATTTCCAGAAGGCTTTTGACACCGTACCACACAAAAGGCTTTTAATCAAATTGCGTGGTTATGGTATATCGCCCCAAATTTGCGACTGGATAGGGGATTTCCTGGCAGAGAGGACACAGTTCGTAGTAATCGATGGTAAGGCATCGACTGAAACAGAGGTGATATCGGGCGTTCCACAGGGTAGTGTTATTGGTCCTCTGCTGTTCCTTATTTACATAAACGATTTAGGGGAAAATCTAAATAGCTCTCTTAGGTTGTTTGCAGATGACTCCGTCATTTACCGTCTGTCTAGTAAAATCATCTACAGATTAAAACCAACTGCAGAACGATCTGAATAAGATATCAGTATAGTGTAAAAATGTGCAATTGACTATAAATAATGAGAAGTGTGAAGTCGTCCACATGAGTACGAAAAGAAATCCGTTAAACTTTGTTTACAAGATAAATCAATCAAAAGTGAAGGCCGTAAACACCACAAAATACCTAGGAATTACTATTACTTCAGACTTAAATTGGAAAGAACACATAGATAATGTTGTGGGAAATGCGAACCAGAGACTGCATTTCATTGGCAGAACCCTTAAAGCATGCAACAGAACTACAAAAGAAACTGCATACACTACGCTTGTCCGTCCATTTTTGGAGTATTGCTGCCCAGTGTGGGATCCTTATCAGGTGGGTTTGACGGAGGACATAGAAACAGCCCAAAGAAGGGCAGCTCGTTTCGTATTGTCACGATACAGGGGAGACAACGTTACGGAAATGATACAGGATCTGGTATGGTAATCATTACAACAACGGCGCTTATCGCTGCGGCGTGGGCTACTTACGAAACTCAAATCGCCAATATTCTCCTCCGAATGCAAAAATATATTGTTGACTCCCACTTACATAGGTAGAAATGATCATTGTTATTGTTGTGGTCTTCAGTCCGCAGACTGGTTTGATGCAGCTCTCCACAATACTCTATCCTGAGCAAGCCTCTTCATCTCCACATAAGAACGGCAACCTACATCTGTCTGAATCTGCTTACTGTATCCATCTCTTGGTCTTACTCTGCGATTTTTACCCCACACACTTCCCTCTAATGCTAAATTCACAATTCCTTAATGTCTAAGTATGTGTCCAACCAATCGATCCCTTCTTTCAGTCAAGATATGCCAGAAATTTCTTTTCTCCCCAATTCTGTTCAGTACCTCCTCATTAGTTACGCGATCCACCCACCTAATCTTCAGCATTCTTCTGTAGCACCATATTTCAAAAGCCTCAATCCTCTTCCTATCTGCACTGTTTATCGTCCATGTCTCACTCCCATACAAGGCAACACTCCATACAAATGTCTTCAGAAAGGACTTCCTTAGGCTTAAATCAATATTCGATGTTAACAAATTTCTCTTTTTCAAAACGCCATTCTGCATTTTATATCCTCTGTACTGCACAGAAATGATCATCAGAATAAAATACGAGAAATCAGAGCTCGAACGGAGAGATTCAGGTGTTCCTTCTTCCCGCGCGCTATTTGAGAATGGAATGGGAGATAAATAGTATATGAACCCTCTGCCAGGCACTTAAATGTGATTTGCAGAGTATCCCATGTAGATGTACATACGATACTGCGAGAAGAATTTGACAGAGCGCTGAAGGACTTGAGTCGAAACAAGCCTCTGGAGTAGATGATATTCCGTCTGAACTGCTGATTTCGTTAGGAGAGCCAGTCATGAAAAGAAAAAAGTTCAAGCTGGCATGCAAGATGTATGAGACAGGAGAAATACCCTGCGACTTCAAGAAGAATATTATAATTCCAATTTCAAAGAAAGCAAGTGCAGACAAGTGTGAAAATTACAGAACTATCTGTTTAGTAAGTCATGATTGCAAAATACTAACAGGAATTATTTACAGACGAATGGAAAAACTTGTGGAATCTGACCTCGGGGAAGATCAGTTTGGATTTAGGAAAAATGTAGAAACACGGGAGGCAATACTCACATTACGACTTATCGTAGAAGGCTAAGGAAGGGCAAACCTACGTTTCTGGAGTATGTAGATTTGGAGAAAGCTTTTGATAATGTCGACTGGAATACATTCTTCCAAACTCTGAAGGTAGCAGGGGTAAAATATAGGGAGCGAAGAGGTATATTCAACCTATACAAAAACCAGACAGCGGTTATTAGAGTCGAAGGACAAGAAATGTGTGCAGTGGTTGGGAAGGGAGTAAGACAGGGTTATAGCCTTTCCCCAATGTTGTTCAATCTGTACATTGAGCAGGCAGTGAAGGAATGGAAGGAGATATTTGGAGAGGGAATTAAAGTTCAGGAAGAAGAAATAGAAAGTTTGCAGTTTGCCGAAGACATAATAATTTTGTCAGAGACTGTAAAGGATCTGGAAGAGCAATTGAATGGAATGGACAGTGTCTTGAAAGGAAGATATAAGATGAACATTAACAAGAATAACACAAAGGTATTGGAATGTAGTGTCAGAAAATCAGACAATGCTGAAGGAATTAGATTAGGTAACAAGACAATAAAAGTAGTAGATGAGTTTTGTTATTTAGGTAGCGAGATAACTTCTGATGGCCGAAGTGAAGAAGATATAAAATGCAGAATGACTATGGGAAGAAAAGCATTTCTGAAGAAGCAAAATTTGTTGAGACCCAATATTAGTTTCAATGTTAGGAAGTCCTTTCTGAAAGCTTTTGTCTGGAGTGTAGCATTGTATGGATGTGAAACGTGGACTATAAGGAGCTCGGACAAAAAGATGATAGAAGCTTTTGAAATGTGGTGCTACAGACGAATGATGAAAATTAGATGGGTAGATCACGTAACTAATGAGGAGGTGCTCAACAGAATTGGAGAGAAAAGAAGTTTCTGGCATATTCTAAGAGAAGGGATAGATTGGTTGGACACATTCTGAGACATCAAGGAATTGTCAACTTAGCATAAAAAAAAATGTTCAAATGTTTGTTAAGCTTATGGGACTTAACTACGGGGTCATCAGTCCCTAAACTTACAAACTACTTATGAACTACTTACAAACTAGGACGGCACATACATCCATGCCCGAGGGGGGATTCGAACCCCCGACCGTAGTGGCCGTGCTGACCGTGACTGGAGCGCCTCAGCCACCTCGGCCACCGCGGCCGGCAACTTAGCATCAGAAGGAAGTGTATGGAGTAAAAATAGTAGAGGGAGACCGAGGGATGAATACAGTAAGCAGATTCAAAAGGATGTAGGTTGCCGAACATATTCTCAGATGAAGAGACTTGCACAGTACAGGGTAGCTTGGAGAGCTGCATCAAACCAGTCTGCAGACTGAATACCACAACAACAACGAGGTACGACACAAAAGTGAACATCTTACGCAAACGTGCAAGAATTTTGCCTTGCTGGTTTTGCCAAGTATACAGCTTAAGCATTTTTGGGATAATAATTAATTCAACGCAGTTGCGGATTTACCAGTAGGCTGTAGCCTAGGTCGACAGATTTTAGGGGGACAAATTCGGGGGCAAAATTTTAAAACTGTAAGTAAGTGTAATAAAAGTACATTATGGTGTATGAAGTTTTAAAATTTAGCTTTAACCTACGTTATTACTACTATATGACCGTGCTTTTATTAGCTCAAAAACTATTTCTTGTGGAACTAAACCCAAATAGTTTGGTTGTAAAAAAATCATCTAGGAAGTGACACTTCGATTCCCTAGTGCACAGTCACACGAATTAAGAAAAAAAAAATATAATTAGGACGGCAGTGCACAAAACATAAAGCTACAATTTCATGGACAAAAGATTATAATTAGCGTTATTGTGAAAGGTAGAGGTAAAGCAGTCAACAACCCGAAGATTGGCTCGAACACCACAGTGCTTTACTAGGCATGGTCCTGTTTGGAGGTGGTATGCCGTTGACTTCCTCCGACCTTCGAACTGACTTACCCAGCCAGTTATAGGGGGACCTAAAGTATGTGTTATCATAGTGTTAAACATCATATGTGCTTGAAATCTGTAGAATTTACTTCTCGGCTAAATTCTAATATTTGTAATGATTCTGTCACAGTGAAGAGTGTGTGACGTTAGGCAGAACCAAAACAAGAGCACTTTTGAAAACAGTTTTGACACATGACACTGTCAAAAAAATACGCGACGACTTTTCACTGGTCAACTGTTATTCAATAGCTACAGATGCGAGTAATCACAACCTTGAAAAAATATTTCCATTAATTGTTCAATATTTTACACTTCGAGATGGCATTCAAGTGAAATTGTTTAGTTTCGCTGCAAAATGAAACCGCATATACAATAAGTACGTACTGCATTACTTTATTAGAAGAAAATAAATTAAGTGTATTGCATGCTAACACTAATTTTGGAGGAGTGCAGCGATCAGGTACAAACAATGCACTTACACTGAAAAGTGAAGTAAACATATCTTAGGAGTTGGATATCCTGCTCACATACTACACAACGCTTCTGACATGATGAGTGTTGATGTAAAAAGCTTTCAATTGCTTCACCATGTACACAGTACGAACTGAGCGCCCAAAGGGGTTTCGCGAGTTTGTGGACACAGATTATCATGCGTTGCTGTCACATACAAAAAGAGGATGGTTGTCTTTGTTTGTTGCTGTAGAGAGAGTACCTACTGAAGTTGTTTCATGTTCATAAATCAGCTTCCTCTTAGAAGAAAAGGCATGTAAATTTCTGACAACTCTAATGAAGTATACCTGTGGTCCCTCCATAGTCAGTCGAGCGTGTTTCAGAGACAAATACGGTACTTAAACTCGAAAAAGCAGACAGCAGTGTTATAGAAGTAGCTGCGATTTTGGAAAATACTATTGCAATCATAGAACGTTTAATTCCACTCAAAGTGACATCTCTCTTGGAGAACAGTAAGGTTGCATTAACTAGTGCAGTTCAAAAATCTCATGAATGTGCAATGGGCTGAGGAACGAAGCAGATTACAAGTATCAACGGTCGAAGCAATAATTAAATGTGTTTTTAATTATTAAATGAGTAGCTCTAAGTTTTATGAATACATCATACAGCGAAAAGATCTTTTCTGCCAAGCTCAGAATTCAGAGAATATGATGTGTAGGATAACAAATTATGTGAAATTTACACTTCAGCGTATTGTATTTCAGTGGACAATTTTGTATCTCACATTAATGTTTCAAAATAAAAAAAAATCTTATGTTAGCAGTACTACTATTGTAAAATGTTATTACCATTTGAATGCCCTCCGTTGCGTTTTATTAGATTAATTGTAGTACGAAGTGTTCATTTGTTTATTTATGTTACTAAATCAGTTGAATACAGCAGTACCGTAATTATCACAAATATTTCACTTTTTTAACGTTAAGAAAAGTGTCCCGGTTTATGATTCATAAATTATGGCTGTTATTAGATAATTTTAGAGTAACGTCCCGGTTCGCTAGCAACAAATTCTGGCAACCCTACTTTAAGAGAGAGTAATATTGCCAAGGCTACCACTACAGATTCGCTGTTTCACAACTCTTCTGTCCATCCTAGGTCATTTAAAAAAGCTGCTTTTAGAACTCTGTTGCATAGAGTGAGAGAAATTCCATTGAGCAAGCAAGCAGAACGACGGCAATCAATACTACAAATGGAATGCTCCCGATTTCGGTGCACAGTGACTGTAGATATTTTTATTTCATAATTTGCACCGATTTTACTTCCAGCAAAGCCATTGATGAAAGAGAAAGAGAGAGAGAGAGAGAGAGAGAAATGAGATGCAGAGAGAGAGAGAGAGAGAGAGAGAGAGAGAAATGAGATGCATAGAGAGAGAGAGGAGGAATTAAATCAGAGGTTCTCTAACGAGGACGATCAATAAATTATTTCATAATTTGCACCATTTTCACTTTAACAATGCCATTGGAAAAACGGAGTGCGCAAAAAGAAAGAAGAAATAAAATCTTACAGCCTCTAATAATGGCGATCAATACTATAAGGGGAAATATCCCGAGTTCGATCCTGAGTGACTGCAAATCTTATTTCATAATTTGCTCCGATTTCACTTCTAGTAACGCCATTGATGACAAAACAACGAGATATGCGCAAAATGAAAGAAGAAATTAAACCAGATGGTCTTTAATGATGGTGATTAATACTATAAATGGAATCATCCTGGGTTCGATCCCCAGTGACATTAATGCATTTATGATGTTTACAAATGGTCTTTCAATGCCTTCTGGAGAATTGCCTTCATGCAAGTTGGAAAAGTGCACTGAGTTTTTCGACATAGATGCACTGTATGGACCATGTCAAGATGTTCTTAATCCAAAGGAAGAGCACATTAGAGCCATCGTTGACTTGCCAGCATTCAACATTTTACAAATTTTTAACAAACTGTTTTCATTCTATGAAACAAATGAAATAAATATAAAAAATAGAAAACGGATGACTTACCAAAGGACAGGCTCGTCGATTGACACAAATAAAATCACACACAAACAGGCATACAAGCTTTCGCAACCGTTGGTCACTTCTTCAGGAAAAAGAGGAAGAAAGGGGAGGAGAAAGGGAAGTATACGGGTTTTAAGGAAGTGGAAAACGAGTCATTTCAATCCCAGAAGTGGAAGGACTTACCTTAGGGGGAAATGTGTTTTACAAATGTCTCCTTTCTTCCTATTTTCCTGAAGAAAGCTTGTATGTGTGTTTGTGTGTGATTTTATCTGTGTGTGCCGACGAGCCTGTCCTTTGGGTAAGTAATCCGTTTTCTATTTTTTATATTTGTTTATCCCACCAGGTAAGTTTCCTTCTATAATTTTCAAAACAAATTAAATTGTAGATAAGTCTCATTTCAGGCCACTGAAGATGTTTTATATTTACTGAAAGGAAACATAGGGGCCTATCTAGTAAAAATTGATCACATATCATTGTAGTTGTGTGGCTCAACAAATTAATACCCATCATCATCTGTACAGCTGTTTATTTGGATAGAATTTGAACTGAAATTAACACAATACATTATGTAAGTTTTAACCATATACATGAATGCACTTTCCATGAGCAGTTAGGCAGCAGAACTGAAGGCAATGTATCAGGTCAAATACTGGAAATGACAAGAAAACTGTAAGACTTTTTTTAAATTTTTATTTATCCTTGTATTTCATGAAGTATATTTTTGTTTACATACAAAAAACTGATGTGAAGGTATTATGCTACTATATCTAAAGATTCGTCTACACCTGAAATAAAGGGAAAATAAAACTTGCCTTTGTACATTAGCCGTTATAATACATTAATCACCAATTTTTTAAAAACTAGGTGCAAGGAACAGATTACATTTGCCCTTGGCTTTATAAAATTTTATTTCTGAAATCTTTCTCCATAAAGTGGTCTGAGCATAGGCCTAATACAAAGATTTCATTCAAATGCTCTGGGCCAGTGGCGGACTAAGACTGTTGGAGGCCGGGGGAGGTGGTAAAACAAAATGAGCCCCCCCCCCGTCCACTTGGAAATACATGTATTACTACTGGTATATAAAAAAGTAACTTTTGATATTTGGTTCCCCCCCCCCCTTCCCCCCAACATGACAGGAACGGGACAATCTAAGAAAAAAAGCTTCCAAGATTTGGAGCCCCCAAAACAAAAGGAAAAGAAAAAGGGGATATATATATAGATTGTTTGACTTACAGAAAGTACAGGCTCGCCGATAGAAACATAAAACACAAATAAAAACACACGAACATTCAAGCTTTCGCCACCACTGGCAGCTTCTTCAGGGAAAAAGAGGAAGGAAGGAGAGGAGAAAAGGAAGGATACGGGTTTTAAGGAAGTGGAAAAGGAGCCATTCCAATCCCAGGAGTGGAAGGACTTACCTTAGGGGACAAAAAGGAAGGTAAACAAATACACACACACTCACACATATCCACATGCAAACACACATAGGTACCTTCCTTTTTTTCCCCTAAGGTAAGTCCTTCCACTCCTGGGATTGGAATGACTCCTTTTCCACTTCCTTAAAACCCATATCCTTTCCTTTCTCCTCTCCTTTCTTCCTCTTTTCCTGAAGAAGCGATGAACGGTTGCGAAAGCTTGTATGTGTGTTTGTGTGTGATTTTATATGTGTCTGTCGACCAGCCTGTCCTTTGGGTAAGTCATTGTGTGTGTGTGTGTGTGTGTGTGTGTGTGTGTGTGTGTGTGTGTGCGCGCGTGCTTTTGAGATATTTGGAGATGAGAGGCCTGGAGTGGTCTATCCCCCCTACCCCCTTATTTCGCCACTAATCTGGTCCCTTCTTTTTCGAAATTATATCAAAGTCAGTTCTCTACTCACGAATAACCCACTGCTTGTATCTACAAACTTATAAAAACGATAAATCAAAGCGTTAAAGACACTGTTTATTAAAAGCAAACGATCTCAGTAGGCCTAATAGTAGCCTCCTTAAACTATCATATTTAGAAATCTCTATTTTTCGGTAACCTGTTCCAATTTCTGTGAGGTATGTCAATGAATAATGTTGAGTGTTCTGAGTCTCAGAGTGTTAATTGGCTGTTCAGTCCCAAATTTAGTTACGCAGGAATATCGTCACACGTTTCAGCGAAGAGTTTCCGCTATTATATTTATAAGCTACTAGCTTAAACCCGTGGATCCGCTCGCGTGTTGGTTGATTATGATAGATAATGTGCGAAACGTCAAATAATTTTTTTAAAGAGATGTATTAAAAGAAATTCCTTTTTTACTGTTTTATTTATTTACTCTTATATTTCCTTATTTGTATGCTTATCCTTACAGAGAAAGAACTGAAGACATTGTAGCAGGCATAGACCAAAGATATGGTCTGTGGCATCACGTTTCGCTGTATGTAACCTCCTTGCTATAGAGTCGCAAACGTCATTGCTGGCCTTCAGTCCAAACTTTTTTATAATTTGTCGACTTTCAACCACCATATCTTCCACCCCCTTATAGCTATCGGCATGGAACTGCTATGTTGTACAACGGGAGACCCTCTCCGGGGGACACCACCTTGACAGAGCACTGTCCGTGCGGGTGGAGAGGCTTGCGTATCCGTGTGAAGCTGAGGGCTATACTGAAGGTAGAGAACCTACTGCCAGAAAGGCCTCAGCTGATGGATCTGACTAAGCGTGTCCCACAACGTCCCGTCTTCCTTATCCTCTCACAGTCCTTTCCCAATTCCTTTCCCAACCCAAGGTGTGATGCGATCCGTGCCGAGGGGTGCGTGGCACATGGGTGGATGTGTCTCGAACAGGTGCCTCAGGGATACCGGGCGACCTCCCTTAGTAAGTAGCCTTGCTCCGCGCGGGGTTATCGTGGTGTGGACCATATAAATCTCCAAATCTCGTAGGACTAAGATGAACACAGAGAAAAAAAAAAATATTTTAAAAGAATCCGAGGGGCAATCTGAGACCTCAGATACTCAGATTATATTCTGGATCAGGACCGATGGAGTGCACTCCTACTTCTCAGTCAGGGTCTAGACCTGAGCAAGAAGTGGGAAATGTAACAGAGAAGTTGGACCAGATTAGGATTAAGGCCTTGTCTGGGGCTCAGAGTGGGAAACTTCTCAAGGAACAGAAGCAAAAGTTAGGAAAAGAATGGCTTCCTAAATATAAGTGGAGGGAATCAAAAAGGCTTGAGCCCAAGACCCCCAAAAAGAAACTGCCTCAGTTCGAAGGGGATACACAGACCCCCTCGAGGTCAAATACAGGTGGCAAGAGGGTTAGGGAGGAATCTAAGACTCCCTCCACTCTGGACAAGCGTGATCCTAAAAGGCTGAGGTAGGAAATAGGGAAACAGACCTATAGTACTGCAGTCTCGGTCTTTAGAATGGCGGCTGTCCAAGAAGGATACCCACTGGTAAGCATCACCTCGCAGCAGGAGCAGCTCGTGCAGATGGCCCTCTTTGAAGAGATTGGGGGGGGACGCTGGTCCAGGACTCAAATTCAGGAGGGTCTATTTAGATCGCGGTGCCCTCATTTTTGTCTGCGAGGGGGAACACTCAGCAGAATGGCTTAAGTACAAGGTGCCCATGATATCCCCGTGGGAGGATGCGAAGCTGCTGGTCAAGACAGCAGCTGAACTCCTGAAGACCGCAAAGGTATCAATATGGGTACCAAAGATCCTTAAGGATGTCTCTCCAAAGACTCTGTTCGAGAAAATAAGGGTCCATAACCCAAAAGTCTCAACAGAGGATTGGAGGGTAATTAACCAAAAGGTCATTCTGGAAGAACGAAACCTGGTGGTGGAGGTCGGAGAGAAGTCCCTGAAGGCATTGCGAGAGCTAGGCCTGAAACTGTTTTTAGGGTTCTCGCAGGTCGGCGTCAGGGTAATCAAAGACCTTAAAGGTAATAATGGCAGCAAGATGGGGACTGGAAGTGCTGCAGATAAACCTGCAGCACAGTAAAGGGGCCACTGCTGCCCTGAGCCTTTGCCTGGGGAGACAGGAGGTGGACGTGGCCCTGATACAAGAACCCTACTTATACAAAGGGGGTGTATGTTAGAAATGGAATACCTTTCATACCAATGATGGATTTTTGTTCCAGGGACCTGTTGACCATCAGGATGCAGCAACGTGAGGAAGGTATCACGAGGGAAATTATTTTGGCCTCAGCATACCTTCCTTACGAAGACAGCTCTCCTCCTTCCTTGGAAGTGAGGAGACTGACGGAAGCCTGTCATCGGCAAGGTGACGAACTGGTGGTGGGATGTGATGCCAATGCCCACAATCTATTGTGGGGCATCAAGGACACCAACAGTAGAGGCGAGCACCTTCTTGAATTTCTCCTATCTAACAACTTGGAGATCCTGAATAGGGGTGATGAACCTACATACAGGTATAGAAGAAGGGAAGAAGTAATTGACATAACTTTTGGTTCCATGATGATGGTAAGTTACGTCAAACAGTGGCATATGGTCCTGGAGCCATCCTCATCAGATCACATGTTTATTAAATTCAAGGTTGAAATGGGAACCAGACAGACCATGGCCTGTAGAAACCCCAGGAAAACGGACTGGGAGACATATAGGAAAGACCTAGACTTCAGCCTATTGGAAATTAAAACTTCGATAAGGGATCCAGCAGAGTTTGAGGAAGTATCAGAGGCCATAACCTCTGCTATAGTGACTTCATACCAGGACAACTGCTCAATCACTAAGAAGTGCACAAATAGGAGTGTGCCTTGGTGGAATAATAACCTGGAAATGCAAAGGAAACAGGTACGAACACTGTTTAACCTTGCGAGGCACAAAGGACAATGGGCAAAGTATCGTGAGGCCCTTGTCAATTACAACCTTGCCATCAGACGGGCAAAGGAGGCATCCTGGAAGGTATTCTGTGAGGTAGTGGAGGGCACGGCTGCTCAATTGATACTTCATAAAATCCTCACTAGGATACCAACTAATCCAGGAGGAACATTGAGGAAGGAGGATGGGGAGTATACAAATATAGCACATGAAACGCTGGAACTGCTACTCAAGACTCACTTTCCTCAATAAATTCTGGGGGATAACTCAGACCAGAATGCGATTCCTAAGAGACAACGGTTCTCAGGTATTCGCAAAGAGGACTGGGATTTGACCAAGGAGTGTGTCGATCTCAGTAAGGTCCGATGGGCGGTGGGAACATTTCAACCGTTCAAGTCACCTGGCCCCGATGGAATCTTTCCAGCTTTCCTGCAACAAGTGGGAGAAAATCTTATTAGATTCCTGTGCAGGTTATTCAGGGTTAGCCTAGCAGCAGGAATCATTCCCAATGCCTGGAGGGCAGCGAAGGTTGTCTTCATTCCTAAACCAGGGAGAATACCAAGGCCAAGGATATGAGACCAATCATCCTGTCCTCCTTCATTCTTAAGACATTGGAAAAGCTGGTTAATGTGCATGTTGGAGAAAGGAGGTTAAGTAGGGCTCCTCTACATTCAAACCAACATGCATATCAGCCAGGTAAATCATGTGAGACAGCTCTCCACCAACTTGTTGGGAAGGTGCAGAAAGCACTACACTTTTAGGAAATAGCCCTCTGTATCTTCCTGGACATCGAGGGGGCTTTTAGCAACACGACCTTCGATTCCATGGTTAGAGCAGCAGAGGTGCATGAACTAGGGACCACTATATGTAGGTGGACTAGGGCCATGCTCAGTGGAAGAAAGGTAGAAGCTACCATGATGAATGAAAAAATGGTAATCAACACCACTAGGGGTTGCCCGCAAGGAGGAGTTCTTTTCCCTTTATTGTGGAATCTAGTGGTGAATGATCTCACTGGAGAATTAAACTCTAGGCAGTACTTTTGCCAAGGATACGCAGATGATCTTGTCATAGTAATACTTGGCAAATTTGCTGACACAGTAAAGAAATGGCGCAAGGTGCGTTGGACATTGTGCAAGACTGGTGCGGAAAACAGGATCTGGGGATTAGTCCTAAGAAGACTGTTGTTGTACCATTCACAAAGAAGCATATACAACATTCAAGTTGAAATCTAAAGCTTTTCAATGAAGAGCTACCTGTGAAGGGGACAGTGAAATATCTAGGGGTTACCCTAGATGAGAAACTGACATGGACCCCTCACATCAGGAATATTTGCTCCGAGGCAAAAGTTACTCTTGTAAGTACCAGGAGAGCTTGTGGCAAAAATTGGGGCCTGAGCCCCAAAGATATGCACTGGATATACACCATGGTGATTAGACCCAGGATCACCTATGGGGCGGTCGTGTGGTAGAAGAAGGTAGAACAGCAGGTTGCTGCTAAGGAGCTTGGTAAGGTGCAGAGATTAGCCTGCTTAGCCATAACAAGCGGAATTAGCAGCACACCAACTGCTGGGATGGAAACCATGCTGGATATGCCCCCATTACACCTGTGGGTCAAGATCGAGGCAGTGGCTGCTGCATACAGACTCAAATCTGGCAACAACTGGAACTCTTGGGGATATCCAGAATCACACACTAAAATAGTGAGAGGTAAATATAGGAAAGGTTGGGGAAATGCCAGCTGACTATATTATAACGTCATACTGCTTCAACAAGCCTTTCAATAAAACAATTGGAAGTAGGGAGCAGTGGGAGAAAATAGTTCGACACCGTACGGGGGATATTGTCTGGTCCACTGATGGGTCAAAATCGGACCAAGGTGTTGGGGCCGGGACATACGGGATGCAGCCAAGACTGGAGGGCGTCATCTCTCTAGGGAAACTGGCCTCAGTATTCCAGGCCCAAATCACTGCCATCAGGGCGTGTGTGGAGGAGAATTTGCGTAGGTGCTACAAAGATTGTAGCATCTATATCTATTCAGACAGCCAGGCAGCCGTGAGATCACTGGCAGCTCCTGCAACAAGGTCTAAAATTGTTGCAGAATGTCACAGGGTTCTGGTGGAGCTAGGGGAAAGCAATAGAGTAAACCTATTGTGGGTCCCTGGCCACTCGGGGATCAGTGGCAACGAACATGCTGACAGATTAGCCAGGATGGGGGCAGAGTCTCCATTTATGGGACCGGATCGTGTCCTGACAATCACCAAGGCAATGATCAAATTGGAGCTATGTAACTGGCTCAGAAGACAGCACGTAGAATATTGGACCAAAGTCCATCAACAAAAACATGGCAAGGTAATGATGCCAAAGCAATGTTTTAAAAGAAGCTTTGCAATCCTGGGTCTGAACAGGAGAGAGATTAGACTCATGGTTGGATTGCCGACAGGCCATGGGAATTTCAAAAAATACCTACGTACAATGGGAATAACAGAAGAGGACCCTAAATGTAGGGTCTGTGATGACGGTGATGAAACTGCATCACATCTAATCTTCTAATGCATTGCATTGGAGAATAAAAGACACAGAATATTTGGGACAACCAGACCCAAAGAAATTGTGTCTAATAAAGAACTGGTAAAGGTACTCCTTGCACTGTTCAAGGGCATTGGTTGGCTATACTAGATATACAGGGAGCGATACCGCACAATAAACTTTGTTTCGGTGTGGGCAGTGGCGGGTTGGACCAAGACTGTTTTGGCTTCCCTGGAAAAATCAAATCAAATCAAATCAACAACGGGAGACTCCAGATAACAATTACACACAGTCCATTCATTTGCGTTCTGTAGTTTTCGCTGCAGACGAAATAGTTACACACACACATGTAGAATTTTATATACACCGATAACTTTCCATCCCAATATACTCCACCCTTTTATCATTATCAACCCTCAAGCAACAATTCAACCAATAAAACCATTTTCAAATAGTAAATATAATTTTCAAAGAGTAATTATTGTTCTGTATTTCACGTTACATTCTTCAAATTACTAAATATCTATCAGATCACTATAAAACCGTGCCTAAAACCTTCCTCGGGTATAAATTAGTAACTGTTCAAATATTTCAGTCTCTGCGCCTTCTCGTTCGGATGTGAGAAGCGTGCACCGAACATTCACATTAATATATATATAGCTATCCGATCGCAATAAAACCATACCTAAAGCCTTCCCCGGGTAGACATTAGTAACTGTACAAATTTTTATCTCTTTATGTCTTGTGGTTCATTAGTGATAAACATACGCTGAACAGACATTCACATTTATAGATATAGATTTGGGACTTTGAATGTTTGTGGCTTAATCCAAGTTGAGCAGTTACATCACAATTGGTGAGGTGAGCTGGCTTAGGTTTAATCACAATGCATAGTAAGCACACTAAAACAACAAGTATGTAAAAAAGCTTTCATCAAATTAGGTTAATTGTTTAGTATAGTCTCTATAACAGTATGGACGTCCTGTCATAATTAGTTAAGCCAAAAACCACTTTAATTACATGATATAAATTTGAAGTTCATTTACAAATCAACCTGTGCCAATTTACACACAAGTGTGTAAATTGGCATATTTCTATCTAGTGATCCATCTCACTAGAAAACTGAACATCTCTTCACAATAAACTACCTGAAACTTATTATGTTAAGTAATACTTAACCACATTTTTCTGTGTCCTCTGACACAATCATTAATTGATTCACCTACTGATTAAGAATTTAGATTATTTTGAATAATTAATTATAAATAGGAAACTAGTGGTTCACAGTGTGGGTTTCTGTAGTGAACCACGGGCAACATATGAGAAGTAGGTGGTTGTGACAGTTAGTTTGAAATAAGGTTGGGCATCTTGGACATATTCTGAGGCATGGCTACCTTTGTGCTCGGAAGGCAAAATTTACCAAATCTCTAGTTAGTCCATAAACTGTTAGGGATAAAACCCAATGGGATTGTGGGCAAGGAAGCCTAACAATCTGCTTCCCAGATACTTTGTTCTAATGCTTTGGAGGTAATGGAGCCCCACCTCCAATTGACAGACCAGGGACTTGGTAAGTAACCTGGAATGAGATGGGGAGGTATTATCAATGGGGGCTACACTGGGAAGAAGGTGAGCTGGCAGAGGCTGCAAGTAAGATGGGGGTAGATGTTTTAACTGTTAGTGACATTCAGGTAAGGGGAGAGAAATGAGATGAAATGGGAGAATACAACATCTACCTGTCAGGAGTCAAAGCAGAAGCAGCACAGTACGCTTTTACACCACGAAGGCAATCAAACCCAGCATAATTGCAGTAAGATATGTAAATCAATGATTGGTGTAGATAGCTTTGGCAGTATTCAGGGATAGATCAAGATGAGAGGGACAGATTTTACAATGCACTTAGTGATGTTGTTAGAGTACAATGCAAGGACAGTGACTTGCTCAAGGGCAATTCAACGCCAGGATAGCAAATCGAAGAGAAGAGTATGTAAAGGTTACAACTAAGTTTGGAGAGGATATAGAGGTCAACAGGAATGGACAACAGCTCTTGGATTTCTCTGCCAGTATGGGCTGAGTTGTAAATGCTTTTCTTTATTCATAAGAACATTCACTGGTATATTTGGGAAGGAAGGGGAATCAGATCTGTCATTGTCTAAATTACAACAAATCAGGAATTCAGGACAGCAGTCATGGACACATGTGTTTTCAGTGGGTTCTTTGAGAACACTGATCATTATTTAATTTTCACTGAAATTGATTTTGTGAAAACAAAAGTGTACAAAGTCAGGTCCGTATGTACAAGGGTGAGTGGAGAAGCTTCAGGACAAGGAAATCAGGCACAAATGTATAACAATTATCTCAGACAGGTACCAGGTAGTTGAATGTATGCATTTACAGTCATTGGAAGAGGAATGGACAAGGTACAGGGATACACTACTAGAAGTGGCTAGAGAATTTCTTGGAACAGCAGTGTGTAAAGGCAGGAAGAAGCAGACAGCTTGGTACAATGTCACAGTCAAGGCACCTTGTAAAAGGAAAAAGAAGGCATATCAAAAATGGCTCCATACTAGAACTCAGGCCAACAGAGAAAGTTATATTGAAGAAAGAAACAAGGTCAAACAGACAATTGCAGAATCCAAGCAGAAATCATGGGAAGACTTTGGAAATAAGTTAGAAACTTTGGGCCAAGCAGCAGGAGAACCATCCTGGAGCATAATTAGCAGTCTTTAAAATACAGGGAAGAAGGAATTAACAAGTGCTTTGGGCAGATCAGGAAAGCTGCTAGTGACTCTTGTAGAATATTTTGAAGAGTTACTCAATGATACATCAGATTTTGAGGTAGAATGGGATAGGCATAAGGACAAAACAGGTTCTCATTTGAGGAAGTGGAGAGAATTGTCAAAAGATTGCATTGCAATAAAGCGGATGGATTAGATGAAATTAAGTCGGAACTCATCAAATAGATGGAATGTCAGGTCTCAGATAGTTACACAAGATGAAAGCAATAATCACACCAATTTTCAAGAATAGAAACAGAAAAGAGTGTAACAACTACAGCGGAATCTCTCTGATTAGCATTGTTAGCAAAGTATTGACAGGTATTGTTGAAAGAAGAATGCAAATATTAGTTGAAGACAAGTTGGATGAAAATTAGTGTGGGTTTAGGGCCCTTAGAGCCTGTTAGGACCAGATCTTTAGCTTACAGCATATAATGGAGAAGTGCTATTAGAAGCAGAAAATTGTATCTATGTTTCATAGATCTAGAAAAGGCTTATGACCATGCTCCTAGGAGAAAGCTGTTGTCACTTCTACAAGATTATAGAATAAGAGGCAAACTTCTGTAGAGGTCTTTAGTAGATTGGCAGGCAGCAGTCAGAGTTGACAGTAAGCTGAGTTTATGGTTCAGGGTAGCTTCAGGGGTAAGACAAGGCTGCAACCCGTCACCAGATTGTTCATACTGTTTATAGATCATATGCGGAAAACAGTAGACTGGCAGGATGAGATTAAAATAGGTAAAAACAAAATAAGCATCTTGCATATGTGGACATCTTAGTTGTTATGTCAGATTCAACTGAAAGGCTGGAATATAATATGATATGGTATGGTATGGCATGAAGATCAGCATCTCCAAAATGAAAGTGGGAAAGAGATTTAAACAATCTGAGTGCCAAATAGGAAGAACCAAGTTTGAACAGGTGGACAGTTTCGAGTACTTACAATGTATTTTGTCACTGGATGGCAACATAGTGAAAGAACTTTAATCCAAGTGTAACAAAGGTAATGCAGTGAGTTATCAGCTATGATCTGTTCCCTTATGCAAGAAGGAAGTCAGCTGTATACTGCTCTACCTTCCGACCAACTTTGTTGTGTGGAAGTGAAAGCTGGGTGAATAGAAGTTACCTTACTAATGAGGTTGATGTTACAGATATGAAAGTAACAAGGATTATTGCAGGTACTAACATATGGAAACAATGGCAGGAGGGTGTCCATAATGAGGAAATCAAGAAAAAACTGGGAATGAATACCACAGATGAAGCAGTTAGAGTGAAGAGATTGAGATGGTGGGGTCATGTTAAATGCATGACAGAAACAAGGTTATCTAAGAGACTTATGGGTTCAACAGTAGAGGGTAAGAGGAGCCGAAGTAGATCAGGGAGAAAGTACTTGGATTCAGTCAAGATTGATTTTGAAGTAAAAGGCTTAACATAAGATGAGGCAGCAATGTTAACATTAGAGAGGGGATGACGGAGGAATTTTACTGGGAGGCTGTGCTCCAGACAGAATGCTGAAAGGCATAATCAGTCTCTCATGATGAATTCATTATTTTATTGAACAATAGCTGACAACCCGGCATTGCTCGAGAAATTATTTACTCACTCCATCTCTTTCTTCTGTCCATTACTTTCTGCTATCTTCTTCTCTAAAAATGTCAAATGTTTGTAAAGCTATTGGACCAAACTACTATGGTCATCAATCCCTAGACTTATAAACTACTGAAACTAACACTAAGGACAACACACACACACACACACACACACACACACACACACACACACAAAAACACATGCCCAAGGGAGGACTTGAACCTCTGATGGAAGTGGCAGCCCAGTCTATAGCATGACGTGGTAGACTACGCGGCCACTGCAGCACGGTTATCTCCTCCCCTCCTTTCCTTTTGTACATTTCCTTCATGGAAACATACATTTATGTGCTGGTTTCATGGTGACTAGTCAGTTTGGATATTTGTTGTAATGAACCCTCCGCCATGCACCCACCAAGGCTTTGAAAAGGTGGCCCATGTATTAATTTGGGCTATAAGCTATCTTCATTCCACATTTCATTCAATTCCATCTAGCTGTTTCAGCATGAAGAGTAACAAATGTGTTAACTCACTGTAAGGTATCCTACACCACCATCGTAAGGTGGCTTCCTAAAGTTAGATCATGCGTTAATTCAGTATATAAGCTACCTGCATTCCAAATTTCTTTCATATCCATCCAGCCATTACAGCGTGAAAGTGTAAGAAACAAATTAACTAATTGTAAAGCACCCTCCACCATACAAAGTTAATTTTAGTATGCCTATAACCTTCATGCGAGTGCAAGCTATGAGTCGATGAAGTTTTATTGCAGTTGGTTATACGGCATGGCCGTGCACAAAATAAGAACCAAAAGATAAACAAACAAACATTAATAATGGAGGATAGTTAACAAATCACCTTAAAGAGGCTCGCTGAGCTGCTGACAGACACGAAAATAGATAATCACATTCACACAAGTAAATTTTTGGCCATGGCCTTCGTCAGAAAAAGAAACACATACACTCACGGAATCACTCAGACCACTATACATACACAACTATCATGTGTGGCCACTCCAGCGACACAAGCATCTAGACTGTGAGTGAGGTGGGGAGTGGAGGGAGAAGGATGCCCGGTAGAGGTGGAGATGGAAAGTTCTGTATTGTGTGGTGGATTGTTAAGGCTGTGATAGGTTGGAATTTGAATTGTGGTAATCAATACCGTTAAGGTAAGGAGCGGGAAAGGATAAAAGGGGGGTGTAGAGGAGTGTCGAGAGGGATTTGAAATGATATGAATAATAAGGAAAAAAAAAAAAATTAGGAAAAAAGGAATAAAAAAATCCTAACAAATGCAGAAATCCAAATCAATCTCTTAGAAGAAATAGCCAACAAAGCAGGTTTAAGAATTTCTGTAGAGAAAACAAAATTTATGACAAACATAAAAAATGCTCCAGAAATCCTACTAACAGATATTGTGCAGATAAAGAGGGTAAATAAACTAAAATATTTGGGAGAAATGATTCAGGAAAATGGCTTAGAAAAATTTGCTGTAGAAGAAAGAGTACATAAAATGGAGAGAGCATATGGTATAACCAAGAACATTTACAACAAAAGGTCTCTGTCTAAAAATCTGAAAATACAGCACTACAACACAGTAGTAAAGCCAGAATGTCTTTATGCAAGTGAATGTTTATTACTGAATTACAAATTACATAAACTTGAAGTCCTAGAAAGAAAAATCATTCAAAAAATACTTGATCCACTAAGAAATACAGAGGTATGAAAACTAAGAAGTAATGCAGAAATTTATTGCAATATAGAAAACATAACAAACACTATGGAAGAGGCGACTGCTATTTTTTGGACATTTATACCGAATGAACAGCAACAGGTTAACCAACAGATTATTAAATATCTCTGGGACAAGAAGTCAACAATAGCATGGATTCAAGAAGTTAGGAAAGATTTGTAAAGAAACAATGTAAGTGAAAACGATACAACAGAAAGAGAAACTTTTAAGAAGAAAGTGTTAAAAATAGAAGGATTCCAAGGCAGGAGGGAGAAGAGGGCAGGAGTAAAGTGGTCTGAGGAGAGAAAAAGGATGCATAGTGAAAAGATGAAAGAATACTGGAGGAAAAAGAAAGAAGAACAAAGGAGGAAACATTGAAATTCATGCGTCGTCCTTAGATGGCCGAAACAAAGAAAATAAGAAGAAGAAAAAGTAATTAATTAAGGGGATATTGTAAGTGATGACACATAGCTGTAAGAAAAACATGAGATATAGGATAATGGGTGGGGAAGAAAGAGGGGCAGGGGTGAGATGTTAGGCATAGGGTGGAGGGATGGGAAGTTATCTTAGGTTGAGGCCAGGGACTATAGAATGTGTTGAAGGGACAACTCCCATCTGCGCAGTTCAGAAGAGCTGGTGGTGGAGGGGAGGATCCAGATGGCTCAGGTAGTGAAGCACCGTTAGAATCCTGAGTGCTGTGTTCTTCCCCATGTTGTGCCACAGGGTGGTCCATATTGCTTTTTGCCACAGTTTGGCAGTGGCCATTCATCCTGATGGACAGTTAGTTCATTGTCATATTGATATAAAATGCTGTGCAATGATTGCAGCTGAATTGGTGTGTCACATGGCTGCTTTCACACGTGGCCCAATGTATGGTGAAGGCCATAGCAGAAAATTTAGGTTGTGTGAATGTGATTATCTATTTTTGTGTCTGTCGGCAGCTCAGCGAGCCTCTTTATGGTGAGTTGTTAACTATCCTCCATTATTAATATTACTACTGGATTTTCCATTGTTAATATTTTGCCAAACAAACATTAATTTTTATATTTTAGATGACTGCCAGTAACAAAGGATCAGGGATGTCCTGTGCTATTGATTTCTTAATCAACAATGTTTCTTATAAATCAAAGTACAATAGCAACATGATTGAATGACAAATAGCAACCTAGCAAATTTATTGCCTATTATGCTGATTCCAAATCATAAATGATTCTTACAGCAGTCTATAAATAGTTGGTGACCGAATTTCAGCAGTAAGCGGTGGTCAGTACTATGGTCAATACCTATCCCCTTCATCAGTGACAATGTACTGCACTGGCATTATTCAGACTTCAATTCTCAACTGTTTGAATTGCACTGAGTGACTACAATCTCTGTTTGTCATTTGTGCTTATCTTAAACACTGACTGTGTATAACCATATGTGTTGATTATGTTACTGATAGTTTCAGTGCACTAGTTAAATCTTTCTGGATCTAATATTTGTGTTATAAATCAAATAGGCCCTACTATTCTGTGACCACATGAAATTGTTTATACATGCCATATTGTGATCGAGAAGTTACTACACCAGAACTGTTATGGACATTATATTATCTATTTCTGTCACTTACAAACGCAACTGTGACACCTGATCTGACAAAACAACTAACCATTTACTTGCTTTAAGGGAGTGGATGAGGAGTCATTCCAATCCTGGGAGTGGAAGGACTTACCTTAGGGGGAAAAAAGGAAGATAAACAAATACACACCCACCCACACACAAACACACCTTTTGTAGAAAGGCTTTCTGCCTAGGTGTGTTTATTTGTGTTGGTGTGTGTGTATTTATTTACCTTCCTTTTTTTTCTCTTAAGGTAAGTCCTTCCACTCCCGGGATTCGAATGACTCCTCATCCACACCCTTAAACCCGCATCCTTTTCTTTTTTCCCCTTCTTCATTCCTCTTTTCATGACGAAGCGGCCAGTGGTTGTGAAAGCTTGAATGTTTGTGTGTGTTTTTTGTATCAATCAAGGAGCCTGTGCTTTGTTTATTTTGTATACATATTTTTCCCACCTGGAAAGTCTCCTTTTATAATAACCATTTACTTGCATTGAAATGAAAGTTACTCAAATAAAAACAATGCTACTATGTGCAAGACTAATGTTGAGGGAGCCTAGGAGAAAGGCAGCAGCTTAGGAAGGCATCCAGGTGGCGGCGATGGAGGTGCCTCCGGATCATCAGTGGTATGGGAGGCACTGACTTGCAGTGGCGTCACGAGGGAGCTCTATGCTGTTGTTATATAAGGCAGAGCCTCGAAGATGAGCGATCAGATTGTGGCATGTAGAGGATAGACAACATGAATGATCGACACGGAAGCAGCACGAGTGTGTGACATGAAAATGGGCGGATGTACAAACTGGTGTGTCCAAGAATGTTCGTGTGTGTCAACAGTGTAGAACGACGAAAGTGATCGTTGCACGTGTGATGCGGCAGGTGCATCACGTGATGCGGGACACACTAGCACTTTGAGGATTGTTACAGTTCACATCAACACTGACAGAGCGAGCAGATCTTTTCAAGGAGTCACTGAATACACTTGGTGGTGTGGATTGTACAAAGTTGGCTGACACGTTTGTAACATAGTCCAAGTCAGCTGTGCAGGCAGAAAAAGGTGCATCCGTGACACACAAAAACTGTCCATAATTGATTGGGTGGTTGATGCAAACACTGTGATGAATGCTGTGAGAGGCAAGTCCGAGTCCGGAAGCACTAACGAAGTTTTTAGAAGCAACTGCACTTTGTTGGTGGAGTATGTGGTCAGCGGACGAATACACACGTGCTCGGTGGGGTGGTTGCTGGTCTGAAATTCAAATTTTGCATGCTTGACAGGTTCATGATCTGCAGGATCTGAACATTAGGGCACCCGAGGTGTGATGTGGTATTTGATTAACACTGTTCATTGATGAAACACTAGAAAACATGAGTGGCAAACGGAGGCCTGAGTCTATTAAGTTCCTCACTGCACTAGATGCACGGGAGCGCTCACTTTAGTTCGCAGCTCTGCCGCAAACTAGTTCACTCTTTTAGTCCGTCCGCTCCCACTGATGGCTGAGCGGCGTGGTCTGCGCACACAGGTGGAGGGAGAAGTTCCTCACCTAGCTGCTTCATGCACTTGCTGCGTGAGCTGCTAACGATATCACGTAGACCAAAAGAAACAGATTGTGTATAATTTATCGTGTTTAAGTTTTGAGTTATCTTTATATCTTGGCATTATAGGATTTGTTAGTCAGATGCTGCAGAGTGCAGAATAAAACAAAAGTATTGTAGCACTGAGCTATGGCAGACACTCAACTCGAAAATGGCTCTCATCGGCAGAAGAAAAGCACGTGATTTTTAAGTCTGGAGTGTGTCCTCTCGTTATTGCCAGTCCGTCTTCGGAAAAGGATCCAACGAACTAAGGAGTGAGATACCTTGGCCATAATAGTTTGCAACTGGTAGCGCATATTTTAGTTCCCGACCGGTAGCACATATTATAGTTCACGACCTGTAATGCATGCATACTTTAGTTCGCGCTCTGTCACAAAGTAGGTCGCTCTTTTTAGTTCATCAACTCCATTCCTGAGACAGATCGTTACTTGTTAGCTTTTTTTGACTTTGCTAGCGCTGCTGTAAGCGCTCTTTCTTTTGTTACAGTAGCTTTTTTTATAATGATCAGTGTTGCCCAAGAGTGTGCTATAACCCATATTTTTGAGCAATTAGACATAAAATAGGCAAATAAAAGAATTATTTACACAAATAGGTGATATAATGGTATTCAACTACTTTATATACAGCGTACTCATAGTATTCTATTTTTAAAATGGATTTAATTACTTATTTAGTTATTAGATCATTGATGAACCATTACCTACAAAATATGCTAAATGTGTTTATTTTGGTGAATAAAAATCCTTTTTTTAATATAAATAACTGACTCAGCTTGAAATGATGGTAACTGGCAGAAGGGAATCACTCGATTCTGCCCACTCTCGCATCCTCTCGGTTCCCCGTCAGTCTTCGGAAAAGGAGCTAACGAATTAAGAGATTACGGATCTGGAAACTAGTTTGCATAGTTTGCCTGTGGGAGTGCTCTTCCGAACTAGTTCGTTTCCGAACTACACGAGACTACTCGACATGGTTTGCTTTGGCTGAACAAATATTCAAGCATTACTTGCACAACGACTTAGCTCATTACCTGTGCCTAATAATGCACCTCCATGAATACTTTGATTTGATCTGTGGCCTCTCCCCAACATTGGACTGGTACACCTTTCCCAAATGAACAATCCAGGAGAGGGCCACCCACATGCCATAAGATTCAATTTTGACACATCATCTTTGAGGAATATTTAGGGGACAAGAAGCCACCACAACTCTGGCGTCTTCTTCATCTTTTGGTCAACACACACGATATGCCAGATTCCCCCTTGCGGCTGTTTGGTTTAGCAAACTCCCGCACACAGTCCAGACTTCCAACATGCCGAGCAAGCGGATATGCACCACCGAGAGAATCTACGATGTCTACCTACGTGAAACATGTGAGTGGCAAGCTTCATCCAAGATGCATTCTGGCCTGGACAGCCCTGCTGCTGGGCGGGGCAGCTTGCGCGTCAAAGAATCTACTGTGAAGAAGCCAAGCATACACATACACCTACATGCAGACTGGCTGTCAGCTTCACCATCCCACCATGCCCTCCTGCACTACCTGCAAACAGCTCCTTCGATGTTGAGGATGACCTACCATTGCTAATTTGCTTCTTGCAAAAACAAGCTCCATACTATCCATATTGCTATTTCCACAGCCGGTTCAGTGACACTGCAAGGAAGTGTCATTCGCCGTGTCATGACCCAAACGCCGAGCACAGGATGGAGCCATCTTCTGCTTGGATAACGATGAGCCCCTACAAATTTTTCATTTTGTTTGTGATTTTTCACCATCGAGTGGTTGTTTGTACATATGTGACTGTGCTTCAAATGTTTGTTCCTTGACTGACACTGGTGCCGATGTGACACAATTGCCGCCTTCAATGGCTACCGGCCCTCTGTGCCCTCACAGTGCTGTACTTCCTGCCGTCAATTCCACACAGCTGCTGTCTGACTTTTACTGTTTGCTTGTTGCCAAAGGGCAAACTCTCATGGAACTTTTTAGTAGTGGAAGTGCTGGAGCCCATCCTAGGTATGGACTTCTTAACTCGTCATAAACTACCTCCAGATGTCGTGTGACGTTCAGTATTTCACCACCCAACAAACACTTACTCTTCTTGTGTTCTGTCGAGCACTGCCTCTTTTCTAACACTCACTAGTGTTTACAAACTATTGAAAAGTTTGATGTGCTATTTTCAAAGTTGTGTCGTGAACAGGACCAAATTATCAAACTGTGTCGTGAGACAGAAAATGCTGTTCGCAAGTCCTTCAATACTATTAAACAATCCGAGCTTCTCCTTTCGAGGTGGTTGAGCAGACGTGAATGTTTGCTCCGTCTGTGCTGCGAGAACGAGGATATTGCTAACCACCTCGCAGTAACGGAATCTCAGTTCGTGTCCACTCGGCATCGACTTTCCTATCTGCAATCTAGTCAAAAGGACTCTCACTCAGTGGCTAGTACGAGTGTTTCTTCAAAAAGTGCTCTCTGTGCCGTCGCACTCCCGTGTAGTGTAGAGTGTTTGGACAGTGGCCCCCTCACCACTCGTATGCGGATGTTCGTAAACAGACCTGTGTTTCCATGCCAATGTCTCACGTGAATGTTCAACTTGTGTGGTATTCCACTCAGGTGGCCGTAATGAGCACTACCTTCTCTGCATGTGCTCCGCATTCAGCTCTTGTTTCCGCACCACCAGTTGTGCAGTCTGCTACCACGACGTGTGCACCTCCATCACCTAGTGGTCACCTCACACGACAACATCTTGTCTCAGAGTGCCAGTGGCATGCCCGAGTAAACAAGTGGCCAGAATTGTAACTTCCTCTCCAAATCGGAATCGGCTAACGTCAGTGACGAGCCACCCCCTTCCTCGCAGACTTCACGTGATGCATACCGGGCCACGCACCCTCCCTCGACTCCTGCCTGGCCTGTTGCAACAAACATCGTCTGCAAGTGTAAACATAATAAATGACTACAATGAATTTTACAAATTGATGAAACTAACCATGTTTTGGAGCAACTGCGTATTAATGACATACACAAGTAGGGAAAAAATAGGTACTGCCTACAGGAAACTAAAAGAGATATTTGGAGATAAGAAAGACAGCTCTATGAATATTAAGAACGCTGATGGAAAACCAGTTCTCAGCAATTAAGGGAAAGCTGAAAGATGGAATGAGTATACAGAAAGGCTCTATGAAGGAAATGAACTTAGAGGCAATATTGTAGGAAGGGGAGAAGATGTAGATGAGGATGAAATTGGAGATACTATACTGAGAGATGAATTTGACAGAGCATTGAAAGACCTAAGTTGAAACAAGGCCCTTGGGGAAGATGACATTTCCTCAGAGTTACTGAAGTCTCTGAGAGAACCAGTCATGACAAAACTGTTTTAACTAGTGTGTAAGATGTATGAGAGACGCAAAGTACCCTCAGACCTTAAGAAAAATGTTATAATCCCCATTCCAAAGAAAGCAGGCACAGACAGGTGTGAAAACTATAGAACCATTAGTTTAATAAGTCATGGTTGCAAAATATTAACACTAATTATTTACAGAAAGATGGAAAATCTGGTAGAAGCCAACCTCGGGGAAGATCAGTTTGCATTCAGGAGAAATGTAGGAACACGGGAGGCAATACTCACTTTTCGGCTTATCCTAGAAGATACGTTAAGAAAAGGCAATCCTACATATCTAGCTTTTGTAGATTTGGAGAAAGCTTTTGACACTGTTGATTGAAATAAACCCTTTCAACTTCTGAAGTAGGCAGGAGTAAAGTATAGGGAGCGTAAGGTTATTTACAACTTGTACAAAAACCAGACAGCGGTTGTCAGAGTTGAAGGGCATGAAAGGGATGAAGTGGTTGGGAAGGGAGTAAGACAGGGTGAAGCCTTTCTCCAATGTTATTCAATTTGTACATTGAGCAAGTTATAAAGGAAAGCAAGGAGAAATTTGGAGATGCTCAGGATAGGGTATTGTGGAGAGCTGCATCAAATCAGTCTCCGGACTGAAGACCACAACAACAACAAAAGAACACTGACACCAGTGAACAGCTACAAAAATTTTGTGGTAACTAAGAAAAAGATAAAGCCTTGTTGAGTGCAAAAATGAATCAAATTGTACCCACTGCAGCAATTTCCAAACTGCAAGAAACAACAAAAAAGCATTTGCAATGGATAGATTATATTCAAACAGATGTCAATACAATAAATTATTGCATACTTTCCTTATGCTAACAAATTGATCACCTCATACAGTCTGTGTCACAGCTTAAAATTTCTGCAGACAACAATTTTGACAACACTCAGTCCATATATTTAATAGATTCAGAAGAATTAAGTACATTATAAAGTTTCAAAGATGCCCAACTTCTGGTAAGAAGGTCAGAAAGAAAAGATTTACATGCCCTGCAAACCCAGCTACAGTAACTTTAACAAATTTAATGATATGGTTATCCATATCATGACATTACACCACAAGGATTTCAAAGTGCATGCTCATTTGAACAACAATCTCAGCCATAATATTGCCATGACCTTTAAGGCAAGAAATATGTAACCAGTCACAGAGTTGAAATCTATTTTCTGAATTAGTAAAGTATGGCCTTTTAGTAGCCTACCTCAGGGCTGCAGTCAGATTTTTTGATATCAATATCCGTATTATATTTTGTTTTTTTCAAATGTTGCTTACAAAAGAATAGTGAACCAGCTTTCCGAGAATACAATCTCATTACAGTTCACTTTGGCTCACATAAATGCTTCTTGACAATGCTGTTAGTATTTTTTGTGATTACCGCCAAGGCCTTAGCTGATGTAGAGCATAACATAATTTTAGAATGACAGATTATATGACCTTAGGGGGTCACTTTGGCTGATGATCAAACAGGAGAAAGATTTAAGTTCAGAGTAGGAAAGTATTACCTACGCCGCACCAGAATGGCTGATGCCACCTGGTAGTCAACAAAAATCATTTAATTGTGACATTTGATACCATCTGAAAAAAATGGAGTGTCTGATAACAGAGCAGGGGCCAGAATAGTGGAATAGGGTTGTAACTGGTTCATAGGTAATAGTTTACCTCCAACCTGACAAAAACTTCAACTGTGTCACTCCAATTGGATTTGCCTTCCACAAGACTAGCCATAGTTCAAAATAACTAGCAGTATTTAAGCTTAAAATTTTTCAACAAGCTACCACAATCAGTCTGTAAAGACTATCAGCAAGCCACAGACAGGTACGTAGAATAGACAATCACATTCACAGAATTTAAAATTTTCAGCAACATCCTTTATCAGAAAAAAGATACACGTACATTCTCACACCCACAGTCTCAGTTAAACAGTCTGTATATTATAAGAAAAAACAATGGCTGGTCAGAGTCAAACTTTTATGAATTTCACAATACACAACTATACAACTGTTATTTCACGGAAAACAAACTTCTTAGATCGAGCGTATAGTATCGTTGTTCACTATAGACTGCTGTGCTCCACTGAGTCACAGGCGAGCCCCAGTTCACTTAGGCGACCCTGTCTAGTTGCCTTAGCACCCCTACAGTATTTTGTGCACAATATGCGCGGCGGCAGATTTGAATTTATGGCGCAATGTCGCAACACTTTTCCCCCCTCTGGGAAATTCACTTCACATTGTGGAGGTGCTGTGCAGTGTGGTGACATACATCGGCTCTCGATGTGTTGTGAACTAGTCACATGATGCCACTTGAACATACGGATAAAAGTGCCTCGGACGGGGCCCTTTTCATGGAACATGGACACGAGACTGAATGATGGGTGACACATCTGAAGTATTGACTGCAGGTGAGGGGGAAGTCAGTACGCTATTTGCTGGCGGCACGCGTCTCCAGGATTAAATGACAGGCGACACCTGCGATGCCTCTGGTGTATGTGGCTGTGATGCTCACACACTTCCGTTGCTTGGTTTTTGGAAGGGACTAAACGGTAACGGTTATCAGTCCATTGTTCCAGTCATAGTATGGTAAGCTTTCCTAAGTAAATGCGTTAACACTGTAAAGTTTAAAAAGAACAAGTAAAAACAAAAGAAAGGATAAAATGACAGATATTACAAGAGTGTTTATGCTGGGTGATCACAAAAATATAAGTAACACATCCAGCCACTCTGGTACACATTAAAAACACCTACCTCTTAGTCTTAGGCGGGTGGAGAACAGATCCATGACGAGCACACAAGAAACTTTAAATGGATTTGTACAATCCACACTCATGGATAAAATTTAAAACAGAATCAACAATGGAGGCACTGTCGGCTAACGCAAGCTTCATGTTGTCAGGGATATTAAAATTTCTTCGCTCTGCAGCTAAATTGGGGCATTCGTGCAAGATGTGGGCTACTGTCAGAGGTGTACCACATCGACACTGAGGAGAGTCCTCGCAACGCAGAAGGTGACCGTGCGTCAGCCAAGCATGGGCAATACAGAGCCAGCAAAGAACAACTGACTCCCCACACTTCACTGCACAGTTGGCTCATATGAAGGAAGCACATTGTCTGCAGGAGTAGGGTGGGTGCTCAGAGTTGTGAGCAGTAAAGGTAGGACCCAGAGATGGTGTCTATTGGCTTCTGGAGCAGTAGGAACAGTCCTGGGTGAAGACAACGTTGTCAGTGGCAGTTCCTCCACCCTTGGACGTGTCGGTCAAAATGGCGAACACACGTGCCTTCGTCAGTATGATCCATTTGGGGCGTGAGCTTTACCCCCGTACCCATACAGGACCACTTACCCAGAACTTGTCAGGAGGTTGAGAAACAGCCAGAGACTTTTGGGAGTGAAGATGTAACAAAGTGCACGTATGATGACCGTGTAAGAGCTCGGCCGGACTGTGATCACCCGTGGACGTAAAGCGATAAGAACTGAAAGTGGAGTAAGGCATCGTCCGTAGAAAACCCAGTGAGGTACTTCTTAATCTGACACTTGAATGTGTGAACAAGAAGCTCAACCTCCCCTTTCGACTGTAGTTGGAGGAGACGCGTGGCAAGAGCAGAAAGTTGCAACAGCGTGTGAGGAAAACTGAGGACCACTGTCTGTGACAAGAGTAGCGGTAGGCCTTCAAGAGCGACAATCTTTGCCAATGCATTTGCAGTTGCTGCAGTGGAATGGGATGCACAGAAAATCACAGAAGGAAATTTGAAATAAGCATCAATGACGAGAAACCAGTAAGTACCAAGGGCTGGCAGAATCGGAGTGGACCCATTCTTATGGGCACACCAGGGCAGGCCACGGGGAAGGGTCAGCTCGGGGGCTGATGGGTGCTGAGCATATTTGGTACATAAGGCAACTTCGAAGTGCGGCAGTCGGAGGTGATGGTTGTATGACTGTGTTGTGTACCTGTGTGATTGCGTGAGTATTCTATTTTCTGAAGAAGGCCATGGCCGATAGCTGAATGTGTTGTATGTGTGTGTCTTTTGTATGTGCCTGTCGCAGCTCGTCGCCATGTCTTTGCAGGGAGTTGTAAACTGTCCTCACTATAACGGCTGTTCTAAAAAACACTGAAATATAGCTGATGCACTAGCAGTGCCAAAGGGCAACAGTTGGTATTTATACAGGCCAAAAGGAGTGTTTAAGATGTGAATTTTTTTGTAGTTGGCGTCCAAGGGCAGGTTGTAATATGCCTCCGGTAAATCAATTTTGGAGAAGAATTGTCCGTCTGCAAGTTTGGCAAACAACTTGTCAGGACGAAGACACAGATAAGTTACAAATAAGACATTGGGCGTTGATGATTTTTTTTAAATCACCACACAACCACAATTTGCCATTGGGTTTGCGAACCGCAATGAGGGGAGTCGCCCCTTCAACAAAATTATCAGGAGGAGAGCCCCCAAAGGCGCCAACCTATTCAATTCAGCCTTGACTGTATCATACAATGCCACTGGAAGGGAGCGGGCACAGAAAAACTTCAGGTGGGCTGCTGGTTTGAGCATTATACGTGCCTCAAAATCGACAGCACAGCCCAGGCCAGTAGAGAAAACGCACACAAAGCATCTAACCGAGTGTAAGGAATATCATCAGATAGAAGATATACTTCTTCTGTAATGGAGAATCCAAAAAGTTGAAAGGCATTATATCCAAACAAGTTTTCCGTTCCTGTGTCATCAACAACATAAAAAGGGGGAGACGAACAACTGACTAGTAAGAAGTGAACGCCTCAAACTGGCTGATAATCAGAATCTTCTGTTTGTTGTATGTCTGCAAATTTCGTGTGACTGGAGACAACAGCAGAGAACCCAATTCCAAGTATGTATGGGAATTTATGAGAGTGACAGCAGAATCTGTGTCGACTTGCATGTAAATATTTTTGTCAAGGAACATCTATGTATAACTTGCTAGTTTGTGAGAGCATACAATTGACAGTCATGACAGTGAAATCATCTTCAACAACAGCAGGTTTCTTGTGAGACTAGCAGACAGAGAAAATGTGACTTTTCTTATTACAGGAGTGACACGTAGCCCAATGTTACGGACAATCTACACTTTCATGTTTGATAAAGCAACACGGACTGGATGGAAGCTCTGAATGTACCTGATTCTGCTGCCGCAGCTGCTGCATCTGCCACTGTTGCTTCTTCTTAATGCATGGTTGCCCACTTCATTATCGTCGACATGCGTGAACAGCAGCAACGTCCCCACCATTATACAAAACAGATGCGCCATTAGCCGTGGGATCAGACAGCACAACACCGACGTCCATATATTTGTCATTTTGGGCAATGGCAGCACGAGAAATTTCATATGACTGGGCAATAGTCAATACTTCAGATAAAGAGGGGTTTGGGAGCTGGAAGCCACTTGTCCGACTTCCTTATCAGGACCTAACTGAAGTATAGCATCTCGAACCATGGAATTGGCATATGACTCATGATGCATGTCTGTAACAAATTGACATTTTCCACTAAGGCACTGTACTTCCACGGCCCATGCACGCTACGACTGATGAGGCTTGTATAAAGCCACCCAGGAGGCAACAACATGGTTGTTTTTGTGATAATATTTAGAGAGCACGTCACACACTTCAGTTAAAGATGATGACACTGTATCCCGCAAGGGTGCTGGCTGAGGCAACAGTAGATCCACCTTCGGAGAAATTCATGTAAGAAACAGAGATTTGCAGAGCTTGTCACTGACAATGCCAAAAGCCACAAAATGTTGCCGCAGATGCTTTTCATAGTCCTCACATTCTTCTGCAGCTTCCTCGCATGGAGGGAATGGAGACAAAGGATATGCTGTGACTCAACTAGTCAACAAGGTTGACACAACTGACATAAGCATCTGTGGTAAGCCACATAACAACACTACTAGGGCAGTCTGTTGGTCAATGAGTGTGCACAATAGCTGGTCTGCTGAAGCCAATGCGTGGAGTGTATCCCATCGTCACCATATAAAGTGTCATAACCTTATTAACACACAGAAAACAAACTCTCTACATCGAGTGCATAGTATCATTGTTCCCTTCAGACTTCCATGCTCCACCGAGTTGCATGCGAGCCCCAGTTCACTTAGGCGGCACTGTCTAGTTGCTGTAGTGCCCCTACATTACTTTGCATGCATTATGCACAGTGGCAGATTTGAATTTATGATGTACTGTCACAACAGTAACAACTGGGTTTACCAAAATAACTAAAATGTTTCCTACACCTTACATAAGCAGAGATATGTAGTCGGGGTAATTATGTCAATATGACATATTTTGCTCTCTTCTGACCACATCTCTTGTATTGGGACATTAATCTGGGACCAGCAACATTTTAGAATTGAAACAAATAAATGAAATTTCCACTGTTTGAATAAAATTTTTAATATACTGTGCTGATCTGACTTTATGAGTATTGTCCTTTTTTTTCAAGGACAACATTAATCAATGCGTTACCTGGGA
Organism: Locusta migratoria; assembly: GCA_026315105.1. Taxonomy (NCBI): domain Eukaryota; kingdom Metazoa; phylum Arthropoda; class Insecta; order Orthoptera; family Acrididae; genus Locusta; species Locusta migratoria. The sequence continues at coordinate 101,209,629 of CM048754.1, forward strand.
ATGAGGCCACAGATAAGGAAAATATTGTACAGACTAATTAAGAACAGGAAACTACGGCGAAGTGCAGCCCCTAGAAATTTTTAACAAATTCTTTATCTATTTTGTGCCACTTCAAAATTCAATAATGAAACTATATAACTGATTAAGAGAAAACCCACATTGCAACAGTAAGGATTTCAACCATGTGGCAATACATGTTTGTTTGTGTGGCCATCTTCCACAGCAACTGTTAAAATTAATTATCAATAGGTTTTCCATTGTATGTTGGCTGAAATTAGGTTAATGTTTGTTTATTTATTTATCTTCATCAGACCAGTGATGTTTCACTTTTTATTTATAAAGTAACTTTTGTGACTCTGTAAATGTGGATACTAAGGTTTATACATTTTGTTTTGCATATATAGATTAGAAACAGTTTTAACTTCTTACACACATTATGTGTTTTTAAAGTTTGTGTGTAAGTTATAGAAAAGCTTCTTGGGTGAAATATCAGATGTCTTCAGCCAACAATATTTTGGTAGGCACAGCTGATGGTTAGTCAGTGTCCTGCACTGGGAGGTCTCGGTCAGTGTCTCGGTGCCACATTAATCGAATGCCTCATACCCCGACAGAAACCTGCAGGAGTGATGTCAGAAGAATGGTGCAGGCCACTCACTCCCAATCCAATGAATATAGAAAACAATGCTGGAATGTTCTCTTACAATGACAGAAAAGAGTAGTGGGCCCCACTATTCTGGAACTGTAACCAGCTTCTGACTGCTAGTGATGAATCCTCCAACTTTTTAGCAGTATTTCACAGACAAAGATAAGGTAAATCATTCCACTGAGTGTGTCATCAGGCAGAAGGTATGTCCCAATTGGTTGGAAAAAATAGTACTGGCAGAAAAATTTACTGTAAATTACACAGCTGTTCAATCGCCAACTCTGAATGTCATTAGCTTTCAAAATTTTGTGGATCCCTGGTGTCTTTTGATAGTATTTCTCTACAGCATAACATTCATATACATAATCACCTAATATAATTGCTGAATAAGTATGTGGACTTTGTAAAGTTCAATTTAAACTAGTGGAACAAAAATAGCACCATCCAAATGTGTATAAACTAAAAATGTTAAACTGCTAATCATTCTCCCTCACTGAAATGTAACAGACAGTTGGTCACACCATAGTAAGTGACACTGTATCATTTATGAGAATGAATGGTGAAAGAAGAAAAGTCAACAGGGCCAAATTAAATTTTGATTTATTGCCCTAGAATGCAATTTTTTAAATATGTTTTCATTTTTTATGCTGTAAACCATTTTAATGATAATAATCGTAATAAATATCTGGAAACTCTAACAAAAGTGGTTTCAGTTCTTTTCCTTTCTTCTCAAAATTACCCACATTACACAAAGCAAACAAGGTGAGCACTTGATTTTATTATTATTATTTCTCTTTAAAGGAAAGGTAACCTTAAAACTTACAGAGGGACTAATTTGATAGTAGTATCAGCATCGTGTATACTCTTTTATACAACTGTTTCATAATGTAAAAGTAATAAACAAATTTTGCCAGAATGTAATAAGAATGTAACTCAAGTATTAAATTCAGTTCCGACATGAATTACAGGAGGAATGTAGATGTTTAAGATAGACTTACACATAAAACAATTTTTTTCACTATAGATTCACCACAAATACATTTACCTCTTGTAAATATTTTACAGTTTTAAAACTGAGTATGTCACATTCTTTCCTTTTCCATCTCTTTCCCTGCTCTTTGCCTGGAGAAGCAACAAATGGTTGTGAAAGCTTGCATTTGTGTGTGTGAGTGTGTGTGTTTTATTCATATTAATGGTCACATACCTGTCTCCTTCGCCTGGTAAGGAAACCTCATCTACTTTTTATATATATTTTTCCTGCTAGGATTTTTTTCTCTATAATCTTCTGTTTATGTATATAATTGTGTTATATATATCTGTGTGTATGTATTCATTGATAGCACTTGTGGATTAGTGAAATGACTCATGACAAAACTAAAATAATCTTCTTCTAGAAAGGACTCTTTACCACTGAATGCAACTCTTGGCCACTGAGTAACAAATTGGAGATTTTTAATAGTAAAAGTTACTGTAAAAACTACTTGTGAAAGAGTAAATTCAAAAATTTGGGCATATGTGAAGCTGTTTCCTGACAAAGAAACAGGAAAATACTTGAGGTATCAGGTAAGTATACTAGGTGATTATTATGTTACTTCCAGCATCACTAGCTTTTGCTTCCATTTACAGTAGCAGAGTTTGCAAATAAGGAGAGGTAAATGAGCCGGAAACATAACAGAAAGGGAAATGAAAGATAGTAAATGTTATTTGCAGATATAATCTTTCATACGATTTTTTAAAAAATAAAACCAATGAAATAATTCCCTGCTTTACAGAAGAAAATCAAGTTCACATGAAAATTGACTTTCAGATATCTTGGTACAACATCCTGAAGAGTAAGCTGGTAACCACACACTTTTGCTATTAATGACAGAGGTGAAAACTTTCTTAATGACACTAAGGTATATTTTAATCATCGAGTGTCATGTGTCCAACTATAATTGAGAACAGACTTTATTACAAGTATTTAACAACAAAGTTTCCAATTTTAGATTCAAATAATGAAAATTGTACCTTGACTGACAGTCAGTACCAAATGGTTCTTTGGCTTCTCTATGTAGTCCTGAAATACTAACAATTGTGCTATTATTTAAAGATAAACATAAAATGTTGATTTAAAAAAGATATCCAGATGAATTTGCCAGGAGATGAATGCATGTTAAATGTCAGTTTGCAATTTTTAGTGGTAGCTACATTCCTCTTCTGTCTCTTCCTTTACCAAACCCATTTGTGCTTGGTCCCAAATAATTTAAAAAATTGGCCCAATAAATATTTTCTTTCTGCTTTGCTTCCCTCCCTGACATTTTTCATCTCCAAGCAAATACTGTATGTTTATTTAATGTGACAAATTATCAATATTTAGAAGAGAAAAAGAGAACAGAAATAAATGTTTATGTTCTTTTTTTTCTATTCATGAGTTGTTAACATCAAAAACATTTTTTTCTTTTTCTTTTTTTTTTTTTTTTTTTTTTTTTTGTGTCTGATGGAGGAAGAGGTGGAAGTATGAATTCTACAATACAAGATTGATAGATTGTAATTCTATTCAGAACTGCATACTGCATGCAAATTAATCATCAGTCAGATATGAGAGAAATATTACACTTCTAAAATTGTAGGGCACTTTTTTTATATGCAAGTACACCCATGTACTAACTCTTTAGGAAGTATGTGGTTCCAAAACCTGCAGTAGGGCACAAGAAGCCTGCAAAAGCTTATAAAAAGTCCACTGTTTACTGTAGGTCTGGACCAAACAAGTGAACTTGCCATTAAAAATAAAATATATGATTCAATTGTATGCAGCTGCTGAATACTATGGGGTTTATTTTCACCAAATGAAATTCACTACCTTTAGTTTGAGACTTCAGTCTTCAGCAGTTACTTCCATCAGTCAGACATCTAATTGAAAAAATTCTACTAGTTTCCACGCCCACCTCAACTTTTTGATCGAAATATTTTCATTGGATCGGTTACGTATCAAAAGATACCCGTTGAGTATGACACTTTTGTACATAAACCAAAGCCAATTTATATAAACATTAAAGGTGTATAAGTGTATATATATTTTTATACACAATGTAATAATTCAATACAATATGTTTCTGTACACAGTACGGATGGTAAACAGGGAATTTATTTTACATTTATGAAAAATCCCTAGTATTCCGAGTGACCTCTGAGATCACTGTACAAATCAATAACATTAAAATTAAAGCACCAACAGTTGCCAGTAGTTAAGTCTTCCAACACAACAGTTTCATCAAAGTAAAAGGGCAAAGCAAAACTGTTAACACGTGGACTGGACTCAAGGTTCCGTTGCACAGGTAAGGCCTTACTCACAGCGGCTTCTTTTGGTACACCTCACACATCGACATATGGACTCTTCCACTCACACATCTGACAACAAACCATCACAATATTGATTGCCCGCCATGAACAAATAAACAAAATTAACTACTAGCTTGTTTCATATAAACCAACAGTGCTGATTTTCTTTCAAAACACTGTTTAACACCACAAACTCTGCTAAAAAATAATCCTCTGTACAAATAAAATACTTTTCTTTGAGACGTCACAATAACAGTTCTCTGCTGTCTGTCATGGCACAAATACACTTATACTCTACAGTGTTTCAAGGAGATCACTATATCCTCGTTTGATTCATCAAAAATCTGTGGAGATGATACAACAAAGTTTGTTCCATATTATTTTTTCTTTGTTCCACAGGAAAACATTTACACAAATAATTGGAAAAAACATACCCTGTATCCAATAATCACTTCACAACATTTTCTTTTTTTTTTTTTTTAACATGTTTTGATTGTTATGTGACTTAATATCATATCAACAATTGTAGCTGACATGTTTTTTTTTATTAAAAAATGAAGAAAAATGCATTCCTAATTATGACTAAGCAACTGCCAGTTCACTCCTCAAGTTATACTTGAGGAGTACCACTTGCAGTGTACAAATATTGTTAAGTCGTACTCTACATACCTTTTTAATTACAATATTTTTGTGCACTGTATTCTACATGAAAGGCAGAGCAATAATTGAACAGTTTGTTTTCAAGATCACATTGGTAAAATTTGTCAAAGTCACTATAGGGAACCTTTCAAAAAGTAGTTATATACAATGACTTATAATAAAATGATAATTATGTTTACACAAAGTAAAATATGCCACCACAAATTAGTTTAATTTTTCCAAGAGCTACATATTATTTATTTATTTGTTTATTTTAGAATGAGAAATAAGTGTGTGAATACTGGCTACAATGTCTCCTCAAAAATGTTTAAATGTATAAAACTGCATAGCAGTAGGCTACTACCGTGCCAGTGAATACCCTTGTGTACATTTATTTCTCATGCCAACAACTCTTTATGTTTACTAGCTCCACAATAAGCAAAGTATAAAATATATCTTACATTTAAAAATGATTACTCTGTCACTCCAAGAACTATATCACATGAATTTGTTTAGTATATAAGGAGGCAACATAGTTGAAAAACCTGTGGACTTTAGGAAATATCAATCTGATCATGATTACTCTTTAAGAAATGTGTCAACAACAACTTCAGACCTTCTCTTCCATAACATTCCCTGCCATTTTACTTGTGATACTGAAAATCTGTTTCATGTGGGAGTTGCAGAAGTGGCACTCAAGATAAAACTGAACAAGTCTAAAGTTATCTGTGTGAACAAGCACACAAATGTCATTTTTGTTCAAATGACTGCTGAAGAATGGAGGTACATAATTTTAAAATAAATAAATGTTGTAATATTTATTCTCAATACGCCTTTTGAGAAAGGTTCCTGTCATCAAAACAGCCTCACTTAGTAGGAGATGATGCTGGATTGACGGCAAAGTGCTCTTGTCAGCATGTGTGTAATAGGTAGTAATATTATTTCATGGTAATATAGTTTATTTAATGTGCTGTGAAAGTTCCATTAACTTGTAATAATTTTTAACTTCCAGGTATATAAACTATATGTAATAATTTAATTTCTACCATTTTCAGTTAGGAAATAGTAGAAGAACATTATCCACTGCATCTTTTTAAAGATATTTGCCAGAAGAAGAGAAAGACTGTTCCATGATGTTCTATGCAATAACATCATCTCAGATTTGTCACTCAATTTCCAATGTATGTCCATGATGGTTTGAGAGACATATGTTCTTCTATCTTCTGATAAAGTGCTGGTTCCTTTTAGTCTGCCTCCTTCTATAATCTTCCACATCAAAGAGCATTTTCCCATCTTTGGCCCTCAAAATGTGATGAGTCATTACTTTTAGTACAGGTTACCACACTGTGCCAAGGGCAAAATCTCTGTTACAGATGCAAACATATTGTGTTTGCCTTCTCAGTGGTATTGCCCTACAAACTACTCACATTCCCGGTACTGACATGTGAATGCAAGAATTATGATCAGTGTGACATAGTGAATTGGTGAGTTAGCAATGGGCAGTGAGCACAAGATTTCAGCCACGTAAATATGGAGCGAGTTGTCAACTAAACGGTTACAGTGTGGCTGTGGGAGAATTGTCACTGGTGACTCTAGTTCGAGTGAAATAGCTTGTATTTGAGAGCTACCAAGCTGGACTGCCTCACACCAGCATTATTTAGGCAAATGGAAAAAAAAAAAAAAAAAAAAAAAAAAAAAAAAAAAAAAAAAAAAAAAAAAAAAAAAAAAAAAAAAACAGAAAATATATTTCTCTAAATATGTTCCACGTGGGAGTATTTACTCATTTCAGAATCATTACTGTAACTCGTCCAGATTAAAGCTAACAACGAGACCACATGGGTGTCGGATTTTAGAATTCTTTCATATTTACGGTACATGAAGTATAGAACTTAAATAACAATCAGTCAAAGTCATTTAATGCAACTCTCAAAATTTCTTGAGAAAATCGACTATGAAGTTTTGCAGGTACACGTAAGTACCAATAACTAAAATAGTTATCACATCCGTTGGTGTAGCTCAGGAGGTAGCATTCTGAGATCACAACCATAGAGTCAGTGGTTCGATTCCTGCATGAACTGATTTATATTTTTTTGTTGTGTTCAAATACTTGCACAATTTTAATATCTAACAATAATTTTTATGAAAAATGCATGTATTTTTATTTATTTGTAATTTTCTGTACTTTATGAAATAATGATGGTTTCAATCAAAAAATATATCTTACATTCTTTACAGTATAAGCTTCACTATTAGTTGATGATGGTAGTCTTTGACTGTTAAGTTTGTGAAGAGCTACAACACATGTGAAAAGTCTTCTCCATAGTTACTAATGGCTTTGAAGCAGCTACCCTACACAACCATTGTTTTAGGTGACAACAAGATGTTCGGCTCATCTACACACACATAAAAAACTGACAAAAGACATGGAATTAGAGTTCCCTAAATGTTTTAGGCAACTGAATCCACAAACAACGAAAAAATAGCTCTCACAAACTTAACAATAAAAGACTATCATCGTCAACTAATGGTGAAACTGTACTGTACAAAATTTAACGAATTTCTTTTGACTGAAATCATCATTAATTTATAAAAATATAGAAAATTAGGAATAAATAAAAGTATGTTGGTATTCGAACACAATGAAAAAAATAAAAATATAAATAAGTTTTTGCAGGACTCAAACCACCTACCATATGATTGCGAAGCCAGAACGCTACCACCTGAATTACACCAACGGATGGTGCAACTGTTTTATTTATTGGTACTTACATGTACCTGCAAAAATTTAAAGATGATTTTCTTGAGAATTTTTGACAGTTGTGTCGAACGGCTTTGACTGGTTGTTATTTAGGATCTATACTTCACGTACTGTAAATATAAAAAAAAAAAAACAAAAAAAAAAAAACTCTAAAATCTGATACCTATGTGGTCTCCTTCTAAGACCGAATTTTTGACATGCTTAAATACACTGTAAATATGCTGTATGTAAATTTAAGATTTTTAACACAATTTTAAAGTGATTGTGTAGTGCAACAGAGCTCTGTGGTTGATGCCTGCAAGTACATAGGATCTAAAACTGTTGATGCAAGCTAATTTAAATTCAATTTTATACAAGGAGACAGACAGTGCGGCACTAGCACATCACCACAAGAGTGAAGCAGCGTATATACCTTCTGAAATTTGAGAAACACATTCAAAAAGATGAAGCAAGAAATTGGCAGGAATCTTACTGAAGGGACATGCCAAAGACCCTAATCAAAACTCAGTTTTGAAGGTGACCAAAAATAAGTTAGAAATGCCTTTTAAAGCTCCTGTCAATGTTTGCAAGAAAAAGAAAACATCTGAACAGCATAAATGCTGACACCTTAACCCCAGAATAAATATGTTTGAACTAATTATTTCTCAAACAATTTTACCTTGTGTGCTACTTTCTGTGAAACAGTTCTTCTAGTGTTCATAAAGTAATGTTGTATTAAGACACAAAACATACAAAATAATTTTGTGCTTTATTTCAAGTCCCAAATATAAAAGTAACTACTTCTCTGAAACAGACACACACACACACACACACACACACACACAAACACACACACACAGACACGCAGACGCACCTGATATTTATATATATATATGTACATATTAATTTTTACTGACAAATTTCTGCTCTGTAAAATGAGTGTACATGTCAATTTCTTGTACGTTTTCCCAATACATTTGAAAGCCATATGATTTGGACACATATTCCATTATTTGGAATATACTACAGTCGTATACGACTTGTAGCAGTAGAATAACAAAATCATTATGAGGAATTCATAATGAGTTACCAAAGTATCAATAATAAATTATTACATTGGGCAAGGGATTCATACTTAGCTCACTTTGTTTAGAATCATAACAATTTACTCACTCTACTTCATACACATTCAATCTCCTCAAAATTCTCACTGTTCTCATGGATTATTAATGTAAGAGAGAACTTTGTAACTATATATTCTTTTGATAATTCTCATCTTTCCAACATTATTAGTATAGCTTTTAGTACATATCTACAGTCTCTAATGCTTTCTAATGTCTACCTAATCTTTCTCTGTAGTTATTTAAATATATATATATATATATATATATATATATATGAATAGCAATCTCTTATATGTCTTTGACTAATTTCTGTTCTCATCTAATTTTAATGTATAAGTGTTTCATACATGGCAACTGCATATTCATCCTCTCATTTTGAGAGGGCAACAGGCACAAAATAAGACAGCATTTATTCAACAATGGTACTTTTGTAGCAATTTGGCAACAAATGTAGTTTATTTTTACTTAATCTAACAATGAAAGTCTACAGAAAGTTAGAGACTGGCATGATATCCACAACAGCTTAACTATATTTCTCCACTTAACCTACTGCAATTATGAAATGATGTAATGAAAAGCATGTTCATGAAAATTTGGGCACTTAAGGTTTTGGAAATGCTCACTAGAATTGTATTGTCATTTGTGTGTTTTGAATTGTGGCTACGAACTGGCACTGTAGGAACAGTGATCAGATGTCATTAACCAGTTGCAGTATACAGGTTTTGGACAACTAAGTATCAATATCGAATGGAACCGTGTCCACAGAAGCAGTCAAATAATTCATTTTGATTTGGGGCACAAATCCCACCAGTTGGTTATCTGTAAGGAGTTCATATAAAATATGAGTAAAACAGTGAAATTATTATTTGTGAACTACGCTGGAGACAGCTCAAAACTGGCTTTTTGAAATGAAGAAAATAAATTTATAGACATCAGAATTTAGAAACTGATTCTGCCAGCTGTACAAACATTCTAAATAAAGAAACGTGTACACATGACACTGATGTTTTGCAAAATGTAGTTATGTTGACTTTGGATTTTGTAATTAGACATGTTGTGTCAGGGCACAGTAGGAAATTGGTTGCCTCTGACATTATCTTCTAAATAAAGTATGGTGCACTATCTGCTCATAAACAAAATATGAAATGTATGAACCTAATTCAGTTTTATGAGAAAGGATAGACTGCTGCTCAAAATAAGCGTAGGCTTCCTATGCTTACTTTTATTCCAAAATGTCATATGGGACCATTTTCTGGTGTAAACAGCTAGACAGGCTAAAGTTTTTTGAGACCAACAGTGTGCAATTTGAGTTAATTGTATTATGAACTTAAGAAACTGGGGTTACTAGCTACTGCTTCCCAATATATGTATTCCTTAATGAAATTGTCATCAGTTAATGGAATCATTACTAAAATAAGAATAACTTGCACAAAGCTTTAAAGTAACTTTGTCCAAAAATATGATGAATACAAAACAGTACACATTTTCAATAATATGTCAGCAGCCATGAAAAGTTTAACTCCTAATGAAATTCAGTTAAACAAGAGTTTTAAACAATTTACTGGTGGACCATCTCCTACTCCATTGACGAATTTATTACTGACTGATGTATGCATGTTATCAATAACATTGCCAGATGTGAATATTTCAATAACCTAAGAATTAACTTACACACCAAAGTATGTTCAATATTTAACAAGTTTCTTATTCTTTTAAATTGTAAATTGACTTCAGCTTCTATTTTTTGAACAATTCCAAATCCACAAGGACAATTTCATTTGGTATCTGTGGAAGGTACATTAGCATATATATTCGTACTTTGTAAGTATTTATTGTGTATTCTTGCTTTCTCATATGTCCTAAATCCAAGACAATCTCCGCACTATGGATCAATAGGAAAGAAAAGTACATATTATAAGTATCTACATGGCGAGTAACAATCTATCCTTTTTCATAATATTATTGTTATTCCTTCCTGCACTTTCCCTTGTATGAACAAAGTGGAATCAATTTCTGAAGGTTACTCTAGAACAGCTTCTACGAATGAGGAAAATAGCAAAACTTCAATAGGTGTGCCTGCTACCATCCAAAATGAAATGTAGAACTGCTGTCATTATGACATAACACAAATTTAACAGCAAACGCCCCTGCTAAATTTCTCTTTCTGTTGTTGGCCACTTGAAACTATTGTAAGAGATGCAGCATTTACATCTAAATGGATGTATCCAACATCAAAAAGTAGGCAAAAATGATGGAAAAAGGCTGCACTCAGCTGAATGCTTCAAAGAGGAATTTAGAAACAGGGACCAGAGATAAATTACTGAAAAAAAAATGTTTGTATTTACATTCTTTGGTTTCTTTCTCTCCATTTCTCTCCTAAAAAAGTCTGTATTTATCTTTAAAGACTAAATATATTTTACTTTTAATGTATTCCACAAGATCTACAAACTAACTTTAGAGAATTACAGCTTTCAGTGTATGATGAATACTTTGGTTCTCGAGTTAAATTTTTTAAATTTCAATAGGAGCTCAGAAACAATTTTTGTTTCTTATTGTGGACAATACTGTGTACAGGGAAATGATACATATGAAACAATGGGTCAGGCTTGATACAAAAAGAAATTAAAATGGCTTATTGGCCCCATTCATATGCCATAGACATTACTCTAAAGCTCCTCTCACAACCTGAACCATTGTAAGAAATAACTTTGAACATATCAAGGATACAGTGCTTTGAAAAATGTGTTGATCTGAATGGAGGTTTTCATGTATTCTAAATGCTGAAGACCTAAAATATGTTTTGGAAAACAGCATATGTGAGTAGTGCACTAAGAAATGTGTGGTTGATAGTTATATTTATTACACACACACAAATACACACACACACACACACACACACACACACACACACACACACACACACGGTTGCTGAGTTATGAAAGTTAACTTCCTGCTAATATTTTACTGAAAAAAGTCAAATAAAATTAATAAAGTATAAAAAGTCACAGAAAGGAAACCACTGTAACGAAACTGAATCTGCACATAATATAATGTTCAGAAAGAAAGAAAGAACAGAAAACACACAACCTGTATACGATGCCTGCTGCCTGACATTCTGTGTTCAGGAGCTACTGCAATAGTTTTACGAACAGAAACCCAGTATTCCGTTTTATTAGATAAAATTTTAGAAGTCTTTAGTGATTATTGGTAAGGCACCGTCTATTAATGAAGTGCTTGTGATATCTTCTCAGAAGCAGGTTTTCTTCTCATCAGACATCCAGTGTAAAAGACAATAAAGTTTATTTGATAACATTTCATCAGTCAAAACTTGGTGCAGCATGACTCTCAAATGGGGCTTGCAGAGCTAGGGAAAGTTGAAATAGAGTTAATTGACTTGTGCACATTAGAAGTTTAGAGTGAAACTAGCTCCTGAGGACACCTATTACCGAGAGTGCCCATAAGAAATACTCGAATCTCAACCTGGGCTCGTGCGCTCCGGGTCACATTCCTTTTTACTGATCAACTATATTCTAAACTGCGTAGAGGGCAAAGCCAAAACCCTCTCTTCGGCTGTCGCAATACGAAACTAATTTTTCCACCTAAGTTAAAGTGGCATTCTTCCTGTCCGTCTAAATGTTCCTCGCACCCGAATATTCTGGAGCCAAACGGCCGTGAACATTATATCTCCGTGAGAATATAACAATCTGAGCATGACAAGCACATGTTCTGCTGTAAGTTTTCTTTTACTCTAATGCTTTCTTTCTCTCTCTCACTGATGTTAGTCGATATATTTCAGAAACATTAGTATAATAAATTCTTAGTGTAATGATAGTTGTGTACAATAACATGATAAGAATATGAAGCTTTCTTCTGAATAGTCTAGATGTATGTATATTCTAATCTAAAGTAATTTTCTGTTATATACTAATAATTTTTCTGTGAAAAGGAGAGGAAGGCAGGTGGCAACGGATGGTCCTACCAAATTTTGGTCACAAACTTTGTGACTAAAAAGTTTGAAGAAGTATCAGAAGTCAGTTGGTAAATTAATTGTGACGGCGACAGTAGCTCGTGCCCCGAATGTGAGCTGCCAGCTCACAGGAAGAGACAGAAGTCTCCGGTATCTCCCTTCTGTCACAGGCAGTCACTGCCCACCAGACAGTGCGACAAACTTTGGCGTGAGTTAAAGCTCGTTCTTGTGCTACTCCTGAGCCAAATTTTGAAGGACAGTTCAGTGATTCTCATCACTGAGGAGGATGCATTCATCGGATGTGTAACCTGAAAGAAACACAAATATAATTGTAAGTGTAATATCTTACAGAGACTGCTTACAGCGAGATAGCTACTACACAAAACTACAAATGAAAGTGTAAAGTGTGGTTATTCTGAAGAGATAAAGATTTAATTATCAATCTTGATGATGATGATGATAATATTAATAATAAAATATAATAATAGTAATAATTGAACAAACACTGACAGAAACCAAATGAAAAATTAAATTCATAGACAAAATTTCAAAACCATTCTTAATTAAAACAGGAGTAAGACAAGGAGATGGGATCTCACCACTATTATTCAACATAGTTTTAGACAAAGTAATGAAATAATGGGAAATCGAACTAAGGAAACAAAACTTCTGGAAGCCAACTGAACTAGGAAGAGGTAAAGGAAAATTGAACATCCCTTATTTAATGTTTGCAGATGACCTAGCAATTGTAACTGACAGTGAAGAAACTGCAATAAAACAAATTGAGATCCTCAAAGAAAGTGCAGATAAGGTTGGCCTGCAAATCTCCTTTGAGAAGAATGAATTTATTTGCTCCAAATTAGATATTCCAAAACTCAAAACAAATTACGGTGAAATCAACAGAGTCAAACACTTTAAGTATCTCGGCGAAGTTATTGAACCGACAGGACTCGAGCAAATAGCACAAAACAACCGATTACAGAAAATCAAGAAAGCATTTGGACTTCTTCAAAACATATATAAGAAAAAATGCCTGTCAAAAGGAACTAAAATCAGACACTACAACACAGTTATCAAACAAAAATTATAGAAGGAAACTTTCCTGGTGGGACAAATTTATATAAAAAATAGAAAACAGATGATTTACCCAAAGGACAGGCTCGTCGACAGACACAAATAAAATCACACACATACAAGCTTTCGCAACCGTTGGTCGCTTCTTCAGGAAAAGAGGAAGGAAGGAGGGGAGAAAGGGAAGGATACGGGTTTTAAGAAAGTGGAAAAGGAGTCATTCCAATCCCAGGAGTGGAAAGACGCACCCCAGGGGAAAAAAGGAAGGGAAACAAACACACACACACACCCATACACATCCAAATGCAAACACACCCAGACAGACATTTTCATGTCAAAACTCGTGCTTTGGCACCCGATTTCAACATTTCTGCAACTGGTTACAAACTTTCTATTAAAAAACCTAATTTTTTTGTAAAATATATTTTGAAACTGAATCACTTGGGAGAATCCTGGGAAAGTGTAAGCCCTGTGTGAAAGATTTGGCTTATTAATCCCTCATTTGTCAAATTTTTGAATATTGTTCACCAGACTGTCACCAATTATCAGGTCGGATTAACAGAAAAGAGAAAATATGCAAAGAAAAACTTCAGAACATGTTACAATTTTATTTAGTAAGTGAGAAACAGACATGAAAATGCGGGTCAAAGCCCACTATCCAGTCAATCGTTGATCATTCCGGGGCAGTAATAGAAGAAAGCAAACATAAGGCTGAAGTTCTAAATTTAACCTTCAAGATATCTTTCACGCAGGAGGACCACACAAATGTACCATCACTTGATCAACATACTAGCTCTGAAATGAAGGACATAATAATAGATATTTCCAGTGTTGAGAAGCAGCTGAGAGAGCTAAATACAAAAAAGTCTCCTGGTCCAGATGGAATACAAGTTCAGTTTTACAAAGAGTATTCTGCAACATTGGCCTCTTACTTAGCTTACATTTATTACGAATCTTTAATTCAGTGCAAAGTTCCTAGTGATTGGAAATTGGAATTACAATATTATTTTTGAAGTAGGAGGGTATTTCCCTTGTCTCATACATCTTGCGTACCAGGTGGAAGAATTTAATAATGATTGGCTGTCCTAATGATATCAGCAGTTCAGACGGAATATCATCTACTCCAGGGATCTTGTTTCGACTCAAATCCTTCAGCGCTCTGTCAAATTCTTCTCGCAGTATCATATCTCCTATCTCATCTTCCTCCACTTCGTCTTCCATTTCTAGAATACTGCTTTCAAGTTTATTTCCTTTGCATAGGTCCTCTATATATTCCTTCCAAAGTTCAGCTTTGCCCTCTTTGCGTAGTACTGTTTTCCGTTTGAGTTCTTGATATTCATACAGCTGCTTTTCTTTTCTCCAAAGATCTATTATTCCTCTGTAGGCAGTATCTATCTTTCCCCTAGTTATGCAATCTTTTACACTTCTGCAGTTGCCCTCTAGCCACTCCTGCTTAGGCAGTCTGCACTTTCTGCGAATATCCTTTTTTAAGACATTTGTATTCCCTTTTGCCTGCTTCACTTGCTGAATTTTTATATGTTCTCCTCTCATCAATTAAGTTCAGTATATAATCTGTTATGTGTGCCTCGGTTGCACAGTGGTAGAGTGCCAGACATGAATCCAAAGGTTGCGGGTTCGATCCCTGCTAGGTCCTAGGATTTTTATCTGTCACTTTCCACTTCTTTCACCTCTGGCAGTATTGCTCATGTGAAAAATACCGCGTAGCACCATGGTTCAGAATCGACGTTAAACTGTAACTGGCTGGGTAAGTCAGTTAGAAGGTCGGAGGAAGGCAATGGCATACCACCTCCAAACAGGACCATGCCTAGTAAAGCACTGTGTTGTTCAAACCAATCTTCGGATTGTTGACTGCTTTACCTTTTATATCCTCTGTTATCCAGGGATTTCTATTAGGCCTTTTCCTTCTGCCTATATGATCCTTTGCAGCCTTCACTACCCTATCTCTCGGAGTTACCCATTCTTCTCCTACTGTATTGCTTTCCCCTGTTTTAGCCAATGCTTGCCTAACGATCTCTCTGAAACTCTCAAACCACCTCTGGTTCCTTCAATTTGTCCAGGTCCCATCTCCTAACTTTTATACCTTTTTTCAGTCTCTTATATTTTAATATGCAGTTCATAACCAATAAGTTATGGTCAGAGTCTATTTCTGCCCCTGCATATGTCTTACAGTTTAAAACCTAGTTTCTAAATCTATTCCTTAACATTATAAAGTTAATCTGGTACCTTCCAGTGTCTCTTGGTCTCTTGCACATATATATCCTTCTTTCATGATGATTAAACCAAGTGTTGATGATCATTAAATTGTACTCTGCACAAAATTCCACCAAGCGATCTCCTCTTTCATTCCTTTTTCCCAGCCCATATTCACCTAATACATTTCCTTCTCTTCCCTTACCTACTAACGAGTTCCAGTCCCCTATCACAATCAAGTTTTCGGCTCCCTTAACTTTCTGAATTATTTCTCTTATCTCATCATACAATTCTATGATATCCTCATCATCGGCTGTGCTAGTTGGCATATAAACTTGAACAACTGTGGTTGGTGCTGGTTTGGCATCTATCTTTGCTATGATAGTGTGTTCACTATGCTGTTCATAGTAACTTACCCACATTCCTATTTTCTTATTCCTTATCAGACCTACTCCTGCGTCACCACCAACTAATTTTGTGTTTATAACCCTGTACTCACATTACCAGAAATCCTGTTCATCCTGCCACGAACTTCACTACTCCCTACCATATGTAACTTTAACCTATCCATTTCTCTTTTCAAATTTTCTAACTTGACTACACAATTAAGGCAAGAGCATTCCATGCTCTGGCCCGTAAAATGCCTGTTTTTTTTTTTTTTTGTGATGATATCCTCCTGAGTAGTTCCTGCCCAGAGATCCAAATGGGGGACTATTTTACCTCTGGAATATTTTACCCAAGCAGATGCTATCATCATATATTCATACAGTGAAGCTGCATGTCCTTGGGAAAAGTAACAACTGTAGTTTTCCCTTGCTTTCAGCTGTTCGCAGTAACTTCATGGCAAAGCCATGTTAGCTCCACCGATACCCCTTGGCTGTGGTTGCACCTGAGGTACGGCTGTCTGTACTGTTGAGGAACGCAAGCCACCCCACCTTGGCAATGTCTGTGGTACATTTATAAAACTTTGGCCATGGACTTTATCAGAAAAAGAAACATACGTTGATATAATCATTCACACATAATACAAGCACATATGACCACCTAATCTGGCCACTCCAGTGTAACAAAACATCTCGACAGTGAGTGAGGAGGGGAGCAGAGGGCAATGGAGTGGGAAGAATGCCGCAAAAGGGTGGGAATGGAATGTTTTACGTTGTTTGACATACAGTATAGGCATTGATAGGCCAAAATGTCCGAGTGAGTGTGGGGAGGTGTTGAAGTGTGTGAGTGGGTGGGGGGGGGGAGGGAGGTTGGATTCTAAAAGAGATGGGATGAAACATAGTTGGAAAAAAGACATGAATTTGAAGGAGATACAGGATAATGAGTGGGGAAGAGAGGAACTGTTAGGCATAGAATGTAGGGTAGGGTGACCAGACGAACCGTATTTTATGCGATCATCCCTTATTTAGCTCGAGTGTCTCGTTGTCCCGACAAAACACATATGGGACGTATTTTGTCCTGTTTTTTTGGTAACCATCCCATATTTGTGAAACTTTGTATGTGTAAATAAATGTACCATAATAAAATGAAGAACTCGGTATGTGATTTTAGCTAAAGGATGAAGGGAAGTAGGGGAAGGTCAGCTAAGTTGATGAGGAGTCTAAGACGACAAATTTTGAATTTCTGTGATAAAGCTACAGATTGTTTAACGTGCACTATGATACTGCTTCCTTAGTGCACTCTGCAATTGTGTCTCTTGAAATAGAACAGCTCAATCATTTTGTTTTGCTGAAAACACCGGCTAGGAAGTGGACGCTGTTTCTGTAACAATTTTTCCTGCGGTTTAAATATTTCATGAAGTAATACTTTTTTATTAATGAATATCACTTGATTCATCTTAAACCTTTTGGATTTACTGATGTTTTAGTAACAGTTTAATGAATTTATTGTGTAAGGCTGTGTTCATGTATAAGTCTGAATCCAAAATGTCAATTGTAAGATGATGAATTATGCAGTTCATAAGGAAGACAGGGTGACAGAAATGGAGCAAGGAATTATTGAAAGAGGCAATGCAGCGTGTAAGAAATGATAAGCTCGTTTAAGGCGCCACTAGGAAGTTAACTTCCCTGAGGCTCCTTTAGGTTACTATGTAAAAAAAAAAACATGTTGATGAAGTAAGCTCTGCTCAGTGTACGGGCATAAATTACAGGGATGCAAAAAAGAAATCTTATCTCTGTGTCTCTTTTGATAAAATGTTCAAATGTTTGTAAATCTATCGGACCAAACTGCGTGGTCAACAGTCCGTAGTTTACAACTACTTAAACTAAGGTAAACTAACTAAGGACAACACACACACACACACACCCATACCCCAGGGAGGACTTGAACCTCCGATGGCGAGCAACCGCGCGCTCTGCAGCGAGGTGCCTTAGACCACTCGGCTACTCCACCATGGCTCTTTTGATACATATAAAAAGTAGATGAGGTTTACTTACCAGGAGGCAAAGAAGCACAGGTACATGACAGTAACATAAATAACACACATACACAAATGCAAGCTTTCGCAACCATTTGTTGCTTCTTCAGGCAAAGAGCAGGGAAGGAGAGGGAAAAGGAAAGGATGTGGGTTTAAAGGAGCAGGCAAGGAGTCATTCCAATTCCAGGAGAGGAAAGATAGGTAAACAAACACAAACACCCACACACATATACACGCACACACACACCAAGACAGACATATGGAAAATGCGATGGTATGTATGCACGTGTATATGTGTGTGTTTGTTTACCTATCCTTTTTCCCCAAAGGTCTCCTGCGTGAAAGATTTCTTAAAGGTTAAATTTAGAACTTCAGCTTTTCATTTGCTTTCTTCTATTGCTGCGTCAGAATGATCAACGAGTGACCGGATAGTGGCCTTTGACCCACTTATCGATTTTACATAGGACCAGAATTTTTTCTGGTTCTTGGAAAGATCTTTTGGTAAGGTATAGCTGTGGTCATTATTGTATGCTTCACACATCGATCTTTTTATAGACACATGAATCTATACTAACTTTTGCCTGTCATCATTTGCGTGTTCTTTTATGAACCGAGAGTGCAACGGTCTTTACTTTCTCAGTTGGTTTCTAACATTGTTATTATACCACGGTGGATCTTTTCCATCCTTAATCGACTTATAGACACATATTTCTCTAACCCTTTATGTACACTGCACTTAAATATAGTCCACAATTCCTCTACATCCATAGTACTGGAACTAAACGATGCCCATTCATTTTCTAAGTGCAATCCTTAACAATTGCTTATCAGCTCTCCCTTTATGTACAATGCACTTAAATCTAGTCCACAATTCCTCTACATCTATAGTACTGGAACTAAATGTTGCCCATTAATTTTCTAAGTGCAATCCTTAACAATTGCTTATCACTCCTAGCCATCTTGATTGGTTTATGAACTTTGCTCACCATCGATGGTATGACGATATCATGATCACTAATTCCTGTCTCTACACAGACATCGTCAATAAGGTAAGGCCTGTTCATAGCTATAATGTGTAAAATATTTCCACTGCATTTTGGTTGCCGGTTTAACTGCTCAAGACAGTTTTTGGAGAATGTGTCCAAAATTAGCTCACAAGACTGCTTGTCTGTACTACCTGCAATGTAGCTAGAGAGGTCCAAATCTATACTCTTCAGGTTGAAGTCTCCCCTGACTAATATTACATGGCCCAGATACCTACACACTACCTGGTGTAGTCTTTCTTTGAATGACTTAAACTGCTACAGCAGCACTGGGGCGGCTGGTAAAACCACCAAACTATTAACTTTACTTCTTTTAGACCTGTTATACGTGCCCAGATAACTACACGGTTACTTTCAACCTCGATCACAGTAGAAACAATATCGTTGTTCACAGCGATAAACACTCCTCCTCCAGTTGTGTCCTATCTATCTTTACGATATACATTCCACGCATTGCTAAATATTTCTTAACTTGCCACATCATGATTTAGCTAGCTTTCGGCGCCTAAAACTAAATGAGCACAATAATTTCCATGCAGTGTGGCAAATTCGGGAACTTTGTTTTTAATACTTTGAAAGTTCGCGGCTAATATTTTGATAGTCGAATTTTTGAGATGAACATGGCCTGAATTCGCTGTCTGAATGTTGACAGGCGAGTGCTCATTAAAGTTAGTGCCCATCATAAAAAATAAATAAAATAAAATAAAAACATGTGCACTCCACAAGTACTCTGCTACTTGAGAAGCCGCTTCCTTAGTGTAGTGCATCCCTGATATATCTAGGGGCGTCCTACAATTCACCACCTGATAACACAGATCTAGAAATCTGCAGCCATGACTGCCACAGAGTGGGCGAAGTCTCTGGTTCAGACCCCCCAATCAGCTCCAAACCAAAGCACCCCGATCAACCTTGCGAACAATGCTACAAATCGACATCTCTGCTTGCACCCAGCGTGCGAGGGCAGCAGCCTTCACCAATTCCGCCAGCTGCCCATAGCAACTGAGGATGTTCACAGAACCCAAGCGACAAGCGTCATTGGTGCCGATGTGAGCCACGACTTGCAGTCAACTGCACTCCGCACCCTCAATAGCCGCCGACTAGGCCGCATCCACATCTCGGATGAGGCCTTCCAGCAGACAAACAGAGTGCACGTTGTACTTCTTTCCGGACCTCGATGCTATCTGCCTAAGGTGCTCCATCACGCGCCTAACATTGGAGCTCTCAATAACTAATAATCCCCTCCCCCCGTGCACCTGCTCGAACCCTGCTGAAGGAGTGCCACACGTCCACTCACAGGACGAATGGGTGTGGACGGAAGGCCAGCCTCCACATTGGCCTTCCGTCTCGAGCAACACGAACGCCGCCCAGTCCGCCACTCCCCTTGTGGAGAGAGCAGCCCGACAACGTCTGGTACACCTGAAGGTGCCTCGGCAGCAGGGGCAGATGGCCAAGTGTGAGACACATGAGGTGTCCAACTCAACGCACCAGACTCCCCACCACCACTGCACCCGGAGACAGCAGCCTGAAGACGGCTGACCGTAGCCAACAGCACGCTCAGCTGTTCGCGAACTGTGGGCAACTCCTCCTGCATTCGCACACAGCAGGCACACATCCCATCCATTCTACTGATACAGTTAACTATAGAAAGTAGAAAACTAAATAATCCACTTTTAACTACCATAGTACTTTAATAAAGGCAGCTGGCAGCTGACTAAACTGTGGTTAGTGGTAACTACAATGTCAAAAACAATGAAACTGAGTCCAGTTGTTTTCAAAATAAAAAGGAAAATCTATGTGAAACCTTAGCTTTTCCCGGCATAATGAATGTTCAAATGACATCATCTCTCCTGGAATTTGTGTCGTACTATTATATAAATTCGTAGGTACATTCAGTGGTATATGTTCCTAATGTCTGCAAAATGTGCAGTGAATGGTGTTAGCACTAAAGACATAATAAATCGAAACCTCATGCACGGTAATACGGTTTCATGAACCAAATTGTTTAAGACTTTATATCTCATGAATTATATATTTTGAATTGTGTTATAGTATCCAAGGAACAATCAGTGGTATGCAGTGGCACAGCCAAGATTTGGTTCACAGGGCACATAAGGAAGACAGGGTGACAGAAATGGAGCAAGGAATCATTGAAAGAGGCAATGCAGCGTGTAAGAAATCATAAGCTCGGCGAAAATATCTACCCTTATTCAAGAATTATAATAAGAGGCATACTGCGCAGAAGATCAGTGAGTCACAAATATATAGACAAAATAAACTGCAACATCCGTGATCAGTGTAACAAATTAGGTGCAATATTTGTAGACTCAAATAAGTTTATTAGAGATGATTGTATAGGGCAGGATGGCTTATATCTAAATAGGCTGGGCTCCACAACTTTCAGCAAAATGTTTATTGACCTGTGCAAAATTATACGAAACAGGGGAAACTGGCAGTCAGTGAGGGGGGTGAACTAAAACATGCAGTAGAAAAAGATAAACAAAGGAAGACGTGTTGAAAACAATAAATAGGTATAACTCGCCGTTCTTAATGCACTGGAACATTCATGGCCTGTGGCCACCTATCTACAGAATAAAATTGCAAAAATTGACGAGCTGCAAATTATTCTTTCCAAAGGTAGAAACATCAAAGTCGTTTGCTTAAACGAACATTGGATCTCAGAAGACTGTATCACAGTTCTAAATAAATTAGAAAACTTTAATGTAGCTAGTAGTTTTTGCAGAAAAAACAAAACTCGTGGAGACTCCCGTATTCTGATTAACAGCTCGCTAGAATATAAGGAAATAGATGATTTTAATTTTCTTAATGAAGAATTCATATTTAAAAGTTGCTGTGTAGAGCCTCAACAACAAAATATTGTTATTATCTCTATATATAGGATTCCAGGTAATGAAGTAACCAAATTATTTTTTGACAAATTCCAATGTCTCCTACAAAAACTCACGAAAGAAATGATGAAGAAAATTATAATTGCTGCTGATTTCAATATTGATGCAGCAAGTGAAACAACCATTTCAATGAAGTTTAATGACTTAATTCAACAATACGGCTTTAGATTAAATTTCAATGAATTCACCAGGGTAAGTGATAAATCAGCAACTTGCATAGACAACATATTAACAAATTATACATTAAATAAGAATGCCAAATTCACTTTAAACCTAGACATCTCAGATCACTGTGGTCTGCTTATGGAATTATTAAAAACAAACAAAGAAAATGGGAGGAAAATGCAATTTAATCCAGACAACATACACTTATTCTGTTGTAGATTAAATGATATAGATTGGTCATTGCAGCATGAAGGTTCATGTTCAGAACATTTTGATAGGTTCTTGAATAGTTTTTTGCATGTTTTCAATGAAACATTTCCACCCACGGTCTGCCAAAGAAAGACAACAAGTAACCTAAAGTGGATAACTACTAGCATAAAAATATCAAGTAAAAGAAAGAGAGAACTACATGCCGAGCTGAAATCCAATAGGAGTCTCGAATTCATTAAATATGTTAAATCTTATAAAAAATTGTTTAGGAAGGTGGTAAAAGCAATAAAGGAAATGACAAATACTAAATTCATCAGAAAGCACAACAATAAATCTAAGGCAGTGTGGACAGTTGTCAAATCTGAACTTGGAATCAGACCAAGCAACCAAGAAATTTCTAAACTAAAAATACAAGACAAAACAATTGTAAATCCTGCTCAGATATCAGAAACGTTTAATGAATTTTTCATAACAGTAGCAAAATCTGATGTTAATGTTCCCTCATATCAACATAATGTACATCTATTTGGCTCTAGTCAGAGCAAAAATGAGTGTCTAATTAAATTTGTCACAGTAACAGTAGAAGATGTAGAAAAAACTATATTAAACCTAAAAAATAAAAGTTCAGTGGGATGGGATGAAATACCTTCAAAGGTCATTAAAGCAGCTTCAAATATAATAGCATATCCTTTGTGTAAAATAATCAGTCACTTAAAGAAGGCTACTTTGCAGACTCCCTAAAATACGCGGAAGTGAAACCATTGTTTAAAAAAGGCTCTAAAGAAGATATGGGAAATTACCGTCCAATTTCACTCCTTCCCGTGTTTTCCAAAATATTTGAAATTATTGTTGCAGTTCAAATTCAAAATTTCTATCACAAATTTAATATAATATCAAAACATCAATTTGGCTTTCAAAAAGGAAAAAGTACAATCTATGCTGTCAATGAATTTTGTCAACAAAGTTACTTCCACCTTAGACAAATCACAAAAAGCAGCAGGAATATTCTGTGATCTGTCCAAGGCTTTTGACAGTGTGAACCACTCCCTATTATTATATAAAATGGAAAAATATGGAATTATGGGTACTGCTGTACAATGGTGTACATCATATCTAACAGAGAGAAAACAAAGGGTTGTCATAACATCGAGCAAAGGAAAATACTACTCTAAGTGGAGAACTATTCCAAAGGGGGTACCACAAGGCTCAATTCTAGGCCCAATCCTTTTTCTTTTCTATATTAATGACTTACCCATAAATATAAATTATCATTAAGTTCTATTTGCTGATGACACGTTAGTACTGATTGAAAACAAAAAAGCAGACGAAATTCCTGAAAATGTCTTAAAGACCCTAGAAAATCTAGATGTCTGGTTCCATCTAAATGATCTAAAATTAAATATAAAAAAACACAGGTAAAGCAGTTTAAGACAAAACAGTCTAAATTAAATGATATACAGATCAAGCACAATAGTCAGGAACTACATGAAGCAGATCATGTTAAATTCTTGGGAATGAAACTGGACAGCAATCTATCCTGGTCCTCACACATAGACTGCCTAAAAAAACAAATTAAACAGTCTTGCATTTGCAATGTCAGTTTAGACACAAGAAAAATAGTGTACCGTAGCTATTTTGAGTCAGTTGTGAGATATGGCATCAAATTTTGGGGAAATGCTAGCACTGTGATAAGAATATTAACCCTGCAGAAAAAAATTATTAGAAAGATGTGTGGTGCAAAGCCAAGAGAATCCTGTTGGCCATTATTAAGATATCTAAATATACTGAGTGTTCCCTCACTGTACTTATTCGAAATAATTCTTTTCATAAATAATAATCCAGAACTATTTCTTCATAATAACTTCCAGCACAGTTATGAAACAAGGAACAAAGACAGTTTCATGCTTCCTACACACTGACTAAATCTATATGCCCAGGCTCCGCAATATATGGGAATGAAAATATGTAATAAATTAAAAAACACACATTTTCCAAAGGTTGAAACTGAATCAATGAAAAGAAAATTATACAGCACTCTGGTACAAAAATGCTATTATCAATTGATGAATTCTTAAATGACGATCTGAGTATTTGAGCAGGATAAAAACATTTAATTATGTACTGTGATTTTATAACTACATTGAATGTATGTATTATTATTTTAAACTGACGAGTCTCCTGTACACTAAATCAATGATTTAACTTGTATGTTATGAGACAATAAAATTCTGATTCTGAACTTACGAGTATGCTGCCAGGTGACGTCGTCGACAACCACCTATATTTCCGCAAGAGGACACCCTGCTATTCTCAGGCCACAACTGCACTTAAAGAAGCAATGTGCAAGCTTATTTAATACCTCAGTTTCCAAAGGGTAAACAAGGAAGATAACACGCACAGTATAAGTCACTGCAGAGTTAACACAACCAAAGCTGACCAAACATCAAAAATATCGATAATGACTGTTAATCAAGAGGTGAGGCAGCATTAATTTTGTCCCTCTGTTTTTTGACGAGAGACAGTGCCGGATTCCAAGCAGAATTTAAGCAAAAGCCACCATCTCTGTTTATAAGGTCACTTGCTAGTTTAATTTCAACAGCTTCCTTAATAACACTATCCCAATAGGTGGGAGTGCATGCCAGAATCTCCGTGTTGTTGTATTCCATAGGATGACCAGTGCCAAGACAGATTTCTGCAATAGCGGATTCATTTGACTGTTGTCAGCGCGTGTAACATTTATGTTCAATACACAGTCTTGATTGTCTGACCAATATATGACATGCCACAACTGCCACAAATACATATACACCTGCTTTACGCAAACCAAGATCATCCTTTACGGACCCCAACAGGGCCTTTATCTTAGAAGGTGGTCGAAAAACACATTTCACATCATATTTCCACAAAATACGACCAATCCTGATGGAAATGATTTCTGCGTAAGGCAAAAAGGCCATAGATTTAGGTACCACTTCATTACTATTGTAACTCACCCGTTGGACAGAAGGATGATAGCGCAATGCACGTTTTATCTGTCTCTCACTGTAACCATTCTGACAAAAGGTCTCCTCGAGATGGGACAACACTGCTGACAAACTGTCATGGTCTGAAATGACATGTGCCCTGTGAACCAAGGTACGAAGTACTTCTTCACACTGAGCTGGATGGTGACAACTATGAGATCGCAGTTACAAATCAGTGTGAGTAGGCTTCCTATAAACAGAATGTCCCAATGTACCATCAACCTTCCTTCTGACCAACACATCAAGGAAAGAAAGACATCCATTCTTTTCCACCTCCATAGTGAACTGAATATTCGGGTGGATTGAATTTAGGTGTTCCAAAAAAACATTTAAATTTGGCCTCATGGTAGTGAGAATTTAAATGGTTTTTTGGAAGGTTATTTTTATAGCCATTTTAAACAAGAGTGCTAAAGATTTATTTTCATATTAGTTATCTTATAAACAATTATACATTAAACCTGTGGTAATTATGATACATAAGCATTCAGTTTATTTGAGAATGTTATTACAGATGGGACATTACGCGTTCAGAATGGATATTCTTTACGAGTAAGAGAATCTAAACAGGAATATTGAGTTAAACATTTTGCAGTTTTTGGAATAAATTTCTTCCACGCGCTCATCTATATCTACATCCATGAATGTACACACTCCACAATCCACCATCATTTGCGTGGTGGAGGATACCTCGTCCCACCATAAGTCACTGTCTTATATATCCCACTCCCAAGTAGAACAAGGAAAAAACGAATGCCCGTGTGTCTTTCTGTGAGCCCAAAACACACACACACACACTCACACACACACACACACACACACACACCAGACATCATACATAAATGTTCCTTTTGTAGTTCTAAATGATTTTGCAGTACCTCTTGTGACGTTTAGATTTTATAAAAGGCCAACAATGAACTATTGTCCTTTGGATGTTAGCGGTTCTTGTGGTCCTATTTAAGTGAAAATGTGTTGGTGGCATTCAGTGACAGTTGACTAATAATATTTACTGATGCCGCTAATCGCCCAGCTAATAATGCAATCAGGGTAATATGTGGTAAAGGGCACTATTATATATTATAATAGCACCCTTTACCGCATATTATGTATTATAATAGAATACCCTTAACCACATATTAGCCCGATTGCATTGTTTGTTGGCGACATTAGATAAATATATTTCCTTGTAAAAATAGCAGAATAGCAGACAACCAGACAAAAGATTGCCATTTTCTGTTATTTAGGTATTGTTCTTCCTTTTATCTATACTGTCGTTCATGACCGTTCAGTCCCTGTCTCTTGTGACATTTATTGCTGCCATATTTTTACAAAGAAGGAATATTTTCTCTTGACTTTTTTTCATAACAATCAGTGAAGCTGTTAACAGTCCATGATATTTATTATTATTATTTTTGTATGCCACAACCTAAGAGACAGTACACCACACTTGGCTGATTTCCTTTCCGCTACGAGTCTGACTGAGTCGCCTTGCTCGCGAGCACCTGTTCTAGAGCTACGAGCTACTCGCTGCGCCACTCTCGAGCAGCGGCCGCGCAAACAAGTAACGAGTGAGTTTCTGGCACCTCCTGACTGGCTCTAGAATATAGCATTCATGGACTTAAAATTGATGACTTATCTGTTTTGTCACTTAATCAACTGACTAACCACCGACAAACCAAAAGAAGAAAAAAGTCAAGAACAAAAGAGAGATAGACAACAAATATTGTAATAGTGTGGTTTGTAATAAAAAAGCATAGTTGTTTTTTTAGCACCACACAAAAGAAACTAACATGAATGCACATATATGTTTCATATCAGTTGCAATGATAGCAATAAACAGGTAAACAATATTCCCATGTGTATATTTCACTACACCCTTTACAGACACTATGAAAAAATTGTTTAGTACAGGTAGAATTGAAAGGAAAATCCATAATCAAATGTATACCATAGAGAAAGTAGTGTATCCATACCACCACAAAATGTAAAAAAGTGCAGCTCCTACATCAGAGCTGTTGTTAGTACGGGCGATTCGCATCCTTCGGCCTTTTCAATTGAACTTTCAGCCTTTTCATTCCTATCTGGAATCCGTTCATCGCTTGGATGGCTGCCTGTGCGCTGGCAGGGTTGTCGAAGGACACGAAACCTGCAAGAAAAATACATTTTGTTCATTTGTTTTAGACAAATATATCTACATAATGTACAAAATTACAATGTCAACTTCAGATAGAAATTGTAGAAATACGCCATGAACAGCCTATATCTACAATTGCCCTCCCTGAAATTTACACCATTTATTTATTAACTGATCAGCTGTAAAGGCTCATGAAGAGGCTGGCGTAGGAAGGGGCCATCCATCATGGGCTGCATGGAAGAGGCATTCCTTAAGACACAAAAGTTGTATCCCCTGGTTTGGTATAGATGCATAGATGACATCTTTGTGGTCTGGACTCATGGTGAAGAAACCCTTCTGAACTTCCTTCATGACCTTAACTCCTTCTCCAACCTAAAATTCATCTGGTCCTTCTCTAAAACTCAAGCCACCTTCCTTGATGTTGATCTTCATCTTGCTGAGTTCCACATCCACACCTCAGTCCATATTAAACCCACAAACAAGCAACAGTACCTTCACCTCCACTTTGACAGCTGCCATCCCTTCCATATTAAACGATCCCTTTCCTACAGCCTAGGCATCGGTGGGAAACGTATCTGCTCCAGTAACGAATCCCTCACCACCTACAACAACAATCTATCCAATGCTTTCCTCTCACGCAACTATCCTACAGACCTCATCCACAAGCAAATCTCCCGAACTGTCCATTCCTCCCCTTCCAACAACAATGTTCCTAACCCCAGACCACCCAGAAGCACCCTCATGTCACCCAGTACCATCCTGCCCTGGAATGCCTCAACAAACTCCTCCGAGTGATGAGATCATCACTCCAAACTGTTCGTCCCACACTACCCACAGTAGCCTTCCGCCATCCTCCCAACCTCCTTGTCCAACCTTACAACATCCTAAAACCATCCTCCCTACGTAATGGTTTCTATCCCTGCAACCGATCCCACTGCAAAACCTGTTCAATGCATCCTCTCACCACCACATACTCCAGCCTCACCACAGGAAAAACCCACCCGATTCAAGGCAGGGCCACATGCAAGACAACACACGTCATATATCAACTGACATGTGTCCACTGTGCAGCCTTTTATGTTGGTATGACTACTAACAAATGGGCTGGGAGGATGAATGGTCACAGACGGACTATTCGCCTGGGGGACATCCAATATCCTGTGGCAGAGCATGCCCTCCAGCATGACTCCAGGAACCTGGGCACGTGTTACACCACATGTGCCATTTGGATACTGTTAACTAACAACAATCCCTCAGAGCTATGGAGGTGGGAACTTGCCCTCTCCTCCCGCCACCCCCCTGACCTAAATCTATGCTAACCCCTCCCCCTTCCTCCATCCTAAACTCACCTATTCATTATCCCTTCCTTACCCCCCCCCCCCCTCTCTCTCTGTGTGTGTGTGTGTGTGTGTCTGTGTGTTTGTGTCCATCTTTCCTTGTTTTAGATTACCCCCCTCCCCCCTCCTCCTACAGCCCTCAGCATCATTCAGTTCACTCATCTTCTCTTTACTGTTTGATCTTTCCTCTTTGGCTATATATATCTTCTCTGGCTTGGCTCAGTACTAATATGCAGTATCTCTGACTTCCACACTCCTCAAACACCATCCTCATGACCTAGATCGTTACTGTTGTTACTGCTAAGCTGAAATTACGAGCCGATTGTTCATATCGGTGACCAGCTGCTTAGCAGTTCAGTGGCGCCACAAAGTGCAATCTTAAACAACGAAAGTGTTATTTTAGTTCAATTTTTATACATAGAGTCCCATTTTAATTGAACTGTAAAGACTTTTCTCTTTGACCAGTAACATAGAAGCTGCTTAATTATTTTATGAGCTGATTATATACACTCCATTTCCACCACATTGCTCGTCTTCCACTTTCAAATGAATGTGAACCTACTCATTTTATTTCTTGTGCAATTGTTTATGTAGTATAAATGGTTAAATTATAAAAAGTGTAAAAATAAATCATAGATCAATAAATTCAATAGGCTTTATTTGTAAAAACAGTGAGTCCCCCACCCAGAACCAAATCTTGGCTGTGCCACTGCATACCACTGAATGTTCCTTGGATAATATATCACAATTCAAAATATATAATGCATGAGATATAAAGTCTTAAACAATTTGATTCATGAAAAACCGTATTACTGTGCATGAGGTTTCGATTTATTACGTTTTTAGTGCTAACACCATTCACTGCACATTCTGCAGACATTAGGAACATATACCACTGAATGTACCTACGAATTTATATCATAGTACGACACAAATTCCAGGAGATATGACATCATAAGCAATGAAATTTCCGAACAACTACTACATCATGTGCTATTTTTCCACATCTCCTCCTACAATAATGGATCGATTTCAAAACTTGGTACACATACTGCTTACACCAGATAACAATCTCTGTGTGGTTAAAATTACCTACGACTCATAGTTCAGGAGATATGACGTCGTAAACAATGAGTCACAAAAACTCTCCCATCACAAGTATCAAATAGTGTTATAGTCAAGTTTTGAATTAATGTTATACATCATATCTATTTTATTATAATTTTTATTGTTGAAATGAGATAGAATGGCTGGCCAGTACTTAACATTGTGCTGTACCGCCGATAGTAACACAAAATGAAAAAACAGAAAAAAAGGGACAAAGGGACAAGCTTTCGGAACAGAGTTCCTTCGTCAGGTGGGAGAGAAGGGAAGAATAAAGGATGGGAATAGAAGGGAAAGGTGGTTCACGACCTAGGTCATGAAGGTGGTGTTTCGGAAGTGTGGGCGTCAGAGATACTGCATGTATGTACTGAGCCAAGCCAGAGAGGATAAATATAACTAAAAAGGAAAGATCAAGTAGTAAAGAGAAGAGAAGAGAGTGAAATTAATGATTCTGAGGGGTGTAGGAGGGGCGGGGGGGGGGGTGTCTAAAACGTTTTTCATAAACAGGGAAATATGGATGGATACACACACACACACACACACACACACACACACACGGAGAGAGATAAAGAGAATGACAGAGAGAGCGAGAGGGCGGTAGAGAGAGAGAGAGAGGGGGGGGGTAAGGAACGGATAATGAATAGGTGAGCTGAGGATGGAGGAAGGGGAGGGGTTAGCGTAGATTTAGGCCAGGGGGGTGGCGGGAGGAGAGGATATGTTGGAGGGCAAGTTCCCACCTCCGTAGCTCTGAGGGACTGGTGTTGGTTGGTACTATCCAAATGGCACGTGTGGTGTAACACGTGCCCAGGTCCCTGGAGTTATGCTGGAGGGCATGTTCTGCCACAGGATATTGGGTGTCCCCCAGGCGAACAGTTCGTCTATGCCCATTCATCCGCTCAGCCAATTTGTTGGTAGTCATACCAACATAAAAGGCTGAACAGTGGACACATGTCAGCTGGTATATGACATGCGTTGTCTCACATGTGGCCCTGCCTTGAATTGGGTAGGTTTTTCCTGTGGTGGGGCTGGAGTATGTGGTAGTGGGAGGATGCATTGGACAGGTTTTGCAGCGGAATCGGTTGCAGGGGTAGGAACCATTAGGTAGGGAGGGTGGTTTTGGGATGTTGTAAGGTTGGACAAGGATGTTGCGGAGGTTGGGAGGACGGCGGAAGGCTACTCTGGGTGGTGTGGGAAGAACAGTTTGGAGTGATGTTCTCATTTCAGGGCATGACTTGAGAAAGTCATAGCCCTGTTTGAGGAATTTGTTGAGGCATTCCAGGCCAGGATGGTACTGGGTGACTAAGGGAGTGCTTCTGGGTGGTCTGGGGTTAGGAACATTGTTTTTGGAGGGAGAGGAATGGACAGCTCGTGAGATCTGTTTGTGGACGAGGTCTGTAGGGTAGTTGCGGGAGAGGAAAGCATTGGATAGATTGTTGTTGTAGCTGGTGAGGGATTCGGAACTGGAACAGATACGTTTCCCACGGATGCCCAGGCTGTAGGGAAGGGATCGTTTAATATGGAAGGGATGGCAGCTGTCAAAGTGGAGGTACTGTTGTTTGTTAGTGGGTTTAATATGGACTGAGGTGTGGATGTGAGACTCAGCAAGGTGAAGGTCAACATCAAGGAAGGTGGTTTGAGTTTTGGAGAAGGACCAGGTGAATTTAAGGCTGGAGAAGGAGTTAAGGTCGTGGAGGAAGTTCAGAAGGGTTTCTTCACCGTGAGTCCAGACCATAAATATATCATCTATGAATCTATACCAAACCAGGGGAGGCAACTTCTGTGTCTTAAGGAATGCCTCTTCCATGCGGCCCATGAAGAGGTTGGCATAGGAAGGGGCCATCCTGGTACCCATAGCTGTCCCCCTGATTTGTTTGTAGGTCTGGCCCTCAAAGGTGAAGTAATTATTGTTGAGTATGAAATTAGCAAGTGTGACAAGGAATGAGGTTTTTGGGAGGCTTTCAGGTGGGCGTTGGGAAAAATAGTGTTCCAGAGCTGATAGACCATGGGTGTGAGGGATGTTGGTGTACAGGGATGTAGCATCAATGGTGACAAGGAAGCTATCACGTGGGAGGGGCATAGGGATGGATTTGAGGCGTTCCAGAAAGTGGTTTGTATCTTTGATATAGGATGGGAGCCTGCAGGTTATAGGTTGGAGGTGTTGGTCTACCAGAGCTGAGACACGTTCTGTTGGAGCTTTGAAACCTGCTACTATGGGACGGCCAGGATGATTCTCTTTATGGATTTTAGGGAGTAGGTAAAAGGTAGGCATGCGAGGTTCAGGCGGAGAGAGAAGTTCTAAGGAGGCAGTGGTGAGACCTTGTAACGGACCTAGGGTTTTAAGAATTTTCTGTAGTTCAGCCTGGACTGAGGGAATGGGGTCATAAGGAATAGGTTTGTAGGTAGAGGTGTCCGAGAGTTGACGCAGCCCTTCTGCCACATACTCCCCTCGATCAAGTACCACAGTTGTGGAACCCTTGTCCGCTGGGAGAATTACAATGGAGCGGTCCGCTTTCAGCTCTCGGATGGCTTTGGATTCAGCTGGGTTGATGTTAGGAGTGGTTGGTATGTTGTTCAGGAAGGATTGGGAAGCAATGCTTGATGTGAGGAATTCCTGGAATGCCTGCAAGGGATGGTTTTGAGGAAGAGCAGGAGGATCTTTTTGGGAGGGAGGTCGGAATTGTTCAAGACAGGGTTCAACAGCGGCTCTGCTGCCTGGGGGTTGTGACTGGGTGCTGAAGTGGTATTTCCAGTTGAGGTTACGGGTGAATGAGAGGAGATCTTTGACCAGGGCAGTGTGATTAAATTTAGGTGTAGGACAGAAGGTTAAGCCTTTAGACAGGACAGATATTTCTGGAATGGAGAGGGATTTGGATGAGAGGTTAAGGACTGAATTGGAATTGGTATTGGGTGGTTTCTGCATGTGGTGACGGTTGTGATAGGTTCTAGGAGGGGTGTGTGCTGGGATTGGAAGATTCAGTAGGGAAGCCAGGCTTGGTTTGTTGCCAATGAGTGGGGGGTTTTGAGGGTGGTGGTGTGGTGGGTGGTTGTGGATTATGGGAAGACGGATACCACTTCTGATATGATGGACCAGTAGTTTGGACAGTTTTCTAAGGTGTTGTGCGGCATTCAGTTCAAGTTTACAGTTGGCTTGTTGTATTATGGATCCAAGTGTGTTATTTGAGCCAGATGCTGAGAGGAGAAGTATTTTGGAGAGAGAGAGGAGTTGTTGGGAGTGGTGGTTACACGAGGCAACATACTGTTGGAGGATAAGACGGGTGAGAGCTAAGGACTGCTGAATTTGAAACTGTAGGAGGGACTGATGGAGACAAGGATTGCATCCAGAGATGGGAACTTTTAAAGTGAGTCCTTTGGGGATTGTTCCAAATGACAAACAGGACTGGAGGAAAAGAATGTGGGATTGCAGTTTGGCTATAGCAAATGCATGTTTGCGGAATGACTGAAGGTACTGTGGTATAGGGTTGGGATACATGGTGGATAATAGGTTTGAAATAATAATAATAATAATATGTTATATATCATACACATACACACACACGCACACACAAAGGGGTATAATAGGATGAATATTTATCGAAAATATTTAAAAAAAAAAATCAATATATAAAAAAGTTCAACGAAAGAATTTACTACGAAATTGTAATTACCAAGTGCCGGTGAAAAATGATCGTAGAGGGCCGAAAACAGGGTTTTAGGCGGCAGAAAAACGATCGCTAGCTGCACATAAAAGGTAATTACCGTCCATTAAAGATCGCTGGCGGCACCTTAAAACTTACCAGCGGCACAAAATTTATGGTCAAACCGCAGATAAACAACCAAAAACGCCATTATACAGTAGCCATAACGAAAAAGTCGCTGGGATTATGGTCGAAATAAATTGTAAGCAATGCCACAATGTTGGATTGTTGCAACAATCTCCAATAAGGGAGGCGTTTCTTTAAAAAATGACTGTTTAGTAAATGATCAAATAAAAGGATGTGGGCGTAAAATTGCACAATTGTAGGAAATATATGGGAGGATAGTTAATTACAAGACGTTACAGAAGGAATATAGACAACAATGGCGAGATGGAAAGAGTTCAGACGAAAGTTATGAATGAAAGCAAACAGATAAAAGTAGTTGAAACAATAAGAAGGATGTAGACCACGAAGGTAATATTCGATTAATGATGAAAATTCTCCTCAGAGATAATAAATATTGTTGAAATGAGATAGAATGGCTGGCCAGTACTTACCATTGTGCTGTACCGCCGATAGTAACACAAAATGAAAAAACAGAAAAAAAGGGACAAAGGGACAAGCTTTCGGAACAGAGTTCCTTCGTCAGGTGGGAGAGAAGGGAAGAATAAAGGATGGGAATAGAAGGGAAAGGTGGTTCACGACCTAGGTCATGAAGGTGGTGTTTCGGAAGTGTGGGCGTCAGAGATACTGCATGTATGTACTGAGCCAAGCCAGAGAGGATAAATATAACTAAAAAGGAAAGATCAAGTAGTAAAGAGAAGAGAAGAGAGTGAAATTAATGATTCTGAGGGGTGTAGGAGGGGCGGGGGGGGGTGTCTAAAACGTTTTTCATAAACAGGGAAATATGGATGGATACACACACACACACACACACACACACACACACACACGGAGAGAGATAAAGAGAATGACAGAGAGAGCGAGAGGGCGGTAGAGAGAGAGAGAGGGGGGGGGGGGTAAGGAACGGATAATGAATAGGTGAGCTGAGGATGGAGGAAGGGGAGGGGTTAGCGTAGATTTAGGCCAGGGGGGTGGCGGGAGGAGAGGATATGTTGGAGGGCAAGTTCCCACCTCCGTAGCTCTGAGGGACTGGTGTTGGTTGGTACTATCCAAATGGCACGTGTGGTGTAACACGTGCCCAGGTCCCTGGAGTTATGCTGGAGGGCATGTTCTGCCACAGGATATTGGGTGTCCCCCAGGCGAACAGTTCGTCTATGCCCATTCATCCGCTCAGCCAATTTGTTGGTAGTCATACCAACATAAAAGGCTGAACAGTGGACACATGTCAGCTGGTATATGACATGCGTTGTCTCACATGTGGCCCTGCCTTGAATTGGGTAGGTTTTTCCTGTGGTGGGGCTGGAGTATGTGGTAGTGGGAGGATGCATTGGACAGGTTTTGCAGCGGAATCGGTTGCAGGGGTAGGAACCATTAGGTAGGGAGGGTGGTTTTGGGATGTTGTAAGGTTGGACAAGGATGTTGCGGAGGTTGGGAGGACGGCGGAAGGCTACTCTGGGTGGTGTGGGAAGAACAGTTTGGAGTGATGTTCTCATTTCAGGGCATGACTTGAGAAAGTCATAGCCCTGTTTGAGGAATTTGTTGAGGCATTCCAGGCCAGGATTGTACTGGGTGACTAAGGGAGTGCTTCTGGGTGGTCTGGGGTTAGGAACATTGTTTTTGGAGGGAGAGGAATGGACAGCTCGTGAGATCTGTTTGTGGACGAGGTCTGTAGGGTAGTTGCGGGAGAGGAAAGCATTGGATAGATTGTTGTTGTAGCTGGTGAGGGATTCGGAACTGGAACAGATACGTTTCCCACGGATGCCCAGGCTGTAGGGAAGGGATCGTTTAATATGGAAGGGATGGCAGCTGTCAAAGTGGAGGTACTGTTGTTTGTTAGTGGGTTTAATATGGACTGAGGTGTGGATGTGAGACTCAGCAAGGTGAAGGTCAACATCAAGGAAGGTGGTTTGAGTTTTGGAGAAGGACCAGGTGAATTTAAGGCTGGAGAAGGAGTTAAGGTCGTGGAGGAAGTTCAGAAGGGTTTCTTCACCGTGAGTCCAGACCATAAATATATCATCTATGAATCTATACCAAACCAGGGGAGGCAACTTCTGTGTCTTAAGGAATGCCTCTTCCATGCGGCCCATGAAGAGGTTGGCATAGGAAGGGGCCATCCTGGTACCCATAGCTGTCCCCCTGATTTGTTTGTAGGTCTGGCCCTTAAAGGTGAAGTAATTATTGTTGAGTATGAAATTAGCAAGTGTGACAAGGAATGAGGTTTTTGGGAGGCTTTCAGGTGGGCGTTGGGAAAAATAGTGTTCCAGAGCTGATAGACCATGGGTGTGAGGGATGTTGGTGTACAGGGATGTAGCATCAATGGTGACAAGGAAGCTATCACGTGGGAGGGGCATAGGGATGGATTTGAGGCGTTCCAGAAAGTGGTTTGTATCTTTGATATAGGATGGGAGCCTGCAGGTTATAGGTTGGAGGTGTTGGTCTACCAGAGCTGAGACACGTTCTGTTGGAGCTTTGAAACCTGCTACTATGGGACGGCCAGGATGATTCTCTTTATGGATTTTAGGGAGTAGGTAAAAGGTAGGCATGCGAGGTTCAGGCGGAGAGAGAAGTTCTAAGGAGGCAGTGGTGAGACCTTGTAACGGACCTAGGGTTTTAAGAATTTTCTGTAGTTCAGCCTGGACTGAGGGAATGGGGTCATAAGGAATAGGTTTGTAGGTAGAGGTGTCCGAGAGTTGACGCAGCCCTTCTGCCACATACTCCCCTCGATCAAGTACCACAGTTGTGGAACCCTTGTCCGCTGGGAGAATTACAATGGAGCGGTCCGCTTTCAGCTCTCGGATGGCTTTGGATTCAGCTGGGTTGATGTTAGGAGTGGTTGGTATGTTGTTCAGGAAGGATTGGGAAGCAATGCTTGATGTGAGGAATTCCTGGAATGCCTGCAAGGGATGGTTTTGAGGAAGAGCAGGAGGATCTTTTTGGGAGGGAGGTCGGAATTGTTCAAGACAGGGTTCAACAGCGGCTCTGCTGCCTGGGGGTTGTGACTGGGTGCTGAAGTGGTATTTCCAGTTGAGGTTACGGGTGAATGAGAGGAGATCTTTGACCAGGGCAGTGTGATTAAATTTAGGTGTAGGACAGAAGGTTAAGCCTTTAGACAGGACAGATATTTCTGGAATGGAGAGGGATTTGGATGAGAGGTTAAGGACTGAATTGGAATTGGTATTGGGTGGTTTCTGCATGTGGTGACGGTTGTGATAGGTTCTAGGAGGGGTGTGTGCTGGGATTGGAAGATTCAG
Organism: Locusta migratoria; assembly: GCA_026315105.1. Taxonomy (NCBI): domain Eukaryota; kingdom Metazoa; phylum Arthropoda; class Insecta; order Orthoptera; family Acrididae; genus Locusta; species Locusta migratoria. The sequence continues at coordinate 101,246,749 of CM048754.1, forward strand.
TAGGGAAGCCAGGCTTGGTTTGTTGCCAATGAGTGGGGGGTTTTGAGGGTGGTGGTGTGGTGGGTGGTTGTGGATTATGGGAAGACGGATACCACTTCTGATATGATGGACCAGTAGTTTGGACAGTTTTCTAAGGTGTTGTGCGGCATTCAGTTCAAGTTTACAGTTGGCTTGTTGTATTATGGATCCAAGTGTGTTATTTGAGCCAGGTGCTGAGAGGAGAAGTATTTTGGAGAGAGAGAGGAGTTGTTGGGAGTGGTGGTTACACGAGGCAACATACTGTTGGAGGATAAGACGGGTGAGAGCTAAGGACTGCTGAATTTGAAACTGTAGGAGGGACTGATGGAGACAAGGATTGCATCCAGAGATGGGAACTTTTAAAGTGAGTCCTTTGGGGATTGTTCCAAATGACAAACAGGACTGGAGGAAAAGAATGTGGGATTGCAGTTTGGCTATAGCAAATGCATGTTTGCGGAATGACTGAAGGTACTGTGGTATAGGGTTGGGATACATGGTGGATAATAGGGCCAGACCTACAAACAAATCAGGGGGACAGCTATGGGTACCAGGATGGCCCCTTCCTATGCCAACCTCTTCATGGGCCGCATGGAAGAGGCATTCCTTAAGACACAGAAGTTGCCTCCCCTGGTTTGGTATAGATTCATAGATGATATATTTATGGTCTGGACTCACGGTGAAGAAACCCTTCTGAACTTCCTCCACGACCTTAACTCCTTCTCCAGCCTTAAATTCACCTGGTCCTTCTCCAAAACTCAAACCACCTTCCTTGATGTTGACCTTCACCTTGCTGAGTCTCACATCCACACCTCAGTCCATATTAAACCCACTAACAAACAACAGTACCTCCACTTTGACAGCTGCCATCCCTTCCATATTAAACGATCCCTTCCCTACAGCCTGGGCATCCGTGGGAAACGTATCTGTTCCAGTTCCGAATCCCTCACCAGCTACAACAACAATCTATCCAATGCTTTCCTCTCCCGCAACTACCCTACAGACCTCGTCCACAAACAGATCTCACGAGCTGTCCATTCCTCTCCCTCCAAAAACAATGTTCCTAACCCCAGACCACCCAGAAGCACTCCCTTAGTCACCCAGTACCATCCTGGCCTGGAATGCCTCAACAAATTCCTCAAACAGGGCTATGACTTTCTCAAGTCATGCCCTGAAATGAGAACATCACTCCAAACTGTTCTTCCCACACCACCCAGAGTAGCCTTCCGCCGTCCTCCCAACCTCCGCAACATCCTTGTCCAACCTTACAACATCCCAAAACCACCCTCCCTACCTAATGGTTCCTACCCCTGCAACCGATTCCGCTGCAAAACCTGTCCAATGCATCCTCCCACTACCACATACTCCAGCCCCACCACAGGAAAAACCTACCCAATTCAAGGCAGGGCCACATGTGAGACAACGCATGTCATATACCAGCTGACATGTGTCCACTGTTCAGCCTTTTATGTTGGTATGACTACCAACAAATTGGCTGAGCGGATGAATGGGCATAGACGAACTGTTCGCCTGGGGGACACCCAATATCCTGTGGCAGAACATGCCCTCCAGCATAACTCCAGGGACCTGGGCACGTGTTACACCACACGTGCCATTTGGATAGTACCAACCAACACCAGTCCCTCAGAGCTACGGAGGTGGGAACTTGCCCTCCAACATATCCTCTCCTCCCGCCACCCCCCTGGCCTAAATCTACGCTAACCCCTCCCCTTCCTCCATCCTCAGCTCACCTATTCATTATCCGTTCCTTACCCCCCCCCCTCTCTCTCTCTCTCTACCGCCCTCTCGCTCTCTCTGTCATTCTCTTTATCTCTCTCCGTGTGTGTGTGTGTGTGTGTGTGTGTGTGTGTGTGTGTGTGTGTGTGTGTGTGTATCCATCCATATTTCCCTGTTTATGAAAAACGTTTTAGACACCCCCCCCCGCCCCTCCTACACCCCTCAGAATCATTAATTTCACTCTCTTCTCTTCTCTTTACTACTTGATCTTTCCTTTTTAGTTATATTTATCCTCTCTGGCTTGGCTCAGTACATACATGCAGTATCTCTGACGCCCACACTTCCGAAACACCACCTTCATGACCTAGGTCGTGAACCACCTTTCCCTTCTATTCCCATCCTTTATTCTTCCCTTCTCTCCCACCTGACGAAGGAACTCTGTTCCGAAAGCTTGTCCCTTTGTCCCTTTTTTTCTGTTTTTTCATTTTGTGTTACTATCAGCGGTACAGCACAATGGTAAGTACTGGCCAGCCATTCTATCTCATTTCAACAATATTTATTATCTCTGAGGAGAATTTTCATCATTAATCGAATATTACCTTCGTGGTCTACATCCTTCTTATTGTTTCAACTACTTTTATCTGTTTGCTTTCATTCATAACTTTCGTCTGAACTCTTTCCATCTCGCCATTGTTGTCTATATTCCTTCTGTAACGTCTTGTAATTAACTATCCTCCCATATATTTCCTACAATTGTGCAATTTTACGCCCACATCCTTTTATTTGATCATTTACTAAACAGTCATTTTTTAAAGAAACGCCTCCCTTATTGGAGATTGTTGCAACAATCCAACATTGTGGCATTGCTTACAATTTATTTCGACCATAATCCCAGCGACTTTTTCGTTATGGCTACTGTATAATGGCGTTTTTGGTTGTTTATCTGCGGTTTGACCATAAATTTTGTGCCGCTGGTAAGTTTTAAGGTGCCGCCAGCGATCTTTAATGGACGGTAATTACCTTTTATGTGCAGCTAGCGATCGTTTTTCTGCCGCCTAAAACCCTTTTTTCGGCCCTCTACGATCATTTTTCACCGGCACTTGGTAATTACAATTTCGTAGTAAATTCTTTCGTTGAACTTTTTTATATATTGATTTTTTTTTTTTTAATATTTTCGATAAATATTCATCCTATTATACCCCTTTGTGTGTGCGTGTGTGTGTATGTGTATGATATATAACATATTATTATTATTATTATTATTTCAAACCTATTATCCACCATGTATCCCAACCCTATACCACAGTACCTTCAGTCATTCCGCAAACATGCATTTGCTATAGCCAAACTGCAATCCCACATTCTTTTCCTCCAGTCCTGTTTGTCATTTGGAACAATCCCCAAAGGACTCACTTTAAAAGTTCCCATCTCTGGATGCAATCCTTGTCTCCATCAGTCCCTCCTACAGTTTCAAATTCAGCAGTCCTTAGCTCTCACCCGTCTTATCCTCCAACAGTATGTTGCCTCGTGTAACCACCACTCCCAACAACTCCTCTCTCTCTCCAAAATACTTCTCCTCTCAGCACCTGGCTCAAATAACACACTTGGATCCATAATACAACAAGCCAACTGTAAACTTGAACTGAATGCCGCACAACACCTTAGAAAACTGTCCAAACTACTGGTCCATCATATCAGAAGTGGTATCCGTCTTCCCATAATCCACAACCACCCACCACACCACCACCCTCAAAACCCCCCACTCATTGGCAACAAACCAAGCCTGGCTTCCCTACTGAATCTTCCAATCCCAGCACACACCCCTCCTAGAACCTATCACAACCGTCACCACATGCAGAAACCACCCAATACCAATTCCAATTCAGTCCTTAACCTCTCATCCAAATCCCTCTCCATTCCAGAAATATCTGTCCTGTCTAAAGGCTTAACCTTCTGTCCTACACCTAAATTTAATCACACTGCCCTGGTCAAAGATCTCCTCTCATTCACCCGTAACCTCAACTGGAAATACCACTTCAGCACCCAGTCACAACCCCCAGGCAGCAGAGCCGCTGTTGAACCCTGTCTTGAACAATTCCGACCTCCCTCCCAAAAAGATCCTCCTGCTCTTCCTCAAAACCATCCCTTGCAGGCATTCCAGGAATTCCTCACATCAAGCATTGCTTCCCAATCCTTCCTGAACAACATACCAACCACTCCTAACATCAACCCAGCTGAATCCAAAGCCATCCGAGAGCTGAAAGCGGACCGCTCCATTGTAATTCTCCCAGCGGACAAGGGTTCCACAACTGTGGTACTTGATCGAGGGGAGTATGTGGCAGAAGGGCTGCGTCAACTCTCGGACACCTCTACCTACAAACCTATTCCTTATGACCCCATTCCCTCAGTCCAGGCTGAACTACAGAAAATTCTTAAAACCCTAGGTCCGTTACAAGGTCTCACCACTGCCTCCTTAGAACTTCTCTCTCCGCCTGAACCTCGCATGCCTACCTTTTACCTACTCCCTAAAATCCATAAAGAGAATCATCCTGGCCGTCCCATAGTAGCAGGTTTCAAAGCTCCAACAGAACGTGTCTCAGCTCTGGTAGACCAACACCTCCAACCTATAACCTGCAGGCTCCCATCCTATATCAAAGATACAAACCACTTTCTGGAACGCCTCAAATCCATCCCTATGCCCCTCCCACGTGATAGCTTCCTTGTCACCATTGATGCTACATCCCTGTACACCAACATCCCTCACACCCATGGTCTATCAGCTCTGGAACACTATTTTTCCCAACGCCCACCTGAAAGCCTCCCAAAAACCTCATTCCTTGTCACACTTGCTAATTTCATACTCAACAATAATTACTTCACCTTTGAGGGCCAGACCTACAAACAAATCAGGGGGACAGCTATGGGTACCAGGATGGCCCCTTCCTATGCCAACCTCTTCATGGGCCGCATGGAAGAGGCATTCCTTAAGACACAGAAGTTGCCTCCCCTGGTTTGGTATAGATTCATAGATGATATATTTATGGTCTGGACTCACGGTGAAGAAACCCTTCTGAACTTCCTCCACGACCTTAACTCCTTCTCCAGCCTTAAATTCACCTGGTCCTTCTCCAAAACTCAAACCACCTTCCTTGATGTTGACCTTCACCTTGCTGAGTCTCACATCCACACCTCAGTCCATATTAAACCCACTAACAAACAACAGTACCTCCACTTTGACAGCTGCCATCCCTTCCATATTAAACGATCCCTTCCCTACAGCCTGGGCATCCGTGGGAAACGTATCTGTTCCAGTTCCGAATCCCTCACCAGCTACAACAACAATCTATCCAATGCTTTCCTCTCCCGCAACTACCCTACAGACCTCGTCCACAAACAGATCTCACGAGCTGTCCATTCCTCTCCCTCCAAAAACAATGTTCCTAACCCCAGACCACCCAGAAGCACTCCCTTAGTCACCCAGTACCATCCTGGCCTGGAATGCCTCAACAAATTCCTCAAACAGGGCTATGACTTTCTCAAGTCATGCCCTGAAATGAGAACATCACTCCAAACTGTTCTTCCCACACCACCCAGAGTAGCCTTCCGCCGTCCTCCCAACCTCCGCAACATCCTTGTCCAACCTTACAACATCCCAAAACCACCCTCCCTACCTAATGGTTCCTACCCCTGCAACCGATTCCGCTGCAAAACCTGTCCAATGCATCCTCCCACTACCACATACTCCAGCCCCACCACAGGAAAAACCTACCCAATTCAAGGCAGGGCCACATGTGAGACAACGCATGTCATATACCAGCTGACATGTGTCCACTGTTCAGCCTTTTATGTTGGTATGACTACCAACAAATTGGCTGAGCGGATGAATGGGCATAGACGAACTGTTCGCCTGGGGGACACCCAATATCCTGTGGCAGAACATGCCCTCCAGCATAACTCCAGGGACCTGGGCACGTGTTACACCACACGTGCCATTTGGATAGTACCAACCAACACCAGTCCCTCAGAGCTACGGAGGTGGGAACTTGCCCTCCAACATATCCTCTCCTCCCGCCACCCCCCTGGCCTAAATCTACGCTAACCCCTCCCCTTCCTCCATCCTCAGCTCACCTATTCATTATCCGTTCCTTACCCCCCCCCCCCCCTCTCTCTCTCTACCGCCCTCTCGCTCTCTCTGTCATTCTCTTTATCTCTCTCCGTGTGTGTGTGTGTGTGTGTGTGTGTGTATCCATCCATATTTCCCTGTTTATGAAAAACGTTTTAGACACCCCCCCCCGCCCCTCCTACACCCCTCAGAATCATTAATTTCACTCTCTTCTCTTCTCTTTACTACTTGATCTTTCCTTTTTAGTTATATTTATCCTCTCTGGCTTGGCTCAGTACATACATGCAGTATCTCTGACGCCCACACTTCCGAAACACCACCTTCATGACCTAGGTCGTGAACCACCTTTCCCTTCTATTCCCATCCTTTATTCTTCCCTTCTCTCCCACCTGACGAAGGAACTCTGTTCCGAAAGCTTGTCCCTTTGTCCCTTTTTTTCTGTTTTTTCATTTTGTGTTACTATCGGCGGTACAGCACAATGGTAAGTACTGGCCAGCCATTCTATCTCATTTCAACAATATTTATTATCTCTGAGGAGAATTTTCATCATTAATCGATTATTATAATTTTTCTTTCTTTGGATACTGCACTTAAAATTTTGTACATTATTTATATTTCTTTGTTTTACTGTTTCATAATTTCTAAGCTGTTTTCATAGCTACATGAAGATGAAATCTTTTTCTAGTTTTATTATCCTTTCTAATATAAAACTGGAAAAATCCATATGTATATACTCAAATAATATGCACATGTTTTTTCCCGAATTTTAGGACTAAAAACTGGGGTGCATGGATTATTCGAAACATTGTTGGTACTGCTCTGTCTCCAACAGTACATCCACATTATACTATTGCATTGTTGCGGCCTCAGTCTGTGACGCATCAGTAGCACGTTAGGAGTGAAGTATTAATGTCTTCAAACTTGTTAATTATGGCTACAAGTTCTTGTTATCGCATGTGCACTGCTAAAGAAAAAGTGAAAATTATTGAAGAAGCCGAGTATATTGGAAACCGTGCAGCAGGAAGAAAATATGATGTGAGTGAGAGTTGTATTCGTGACTGGCGAAAAAATAAAATGCAGCTTCAAGAAACTAATAGTAATCACCGGGCATTTTGCGGCCGAAAAGTGAAGCATCCAGACCTCGAAAAAAGGCTCTATGATTATGTAGATGAGAAGCGACAATATGAAAACGCGGTAACGAGTGAAATGTGCCAACTTAAAACATTGTCTTTGATCAAAGACTTTATTTTATTTTATTTTGTTTATTTTGTTTTATTTTCTCCCCTCACCCGACTCCCCACTCCATTCCTAAGCTGCATCTCGTTATTCCCATAACCCATCCCCACCACCCTGATGTAACCTTCCTATCCCCTCTCCCCTCCCCTCCCATCCCCGATTCACCGCAGAGCGTGATTCGAAGTGTGGCAGCCGGAGGCTATGGTTGTATGACTGTGTTGTGTGCCTGTGTGATTGCGTGAGTGCTCTATTTTCTGAAGAAGGCCATGGCTGATAGCTGAAAGTGTTGTATGTGTGTGTCTTTTGTATGCGCCTGTCGCAGCTCGTCGCCACATCTTTGCGGTGAGTTGTAAACTGTCCTTACTATATTATTAATTCCAACCTGGACTTTCCATTATTATATTCATAACAGTTACATTCACATTCAATTTTAACAAATTTACATTTTTTAGAAATGCTTCTCTTCCCACTGCATTTCTGAAATTTTATACTATCTGAGCTTCAACCATTGCATGTTGTTTTACTGCCAAAGTGACAGAAGTTACCTATCCTTCTCAAAAATATTGTTGTATTCTTCCTGGAATTTCTATTGTTTGATTTTGCCTACTATCTTTATTGATTTGTTGCATAATCTAATTCCATCAGTACCCCTGATTTTTCTAGACTACATTCCATTACACGTGTTTTGCTGTTGTTAATGTTCATCATATATGCTCCTTTCCACTCTTTCTGGGTCCTTTGCTGTCTCTCACATAAATACAAGGACACCAGCAAGGTTGGCTTCTACCAGTTTTTCCATTCTTCTGTAAATAATTGCTGTTAGAATTTTGCAACCCTGACTTATTAAATTGATGGTCTGTAATTTTCACACTTGTCTGTGCCTACTTTCTTTGGAATTAGTATTATTAAATTTTTTCTTGAACTCTGAGGGTCTTACACCTGTTTCATACTGGTTAGCACCAGATGAAACAGTTTTATAATGGCTGGCTCTCTCAGAGTTAAGAAGATCTGAGAAATGTCTAACTTGTTTCAAGTTAGGTCGTTCAGTGCTCTGTAAAATACTTTTCTCAGTATAGTATCTCTTGTCTGTTGACAGTTCTACAGTACGTCTGGCTAAGTGTACTTGCGTCTGTGTAAATGTGTGGGTGTGTGTGTATTTGTTTACCCTCCTTTTTTCCCCCCAAGGTAAGTCTTTCCTGTCCCGGGATTGGAATGACTCCTTACCCACTCCCTTAAAACCCTCATCATTTCCTTTTCCCTCTCCTTCCCTTCTGCCTGACGAAGCAGCTAGGCTGCGAAAGCTTGTATGTGTGTTTGTGTGTAATTTTATTTTATTTTATTTGTTTCTATCGACGAGCTGGTCCTTTTGGTAAGTCATCTCTTTTCTATTTTTATTATATATATATATATATATATATATATATATATATATATATATATATATATATATATATTTTTTTTTTACCGTTCAGTTCAGATTTCTTTTTTTTTTCCATACTATACATGTCACCCTACATTAACCCCGTCAAATTTTATCTATATTCCCTCTGCAAGAAAAATGGTCTGTCTTTGTCCCCTGGGGTGGGTCCTTCCGCTCCTGGGATTGGAGTGGCTCCTTTTCCACTTCCTTGAAGCCCGTGTCCTTCCCTTTCTCCTGCCCTTTTTTCCTCTTTTTCCTGGGGAGGCTGCTAGTGGTGGCGAGGGCTTGTATGTGTGTTTGAGTGTGATTTTTATTTGTTTGTGTCTATCAATGAGCTGGTCCTTTTGGGTGAGTTATTCATTCTCATATCAAATAAAATTTTATTGGCAGAACCCTTAAAAGATGCAACAGAACTACTAAAGATACTCCATACACTACGCTTTTCCGTCTTTTTTTTGGAGTATTGCTGCCCAGTGTGTGATCCTTATCAGGTGGGTTTGATGGAGGACATTGAAAGAGTCTAAAGAAGGGAAGCGTGTTATGTATTATCACTATACAGGGGAGACAGCATTACGGAAATGATACAGGATATGGGATGGGAATCATTACAACAACAGCACTTATCACTGTAGTGTGGGCTACTTATGAAACTCCAATCGCCAACATTCTCCTCCAAATGCAAAAAATATATTGTTGACTGCTACTTACATAGACAGAAAAGATCATCAGAAAAAATTTCGAGAAATTAGAGCTCAAACAGATTCAGGTGTTCTTTCTTCCCGCACGCTATTAGAGAATGGAATGGGAGATAAATAGTATAACGGTGGTTCGATGAACCCTCTGCCAGGCACTTAAATGTGATTTGCAGAGTATCCCATGTAGAAGTAGAGGTAGATGTAGAAACTAGTATTAGTTGTTTGCGGATGTACCCGCCCATGTTCAAGCAGCCACTGAAAAATTCCTGTATACACGAGTGTACTCATTTCATATTTAGTCTAATGCACTGTTGATATTTAAGATAGTTATATAGATATGTTTTGGTCCTTAAATAAAATTGTTAAAAGTCAGTCCATCTTTTCTGATGCCCAGTGCTTCTTTTTGTATCCTAAAACTTGTATTGTTAAAGTGCTTGTTAAGCAGCGCAGCACAAAGAGCAGGAGTGGACCAAGCACCAATTTTTTTGGCACACTGTATTTATTTTTTACACTCCAAATAATATTGTTATATGTTCCAATTCAAGTTCTTTATTGGTTCTGTAAGTTATGCAGTGCCTGGCAGAGGGTTCAATTACCACTTTCATAACTTTTCTCTACCGTTCTATTCTCTACTAGTGTGCAGGAAGAAAGAACACCTACATCATTATGTTTTTGATCTGATTTCTCTTATTTTATTGTGACGGTCATGTATCCGTAAGTAGGTGGGTGCTAGCAAAATATTTTTACATTCAGAAGTAAAATCGGTGATTGAAACTTCACAAACAGATCACACCGCAATGAGTAACGTCTTTCTTTTAATGATTTCCACCCCAATTCGTGCAACATTACTGTGATGCTTCCCCCCCCCCCCCCCCCGTAATGTGATAAAACAAAACGAGCTGCCCTTCTCTGAACCTTCTCAATGTCTTCCGTCAGTCCCACCTGGTGAGGATCCCTCAAGGGGCAACAGTACTCCAGGAGAGGACGCACAAGTGTGAGTGTGATGTAGGCAGTTTCTTGGGTGGAGCTGGTGCATCTTCGAAGCGTTCTGCCGATAAAACATAACCTTTGGTTCACCTTCCCCACAATGTTTTCTATGTGTTCTCTCCAGTCAAAGTTGTTCGTAATTGTAACTCATAGGTATTTGGTAGAATCTACGACCTTAAGGTTTGACTGATTTATCGCGTAGTTGAAGTTCAGCGGATTTCTTTTAGTGGTCATGTGTATTACTTCACACTTTTCTTTATTTAGTGTGAATTGCCAATTTTTGCACCATGCCAAAATTTTGTCTAAATCGATTTGCAGTTGCTTTTGATCCTCTGTTGACTTCAATAACCGATGAACGATAGCATCATCCGTGGACAGTCTGAGGGAGCTATTCAGATTGTCTCCTAAATCATTTATAAACACGGGGAAGAGTAGGGGACCTATAACGCTTCCCTGTGTAACGCCAGATATCACTTCTGTTTTACTCGATGACTTACCGTCAATTACAACGAACTGTGTTCTTTCAGATAGGAAATTGTAAATCCAACCGCACAATTGGGGAGATATTCCATAAGCACACAATTTCATAAGAAGCCGTTTGTGGGGTTCAGTGTCCAAAGCCTTCCTGAAATCCAGAAATATGGAATCGACTTGAGATCCCTTGTTGATGGCACTTAACACTTCATGTGAATAAAGGGCAAGCTGTGTTTCGCAAGAGTGATACTTTCTGAATCCGTGTTGAGTACTGATTAATAGCTCATTCTTTTCGAGGTAGTTCATAATATTCTAACATAGTATATGTTCCAAAATCCTACTGCAAATCGACGTTAATGAGATAGGCCTGTAATTTTGAGGATCACTCCTATTGCCTTTCTTGAATATTGCAGTAACTTGGGCAACTTTCCAGTCTTTGGGTACGGATCTTTCGCTAAGTGATCGGTTGTAAATGATACCTAAGTACGGAGCTATTGCATCAGCATACTCTGAGAGGAATCTGGTTGGTATACAATCTGGCCCAGAAGATTTGTTTTTGTTTAGTGACTTAAGTTGTTTTACTACTCCAGGAACATCTACTTCTAAGTTTCGCAAGCTGGCAGCTGTTCTTGGATTGAATACTGGAGTGTTCACTTTGTCTTCTTTGGTGGACAAATTTCGGAAAGCTGTGTTTAGTAATTCTGCCTTAACAGTACTGTCATCGGTAGTATTACCTTTGCTATTGCATAGTGAAGGTATTGTTTGTGTTTTGCTGCTAGTATACTTCACATATGACCAGAATTTCTTTGGATTTTCTGCAAGATTATGAGACAGGATTTCGTTGTTGTAAATACCATAGGCTTCTCGCATTGAAGTCCGCACTAGGTTGCGAGTTTCAGTAAAAGATTGCCAGTCTTGTGGATTCTGTGTCTTTTTTAATTTTGCATGCGTTTTTCTTTGCTTCTGCAACAGTGATCTGACCTGTTTTGTGTACTACGGGGGTCAGATCCCTCTTTTATTAATTTATTTGGTATAAATCTTTTAATTGCTACTGATATTCAGTGGTTACAATTTATACATGTGATGATTTCCAAACATAATTCAATACATACTGTTCACTGGTATAATTTTTGAAAAATGATATAGTAATTATGGTTTATACCTACTATGATTTACAGACATTTTTAAACACATATTGCACAATGATTTAAGGAATGGTATATTTCAGAATATTTGGTCAGTAACATTAATAATGGAAGATAGGTAACAACTCACCATAAAGAGACTTGCCAAGCTGCTGACAGACATAAAAATAGATAATAACATTCACACAACTTAAATTTTCAGCTACGGCCTTTCTCAGAAAAAGAAACACATACATTCATGCAATCACTCAGACAACTATAAACACACAAATATTATATCTGGCCAATGTCCGGCCACTCCACCATCGCAGCTCAAGAGATAAATGAGCGGCTACAAGATTTTACTAGCTGCGCCAACAGTTATTAGCTGTATTTTTTTCCCTGTTTAATACTGTGTGAATTGATATCCAAGGGAAATGACATGTAGTTGCAGACACTAATAGGGCTCTTTAGACCGGGGTTGTCATGCAACAACACACCATGCCAGAGCTAATTGGAATTTTATACACCCCAGGTATTGGTAGAGGGTCTTGTGCATCTTTTATCGATCAGAAACATTCACTAATCTTCTTGGTCGGTCTAAAGATTGTTTTCACAATCTGTGATGATGTGGATAAGTGGAAGAAAAACTTTCCCAACTGACAGTTGTTGTTATCTGTATTTTTCTTAGGGGGAGGTGGTGAGTAATTAAATAAAGTATGTACCAATTCTGGTTGTATCAAAGATGGTCAATTTTGTGTCCATAGTTCACCTTCCATTAATAATGTTAATTATCACAAGTCCATGTAGTTTATCTTTACACACAGCAAGTACCTTGATTATTAAAATTATGTTCATAGCTTATTTGTCGAGCTAACTGTTCATTGTAGTTTTCATATTGTTAACCTGTTATTTATGACAAATATTATTCATTACTTTTCATTTGGAGGAAAAGTGCAAAATCAAATCTGTGGCACAGTCTTGGGCACCCATATGGTACCCTCCTATACCAACCTTTTTATGGGCAATCTAGAGGAAACTTTCCTAGCCTGCCAAAACCCAAAACTCCTCATCTGGTGCAGATTCATTGATGATAGTTTCACGATTTGGATTCAGTGCAGGACAACCTATCCTTGTTCATTCATAACCTCAATTACTTCTCTCCCATCAGTTTCAGTTGGTCCTTCTCAACCTGGCATATTAACTTCCTGGATGTTAACTTCCACCTCACTGACAGCTCAGTCCACACCTCTGTCCACATTTAACTTACTAAGTCTGGAGGGAGGTGCCCCAGTTCTCAGCTGTTCTGCCCATCCCCCTCTATTACCAGAATGGCAGCCAATAATATTGATTCTCTGATTATCTGTCATCATGCCCTGTAATCAGAGACATCCTACCCAAGATCCTTCCGACCCCTCCTAAAGCTGTGTTCCGTCATCCACCCAACCTCCTGAACATCACAGTCATCCCCTCTCAATCCCAGCCAGTTACCACTTGGATCATAATGACGTGGAAGACCCTGATGCAAAACCTGCCAAATCCATACACCCAGACATTTTTATTCAAGTCCAGTCACAGTCTTATCGTATCCCATGAGAGATTGCCATATGATTTACCAACTCTGCTGCAATCATTCCACATCATTTTACACTGCCATGACACCAAACCAGCTGTCCATCAAGAAGAATGGATACTGTGAAACTGTGGCAGAAAGCAAGATTGATCACCTTGTGGCACAGCACGCAAATGAACTCCAAGTACTCTAGACGTCAATGGTTGCTTTATTATCCAGGCCATCTGGATCGTCAGCTCCACCATCAGCTCTTCTGGACTGCACACAGTACATTCTATGGTCCTACAAACCACCCTGGCCTCAGCCCAAGATAACTTTTAATCCATGCATACTATGCCTAATATTCCCTCTCCCCCTCATTCGATATCCTGCATCCCTCCAATTCATGTCTTCCTTCCAACTTGGTGTCACCTGTTGCAATATCTTAAAATTAATTACTTTTTTACCATATTCTTTTACCTTATTACTTTCATCATTTCCAATCCCCCTTCCCTCCCCTCACACACCTCCCTTTTATCCTCTCTTGGCATCATTTATAGCTTGCAATTCCACCCATCAGCTTTGACTCATGACGTCGGCATGTCGTGTTGTATGAAGTCATCGTAGGCACGGTAGTTTTGAGATTGGTTGTTTATTGGTGTCTTGTGTAAGTATCAAGTGCTGCTCTCTTGTGGTGGATGTTACATAGAATGGGTATATTGTCGTACAGCTGCTCTTCTTTCTGTTGTCATATGTGTGGTTGCAATTTGTGGTATTGAGTATTGAGAAGTGAGTCCAATAACATTATTTTTTCCACTCTGTGATTTATTGTTTTAAAGGTGGAGTGCTTGTGTTAAGGTTCGAATATTGTTTAATTTGCAAATATTTGTTTGAAATAAATCGCAACTTGCGATCAGTTATGGCTTCACTGTACTATGTTTAGATGGAATACCAAATTTTCATTCAGTCAAGAGTCCTACTTTTTAGTTATCCAACAACATATGTGATCTCTCTAAAAGTTTGTTTGTAAACCTATTGGACAAAACTGCTGTGGTTATCAGTCTATAGACTTGAAAACTACTTAAACTAACATGAACTATGGACAACACACACACACATACACACACACACATCACATCACACCTGAGGGAGGACTTGAACCTCCGACAGGAATGGCTACCCAGTCCTTAGCAAGATGCGGCCATTTTGAGTGACTTGATGAGATGACAAAGAGCCTTCAAAGAACAATAGGATCTTACATTTGGACTTACCAAAACATTTGCTCTGGTTAGTGGCTCGGTCAATGAACACTTTAGAGCTGATGACATTTCCAAACGGCAGGAACATTTGCATCAGCTCGGCATCGCCGAACTCCTGAGGTAAGTGGTAGATGAAAAGATTGCAGCCTTCTGGACCGGAAATGGAACAGCCTGCAAGCAAATCTGATTTAACGATTGAGGGTAGTAAATTGAATATTTGTAAGGCCATTTTTACTTAACATACTGTGTTAAAGATAAAACTAAGAAAGTTTTAATGATATAGTGTCAAATTTCTACTTGTGTGATATAGCTGTAGAGTTGTACCTTGAACCTCTACTGTAGATTAAATAATATTCATTGCATCAGTGAGCATTAAAATTCTAAAAAAGATACAGTAATATTTGCAGTATCATAGTTCATTATTAATAAAGACTGCTACAGTGTCAATTGACACATAATTCTGATCTGAGAGTTGTTTTCAATATTTGAGGCACTTAAAATAATAATGGCATATCCAAAACCAAAGTTCATTGTAAGAAAAATGACATTATCTGTTTCTTTTCACAATGTGGGAAGTTGTTAACTTTATGACTTGATACTTTCTGGATCTTTAAAGAAAGGGGTTCAAGTCTATGTGTAAATCCTTGAACCACTATGATTAATATTTTTTATGATTTTGTCTTCTTCACTTTAACAATATATATAAAAAATAAAGATGGTTTAACTAACCAGGCAAAAAAAGCACATGTTTGTTGATAGACACACATAAATAAAAAACAAAGACACACACAAATGATCCCAGGAGCAGAAAGACTTGCCTTAGGGGAAAAAGAACAGATAGAGAAACACCCACACACATATGCACGAACAAACACCAAGGCAGACACATGCAGAAGGCCAGTCCTTCTGCTCTTGGGATTGAAATGAATCCTCACCCACTCCCTTAAAACACACATCCTTTCCTTTTTCCCTCTCCTTCCTTCCTCTTTTCTGAAGCAACCTTGGGTTGCGAAAGCTCAGCATTTGAGTGTGTGTGTCTGTCGACGAACCTGTGCGTTTTTGCCTGATAAGTTAAACCATCTTTATTTTATATATATATTTTTCCTATCAAGAATATTCCCCTCTATAATATTCACTTAAACAATAAATATAAACAATAGAAATCGAATGACTTACCAAAAGGACCGGCTCGTCGATAGGCACAAATAATCACACACAAACACACATACAAGCTTTTGCCACCACTGGCAGCTTCTTCAGGAAAAAGAGGAAAGAAGGGGAGGAGAAAGGGAAGGATATGGGTTTTAAGGAAGTGGAAAAGGAGTCATTCCAATCCCAGGAGTGGAAGGACTTACCTTAGGGGACAAAAAGGAAGGTAAACAAATGTCTGTCTAGGTGTGTTTGCGTTTGGATATGTGTGAGTTTGTTTGTGTTTGTTTACCTTCCTTTTTGCCCCTAAGGTAAGTCCTTCCACTCCTGGAATTGGAATGACTCCTTTTCCACTTCCTTACCTGAAGAAGCTGCCAGTGGTGGCGAAAGCTTGTATGTGTGTTTGTGTGTGATTATTTGTGCCTATCGACGAGCCGGTCCTTTTGGTAAGTCATCTGATTTCTATTTTTTATATCTGTTTATCCCACCAGAAAAGTTTCCTCTATAACTTTCACTTAAACAATATATATACAGAAGAGAAAATATGGTATAAAAGTGACTTTTTTCATTTAACATCTGTAAATAACCAATCCAGCTCTATATCCAAATATTCACATTTTTATTCATTGTAAACACCATCAAGAAGATCATTTTTACAAAAATCATGATAGTTGGGTGGTATATGTTTGAATAATTTCATCACTTCATTGTATTTAGCTTTCTTTATCTTTCTCTGTTCACTATACTTCTGCTGTAATGAAACATGAAACTGGGCCTGCTTTCGTTTCTCCTTTTTATATGCCTTTTGAGGTTCAGTTTTCTTTTTTAAATTATAGAAGTAGTCATTCTACTCATTGTTACGTCCATAAAATTCGTCATACACTGCACCCCTCACACTGAGAGAGAAATACTGAAACACGTTAGTTGAAACAGAAAAAGTTACAGCATTTATCTAATTATTCATGTTTTTCTGGAACCATTAGGGAATTTTTTGTTACATACGATTTGCTACTACAGAATGTTTCAAAAAGAATATACATGTTTTGAATGCATTATTTTTATTAATCTTTACGACACACAAATACGAAATTTTACACACATATTTAAGAACCTCTCAATTTCAGATTACATATGTTGAATATGTCCTCCACCAGCGACACAAGCAGTATCACATTGATATTCAAATTCTTCCCATACTCAGGCAAGCATGTCCTTCGTCACTGATGTTATGGCAGTATGGACCCGATTCTTCAACTCTTTGAGGTTCTGTGGGAGTGGTGCTACATAAATGTTGCTTTAACGAAACCCCATAGGAAGAAATCACAGGCTGTCAAATCTGTTGGCCGTGGAGCCCAGCTAAGACATGCTAAGTTGTCAGCTCCTTGATGACCAATCCCACGGTTCGGTAGAGTTTCAATGATTTCAGTGAGGGGTTCCCGTGTCTTGTTGAAAATATAAGTTGTCTTCGTACAGCCTTGGAGACTACCAGTTTTGTAACATAGCGAGATACTGTTGACCATTAAATACATTTCCATCAAAGAAAAATGTGCCGTAATCAGATGATCGGGATATTGCACAAAAAACATGGACATTGGGCATATCTCATATTACGTGTTCAACGGCTGCATGTGGGTTCTGTAGCCCCCAAATTCAAACACTGTGTTTGTTTACCTGACCACTAACATAGAAAGTCGCTTCATCACTGAACATGATGTGATGTGCGAAAATGTTATCATTGTCAATAGGATCAAGAATCTCATTATAAAAATGCCATCCATTTGTCTTTTTCATCATGATGCAGAACTTGTAACAGTTGTAACCTGTACAGCTTTATAACCAACCTATGTCTCAAAACACACCAAATTATTGTTGTAGGCAGTTGTAATTCCTGAGTGGCACAAGCTGATACTGAAGGGCTACTTCAGAAAGCAGTATGAATACATGCAAAATTTTCTTCAGGAACACGCAGACAGACAGGACTTTTTCCTTTACATACACTTCCTATATCTACAAACTGTCGATACCATCTGCAAATGTAAACATTTTGGCACTTTAGTCATGGAATGGCACTTCACAAACTCAAGAAAACAAAATGATTTCGGCTGTGGAGTAGCCATTTTAAACATTTAATGGCTACCAAGCAAAACAGAAGGTAACTGACATCTAGCAGCTATTAATATAAACTAGACTATGTATTCGTTTCTCCAATAGCCAAACTGAAGTGTAGTTATCAATAGTTTGGACAAAATAATACTTTGTAATGTATAGATTCTTTCTGAAACATTCTGTACTTCAGCACAATTTCCTTGTGTTTATTACCCAGTCAGCTGCTTCTGCACTCATTTCTTTACTTTTTTTGGGGGTTTGGGAATAACAATGCCATGAACCTGTAGCAAACATAAAGTAAAGCTGGATTGGGATATGTCATTTTTACTCTGACATTTTTTTTCCTACAACAAATTTTACAAATTTAAAATAAAGCTTTGGCAGATTCCAATTTGTTTGATACTTCATCACATGGAAGGTAGATGGTAGGAGTGCACAGACATGCTTCTGTCTCAATACTCAAAGTAAGTTGGGATCTGCCATTGTTATTCTAAGTGCCTCAATTTATTTAAACATTTTGTGTACATAACAGTGTTTGTGCCATCTGTAGTTGAAATAAATCATATTTGAGATGGGCAAATACAATAAAGGAAGAGGTTGTTTAATTATTAAGAAAAACTAAGCTTTGGATAACATTAAAAAGAGCTATTTGAGATGAAATTACACAAAAGAAAGGAAACATAGTTGAGATTAATTTGCTGTTGGTAAGACATTCAAATTGGGACACAAGCTCTGACTGGATAAGACAGACCGTAAAACAGGAGTGGAATCTTCAAACAAACTTTCTGTCATTAACTCTAAGTGATTTAGAGACATCACAGAAATTCTATATCTGTACTGTTAGCTGATGTAAATTCTTACCCAGAGGAAAGAGTAAATGACAATATAAACAAAGGAATTTTCAAGAGACGGTTCAGATAAAAGTTATGTTAAAGGAGACAGATGGGAACTGGTGAGGTATTTTAAACAGTCACAATCTACCTTGATTTAGACAAAGAGATGGAGTAATGTTTGGCTCTGTTTGTAAAGTCTCACTGTAAATTCTGTTTCAGGCAACACAAATGTGATGAAAGAAAATGTTCAGTGATGTCCATCTACTGTCTTAATTTAGTTTATTTGGTAGTTTTCTGCATAAGTGAAGGAAATTACATATTTAGTAAATGTACAGTCACAAAATTCTTGTTGGCAGAATGTGAGACAAGAAACAGATGTTTTTCAAATACGTTACTGGCATTTGCTTTTGTACTAAAGATCAAAATATAACCTAGTGATAACTACCACTATGAATATAAACTTTAAATTACAGAATGCTGTGCAAATTACACACAGTTGTTTAAATGGAAAGTTTTAACACATAGTGCTTGTATTTCTCCAGTCATACCTAAAATGTTGTACTGCAGCTGCTACATGCTTCTCAATTAATTTAATTTTTCGCAAGAAACTATGTTTTGTAATCTCAGACACTGCCTGACCAAATTCTGGCGCACTCAAGAGACACAATCGGATATCAGTGTAACTTCTTAGATGCACACACAATAGATTTACAATCCTATGTGACAGGTAGGTAATTCTAATAAGTTATATAAAAAGTGACAACTGCATCAGGTGCTGCGTGATCACTGTCAAGGATACAGAAAATACTGCAGACCCGTGTGAGCCACCATACTGGTAATCACTACCTGACACAGTTTGACAGTGACCTCATCTCAGACAATGTGGAAACAAGGCTAGGTGTAAGCATTAACGAGGTTACGGAAAATTGTCGAATTGTGCACCAAGCATTTCGTATTATCTTTATGGCACTATAAATTCCTGGAGAAAATAATATGTATAATAATGAAAAAGTAGCAACTTGCTTCAGTCAACTGATGTGTGGCATATAGAAACATGCAACAGAAAAAAGAATTTATAGAATTTGAGTTCTTACACTTTTTCCATTAAGGGTTCACACAGTAACCAGAATACAATGAAAGTTTACTTGCCATGTCATGGTGTAGTGTGGTAATATTGGCAATGGCTGGAGCTGACAAATCGTGGCACAGATGGAGACATCAAACAGATATTAGCTCATAACAGACACTTTGTCTTCGAACAATATTATTTTCATACAGTTGAAAAGTAATTCAATAGATATCACAGGATGCTGACAGAGCTGTGTGTTATTCCACTCACAGAAGTACTCAGATCAATGTGTGTGTTTGTAGGTTTTTCGCCCCCTCACAGGACACAGACAGATCTGTATTTTACCCCATTTGCATTACTATGAATATGCATTTGGAATAGGGGTTTACTTTCTTTTCGCTGTTCGTGAAGTAAATAATTAATGGCGATCCTTTTCTACAGTTGACAGGTTCTTGTATGTACACTTGTCCGCTAAATAATTTAACTGTAATCATAACTAAAGAATTCATAAAAATTTTGTTACTGATGGATATTATACATATATAGTAAGGACAGTTTATAACTCACTGCAAAGACGTGGCGACGAGCTGCGACAGGCACATACAAAAGACATACACATACAACACTTTCAGCTATCGGCCATGGCCTTCTTCAGAAAATAGAAGACTCTTGCAATCAGACAGGCACACAACACAGTCATACAACCATCACCTCTGGCTATTATGGTTGTATGACTGTGTTGTGTGCCTGTGTGATTGCGTGAGTCTTCTATTTTCTGAAGAAGGCCATGGCCGATAGCTGAAAGTGTTGTATGTGTGTGTCTTTTGTATGTACCTGTCGCAGCTTGACGCCATGTCTTTGCAGTGAGTTGTAAACTGCCCTTACTATATTATTAATTCCTACCTGGACTTTCCATATATATATAGAAAAGAGATGACTTACCAAAAGGACCGGCTCGTCGAGAGAAACAAATAAAATCACACGCAAACACACATACAAGCTTTCGCCACCACTGGCAGCTTCTTCAGGAAAAAGAGGAAAAAAGGGGAGGAAAAGGGAAGGATATGGGTTTTAAGGAAGTGGAAAAGGAGTCATTCCAATCCCAGGAGTGGAAGGACTTACCTTAGGGGAAAAAAAGGAAGGTAAACAAATACACACACACTCAGACATATCGAAACGCAAACACACCTAGACAGACATATAGGAAAAATTCCTAAAAGGAAAAATATACGTAAAAAATAGATGAAGTACACTTACCAGGCGAAAGGGCACAGGCAGTAATAGCAACAAATAAACACACAGACACACACACACACAAAAATGCTAGCTTTCGCAGCCTAGCTGCTTCATCAGGCAGAAGGGAAGGAGAGGGAAAAGGAAATGATGGAATGGCTCCTTACCCCCTTCCTTAAAACCCTCATCATTTCCTTTTCCCTCTCCTTCCCTTCTGCCTGATGAAGCAGCTAGGCTGCGAAAGCTAGCATTTTTGTGTGTGTGTGTGTCTGTGTGTTTATTTGTTGCTATTACTGCCTGTGCCCTTTCGCCTGGTAAGTGTACTTCATCTATTTTTTACGTATATATATATATATATATATATATATATATATATATATATATATATATATATATATATATATATATACACACACATGTGGTGTCTATTCCAAAAGAACAGACGTCACTTCTGATACTGCAGTTGTTATTCTTTCATATTCACAGGATATATGGCATCAACTGTGAATGGACAGAGCTGAAAATGTATATTCAGCAAGGACTCAAACCCGGGTCTCCTGCTTTCTAGGCAGTTGTGCTGACCATTACGCCCAGTGATCACCACCCCTGCAAGGACTACCTGAGTACACCTCTCATCAGACACAAATTCCCAGCTTTACCCTGCCCACAGTAAAAGAATAACAACTGCAGGATCAGAAGTGACGTATGGTGGTAACGGGCAATGATCTGTTTGTTTGTGGGGAGGGATGGGCAAGTTTGGGGCCGTTACTCTAATGGGAATTAGTTTCAAAACTATGAGTTTGAGTACTGTGGGCCGAGTAAAGCTGGGCCTCTGATGAAAGGCGTGCTTATGCAGTCCTTGCAGGTGCGGTGATCACTGTGTCCCCAGTGGTGTAGTGGTCAGCGGAATGACCTAGAAAGCAGGAGATCTGGGTTCGAGTCCTACCTGGGTACACATTTTCAGCTTTGCCCATTCGTAGTTGATGTCATATATTCTATGAATATGATGGAATTATCCACTAAGACACTAAAATATTCTTGAAAAGAGATAGACTGGCTGGCCAGTACTTACCTTAGTTATGTAACACTAACAGTCATACAAAAACTGGAAAATGGAAACGAAAAATAGGACACAAGCTTTTGTAAATATTTTCCTTCATCGGGTACAAGAGCAAGGAAGAGAAAGGGAAAAAGGGAAAGGTTATTCACGATCTAGGTCGAGAGCAAATCATCCATCATCTCCTCATGGCCTAGGACATGAATAACCTTATCCTTCTGTTCCCTTTTACTTCTCTCCTCTCATACCTGATAAAGAAAAATATTTCCAAAACCTTGTGTCTTATGTTTCATTTCCATTTTCATGTTTCTGTGTGACTGTTGGTGGTATGTAACTAAGTAAGTACTAGCCAGCTAATCTCTCTCTTTTGAATATTATTTTAGGATCCCATAAAGAAGCATTTTCTGCAAAAACAAATCACCTGATATCATTGTCTGCCTAATTTATCGCCTGATTGGCTAACATCACCTGTAGCAGCCATTGCTAACATCACCACACACCACATTATGCAACAAACTGGCAAGTAAACTTTAGCCCAGACATACACACACACAGAGCCACAGTGAGTCTGCCCATCAGTTATCAGTAGCAGCCAACTCAAGATGGAGATAGGTGAGACTGGGAGGAAATGGGAAAGACAGAAATGAGGAGGAAATGAGAGGAACGGGATAAGAAGTTGGAAGGAAGAGGGAATGGCTCAGAATTTCCACACAAGGGGGGAGGGATGAAGAGTAGTGGGTTGACACAGTAGATGATCTGGATGGGAAGAACTGCTGTGGACTGTGGAGAGATAAGGAAAGGTAGGATCAGGTAGTATGAGCAGGTTAGCGAAGGTCAGGGTCAAAGAGGCAGAGAATTCCTACCAAATTACTGTGTATTTCTGCAGATAAGATGATGGCTGAATCATAAAAAAAAGGCCCCAACATCTGAGACCGTCTTATAAGACAGTAGAAAAAAACATTAGATTGAAATTTAGTCTGAAAGTTACTTTGTGGAGGAAAGATTTACGAAAACAAAGGTTTGTGTAACTTTTTTTTTTAATATTCCCTTTATGACTTTTATTAATTTACTGACTGGAGAAGGGTACATATGATAACCTATACGCCATAAAGCAGGAATAGAATTAATTATTTATAATACAGCTTGATTTTACAATGTCACTGGTCAAAATAATTTCTCAATATATCCAGAGTCACACGGCAATGATTAGCATATATTTACGTACGGAGCAGTTGTGGTGTCGCACAAGTACAAAGTGCGCGCCACCTACTTTCGCCGCGCGCCGCCATGCATGCACGGCGCGGCGTTCTTCCGACGACAGCCACGAGCGCCCTCTGCTGGAACCCCGCTCGTGGCCACCACGGAAGGACACCGGTCTCTTCGGACTGAGATAGCAACGAGTTAGGACCTTCGTAATCAGATAGGCACCAGTGAAGACTTTGCTATTGTGCCGGCACTAGGCAGGCCTCTAACAACTATGTATCAACATTCTGCAGTACTATGTAAAAGTTAAGTATTGTTACATTCTGTGCAAAATATATCTCTTTCTAATTTACTCTAGTGTTTGTAGTTTCTGGCTGCTCCCCTCCGTACCTGCACCGGCGTGCTGTCTTGTTACTGTGTCGGTCTCGTTCCACTCGGCCACCGACACCTACGACGAGGCTGGGACACAAAAGCGGCGACGAAGTTGGGACACAAAAGTGGCGACGAGGAGTGATAGAACCTTGGACCAGCCCGCTTGCAGCAGCCAGACAGCAGCAGTCGGAGCACGCAGAAATTGCTCCCGCCCACCCACCCTTAATATAAGAATTTTGGGGGAAGATATTTTGTTACGTGTTTTGTGGACTTTTTTGTTGCAGAGCGTCCTCATTTATCTTGCATTTGTGTTTTGTACTAATTTACTTGTATACGCGGCGCCTAATCGGTCAGCATGGCCACTACCCCGAACCCAAACTTAATGGAAATTATTCAGTTACAGACGGCGCAAATCACCCAGTTGCTCCAGGCGGTGGCCGAGCTGACAGCGCGGGCAGCTAACCATCAACAACAGCCGTCGCATCAGCAGCCCACACCTGCCGCCGCACCGCTTCCGACGTTCCGCCAGTACAACGAACGTGAGGAAGAATGGAGTGACTATTTCGCGCAGTTTCAAGAACTCATCGCGGCTCATCAAATTACAGGTCAGAGAGTGAAGAACCTTTTCTTATCGATTGTGGGCCCCCAGACCTTCGTACTATTGCAGAAACTATTCCCTCACGCATCTCCTCGTGATGTAGACTTTGAACAAATGGTAGATGCACTGAATGCTCATTATGAGAGAAAAGTTCTTGTAGCCGCTGCACGATACCGATTTTTCAGACTTAAAAAATTACCGCAGCAGTCACACCAAGAATGGATCACGGAATTGAAGGGCTTAACCCGCCAATGTAAATTTACTTGCTCTTGTGGACTTTCGTATAGTGACGTGATGTTGAGGGATGCGATTACGCAGAATATTCAGGACCCCAGAATTAGAGCAGCAATTCTGAAACAGTCTGACCCCTCCTTAGACAGTGTACTGCAGCTTATAGAAGCGCATGATACTTTTGACTTAGCTGATGTAGAAATGCAAAGCCATAGTGTAAATTCAGTGCGCCGCAACGGACGCTTTCCTAGCCGTAGTTCTCAGTATAGCACTAGTGATTCTTATTTCTCTACCGGCCGTGCTGAACAGACAGTGAACAGTAGCCAGTGTAAAAGTGCGACGCAAAGGTCGCCCCGTCGTGTTAGAAACAGTAATTTGCATAACGGGTGCCAACGCTCATTTCAGAAAAATGTTCGTAAGTCTTGCCCCCAGTGTGTGTCTCGCCACAAGCGTGCTCATTGCCCTAGTCGCAACGCAACCTGTTATCAATGTGGCAAATCAGGACATGTACAGTCTGTGTGTATGCAAATTAAAAACTCAAAGAACGGTACCGTTCGTAACAGTGCTTCGCAAAGTGCGAGAACAGTTCATTCTGTAAATGTTATACGGGCTGTGGAATTGAACAGTGCTTTCCTTGGATCTCAATTACAAAAAAGTAGTTCTGCGCCTATGGCAAAACTATATAGTGCACCACATAGCAAGCGCCGACGAGCGCGTAAAACAGTGCAACGGAAACGGGTTCGGGACAAGCAAAATGACTATGAACAGTGCAATCCTGTAGTGAACCTAGTGCATTCTGCAACTTCTTATTGTAAAAGTGCCCAGTACTGTGTAGATAGTGCCAGTAGACTTGTTGTAGATACTGAAAGTAATTTTAGTGCAGTAGCCTCGCATTGCGCGGACGCCGATCCGGCGCTAGTGTCATCTAGTGACAGTGTTGTTAATCCGCTGCGTGCCGAGTCTGCGCCGCTTACTTCACTACGCGGCCCGCGCAAGTGCAGCAAACAAACCGTAGCAGACGTTGCCCACATTCGCGCACCTGTCGTGCGCCAGAAGCACAAACTTTTTGTAAATCTCTCCATAGAAAATAAGACTGTGCAATTTCAGCTTGATACTGGTTCCGCTGTTACATTAATTAATAAAGATACTTATGAACTTCTGGGTTCACCAAAATTGTCACCGTCACAGCAAGTGTTAACAGCATATACAGGACAAACTATTCCCGTGCTAGGAACATGTAGCCTGCCTGCCTCTTTTCAAGGTGTAACAAAAACAGTTGCTTTTGTAGTTCTTCAGGCCAAATCGACACAGAACATTTTTGGACTAGATGCATTCGACTTATTTGGTTTATCAATTCAAAGAGATGTGCTTCAAATTTCGTCAATAGTGCCTCAGGATAAAATCAATGCATTGTGTGACAAATATAGTGACTTGTTTTCGCCGGAACTAGGTTGTGCAAAAGACTTCGTGGCACATGTAACTTTAAAAGAATCTGCAGTTCCAAAATTTCGTAAAGCTAGACCAGTGCCTATCGCCTTGCGTGATACAGTTGCCGAAGAACTTAAACGTTGGCAAGATAGTGGGGTGATTTCTCCTGTTTCTGCGAGTCAGTGGGCCTCGCCTATAGTAATTATACCCAAGCCGTCAGGAAAACTTCGTCTCTGTGCGGACTTCAAATCAACAGTGAACAGTCAAACAATTGTAGACACTTACCCCCTGCCCAGACCTGACGAACTAATGGACAAATTAGGACAGTCTCGCTTCTTTTCCAAGATTGATTTAGCAGAGGCATACTTACAGATTCCACTTGATGACGAGTCAAAAAAGTTTTTCGTCAATAATACTCACATGGGCCTTTTTCAATTTCAACGCCTACCCTTTGGCAGTTCTTCCGCCCCCGCTATTTTTCAGCGCTTTTTGGAACAGCTGACAGTTTCTGTACCGTGTTGCTCGAACTATTTAGATGACATTGTGGTATCCGGACGTACAGTTGAAGAACATTTAGCAAACCTGGAATGCCTTTTCAAAGTGTTGAATGCAGCAGGTCTACGTTGTAATAAAGCAAAGTGTTCGTTTTTTCAAACTGAAATAGAGTACCTAGGCCATGTGATTAATGCCCAAGGAATTCATCCCTTAGTCACATCTTAGAGCAATCAAAGACTTGCCTCCTCCTAAGAATGTGCATGAATTGCAAGCAGTAATGGGAAAGCTTAACTATTATTTCAGGTTTATTCCCAATGCCTCTCAGATTGCAGCTCCACTGCATCACTTACGTAGGAAGAATGTTCCTTTTGTATGGTCCAAAGATTGTCAGGTTGCCTTTGACAAACTAAAGTCTGCACTACTCAGTGATGCATGTTTGATTCCCTTTGACCCACAGAAGCCTGTAGTGTTAACAGTTGACGCCTCGTCGTACGGTCTGGGCGCGGTAATCTCACATCGCATTGGATCTCACGATCGTCCTATTGCCTTTGCATCCAAGCTACTGACGCCGACGCAACAGAATTACAGTCAGATCGAAAAGGAGGCCTTAGCAATCATTTACGGCGTCACAAAGTTTCATCATTATCTGTATGGCAGAAAATTCTATTTGTTGACAGACCACAAGCCTCTCACGTCGTTGTTCTCACCCACAAAGCCAATTCCGCCACGAACGGCACAAAAGCTTCAGAGATGGTCCTTGATATTGTCAAATTATCAGTATGAGATTTTGTACCGACCTACCACTAAACATGCCAACGCGGACACACTTTCCCGACTTCCGGTTGGCCAGGATGTATCATTTGATTCTTCAGAAATGGCATGTTGTCAGATAGACTCCAGAGATGCTTCCGCTGTCGCAGACTTTCCTTTAAACTCTCATCGGGTTGCACAGGAAACAGCTGCGGATGCAGACTTAAGTGTGGTAGCACGTTTTGTTCGCTTTGGTTGGCCTGCCAGAGCCAAAGACATTGATCGGCCTCTGGTTCGACGTTATTTTGCACAACGTCATGCATTGTCTTTAAGTCAGGGTGTACTGTTGTTGCATACCGACAACGACCAAGCAAGAGTGATTGTTCCTCGTTCCCTGCAACGAGAAGTGTTACGCCTCCTGCATCAAGGACATTGGGGCATTGTTAGGACAAAGCAATTGGCCAGACGTCATTGTACCTGGGTTGGTATGGACGCTCAGATAGAGAGCATGATATCACAGTGTACAGTTTGTGCGGAGTATCAGGCGGCTCCTCCACAGCGTTTCTCAGACTGGCCACGCCCCAAGGGACCATGGCAACGTTTACATATTGACTTTGCCGGACCATTCTGGAATACGCGCTGGTTAATTGTTGTAGATGCTTTCAGCAAGTTTCCTTTTGTGATTGCCATGAACTCAACGACGGCGTCTAGTACAATCAGTGCCTTAACATCAGTGTTTTGCATCGAAGGCTTGCCTGAAACTATCGTCAGTGACAATGGACCTCAGTTTGTTAGTGCGGAATTTCAACAGTTTTGTCGTGTGAATGGCATTCGGCATATCACCACCGCACCTTTTCACCCTCAGTCCAATGGTGAAGCAGAACGTTTCGTTCGAACATTCAAGTCTCACATGGAGAAGATGAAAGGTCAGCACTCCAGGCAGCAAGCTCTTCAAATTTTCCTGTCTACGTATCGGTGCATGCCACGTGACGGCCCGTCTCCTGCCGAGCTGCTACACGGCCGCCGTCACCGCACTCTCCTTCACCTGCTGCAGCCTCCCACGCACCGAGTCGGTTCGTATGGCGCTACGCGTTTTCAGGTTTCTACGCCGGTGCTGTACAGGGTGTTTGCTGGAAACAAGAAGACATGGTTGCCGGGCACCATTCAGCGCGTGCTCGGTAGCAATATGTATGTTGTACGTTCTTCCACAGGGTCGGAGCTGCGGCGCCACGCAAACCAATTGCGTCTGCATAGGCCGCGCGATCCTGTCTCCGGTTTCTTGATTCCAGACCCAGTTCACCGCCAGGGAGCACAACCACATCGTTTGTCCCCGGACTACGAGATCGTCCCGATGGAGATCGACGCGCCGCCGCCGCTGTCGCCGCCGCAGATGACAGCGTCACCGAGAGGGACTCCGGGACCGTGCGGGCCCCCCCAGCTTGGGCCACGCACCTCAGAAGAAGATGACCTGCTCCCTCTGGGCGGGGGCGGGCGCCCTTCCCCAGGTTTCGGCGGGTTCCCTGGAGGATCTCAAGGCGGATGCCGGGGCGCGGACGGCGTCTCGATCCCGGCCTCAGCTACGACGCCCGTCCCACCAGTAACGCCCCCGCCCAGGCCCTCCTCCCAGTGCCGTCGCCATGGCCCTCAGCCCTACGCCACGACGGCACGGCGGTTTGGGGGGGAGGGGTGTGGTGTCGCACAAGTACAAAGTGCGCGCCACCTACTTTCGCCGCGCGCCGCCATGCACGCACGGCGCGGCGTTCTTCCGACGACAGCCACGAGCGCCCTCTGCTGGAACCCCGCTCGTGGCCACCACGGAAGGACACCGGTCTCTTCGGACTGAGATAGCAACGAGTTAGGACCTTCGTAATCAGATAGGCACCAGTGAAGACTTTGCTATTGTACCGGCACTAGGCAGGCCTCTAACAACTATGTATCAACATTCTGCAGTACTATGTAAAAGTTAAGTATTGTTACATTCTGTGCAAAATATATCTCTTTCTAATTTACTCTAGTGTTTGTAGTTTCTGGCTGCTCCCCTCCGTACCTGCACTGGCGTGCTGTCTTGTTACTGTGTCGGTCTCGTTCCACTCGGCCACCGACACCTACGACGAGGCTGGGACACAAAAGCGGCGACGAAGTTGGGACACAAAAGCAGTGAAAGGGTTAAAATATTTCAGAGCTACATGCAACAATTGTGGTTTCTTTTGAAATCCTTTCTCTTCTGTTATCGAACAATTTTATGTGTTTTCACCTGCATAATATGTGCATCGGCGCGATTAAATCTCGTCTCTGCGAAAGAAATTACGTTTCTCTTAAACTTTGTGGTATAAAAAAAAAAAAGTAAAAGAAAAGCTTCTTCAAGATCGGATACAATGTAGTACTACACGCACAAAAGTTCTAAAGCAGATCACAAACACTGCAACAAAATGAGAACTCCAGATCTACCAATCACAACTGGAATCACGAAAACTAATTATGGCAGCTACTAGCGAAATTTTTCGGAACATCCTGAAACTTTGCCTCCGAATGTAACCCGCATGCATATTTTTAGATCCCGAAAACTGGAAAAAAGTGTGTCTTGCGTTTGGGTAACTTGGGGGTCATTTTATAGGCCAGATATATGCTTACACTATAAAATTTTGATGAAAATTTGTACCTCTTCTTATCTGAAGGTCGTCTTATCTGCAGAAATATACGGTAGTTCACAGAAATTAGTACCAGAAGGGAATAGTGAAACAGCTGCTCAAGTCCTTTGTGCTGTAATGCACAGCACGTTTGCTAACTGGTCATTTAAGTTTGTGTTGTGCTACAGCATGGCAGTGGCCTGTCATACGAGCAGAGATTTGCTTATTTGCCGTTTCCACAAAAAGGCACACAATGAAGAGTACTTCATACCGCTATTAGCCATTTCTGTTCCTGTTCCACTCCCAAATAAAATGAGGGAAAAACAAACATTTATCAGCCTCTGTGTGAGCCATAATTATCCTAATGTCACATTTGTGGTCTTTACACAAAATCTGGGTTTCTGTCAGTTGAATCTTTCTGCAGTCACCTTCAGTATCTAAATTTATCAAATAGCTTTACTCAAAAGAAAAGAAAAAAAAATAAGAAAAAGAAAAGAACATCACCCTAACTCCAGTGAGTTCCTGAAATATTTCTGTAACACTTGTGCAATTATTTAATTTATCAGTAACTACCAGTTCTTAATTGCTTGTATGTTTTCCTTCAAACCTATTTGGTGGGGATGCCAAACACTTAAGCAGTACTCGGAAACGGTTGCAAAACCATTCAATATGCAGTCTCCTTTACATATGAACCAGATTACCCCCAAATTCTCCCAATAAATCCAAGTCTACCATCCACCTTCCCCTCGAATGTCCTGGCTTGCTTATTTCATTTCATATCACTGTGTAATGTTATGCTTTAATATTTAAACACTGAGACTGTGTCTAGCACTTCACTACTCAAAAAATTATGGGATTGTTTTTCCTACCCATCTACATCATCTGACCTTTTCTACATTTAAAGCTAGCCACCATTCCTCATACCAAATAGAAATTTTGTTCCAGTCGCTCAATCACAACACCCCATACAGCATAGCATCATCAGAAAATGGCCACCAATTTCTACTCACTCTGCCCATCAGATCATTTACATATACAGAAAATAATAGTGGTCCCATCATGCTTTCCTGGCCACTCCTAATGATACTCTTGTTTCTGTTGAACACTTGCTGTTGAGGACAACACATTGGGTTCTCCAACATAAGAAGTCTTCAAGCCAGTCACATATCTGCAAATCTATTCCACATGCTTGGTTACCAGTCTACAGTGTGGCACTATGTCAAATGGTTTTCAGAAATCAAGGAATATTCACTCTCCTTGTTGTCCTTCATCCATGGCTTGCAAAAGGGCAATCTGAGAAGTGAAGATTTCTAAGCCTCGCTGATACGTGGGCAGTAGTTTTTGTGTCTCAAGGAAATTTACTATTTTTGAAATGAGGATATGTTCAAGAATTCTGCAGCTAACTCAAGTTACTAATATTTGTCTGCAATTATGCGAGTCCATTCTTTTACCTTTCTAATTAACTGAAGTAATTTGCATTTTTACCAGTCCCTTGGTACTTGGAAATGGACCCATAATTTGCAACAAATATAAGCTAAGTAGAGAGACAATGCTGTTGAGTACTATTTGTAAAAATTCTGGTTGCAGCATTGTTTATATATAATGTGCAATATAATGAGGATAGTGTCCAGCTCACTGCAAAGATGTACATCGAGCTGTGGTAGGCACTTTAAAAAATACCCCTACAGACAAAACTTCGGTTTTTGGCCATCAGCCTTCGTTAAAATAAAAGACGCTATTCATACAGTCATACACTCTTTCCATCTGCACCATCCATCTGACAACAAGTGACAGGCTCCCTGCACCATTTGGAGGTTAACAGCAGCTGTATTATCTAATTTCTGACTGGTGCGTAAGCTGCCTTTAATACCTCTGCAAAAATTAAAGCAACAAAAGCACATTTGTCGACAAATTGCATTTCGACACTACCTTTGATAACTCAAAATGAGGTCCCAATCTTTCATGTTTTTGATGCACAGTAATATTAATGCCACTGTTACAGTGTGCATATGATTTCAGGTCACAGTTGGCAGTGACTTAAGGAATTGCTGCATGCTCAGGTGCTACGTCAAATCTAATAGCACTGTTGTACCATTGTTCATCCACATACGCACATCTCTCTTCAAACTGATAGCACGGTACTGAGGTCACCAGATCTGTTGCAGATGAACATGTTTGGGACCAACTCACACATCGACTTCCTTCTAGTCCCAGTTTGCAGGGTACTAATGACCAGTTAAAATAGTTGTGGACCAGCTCACATTGGGAGAGGATGCCCTTCCCGACTGAATCGATGCAAGCATTGAGACGCTGGGGGTCTCGGTAAGTGGGCTCGAACCGACAAGTTCTCTGTAATTTTTACTCGATTTTGAAATTACTCGAGTAACACAGCATTCTGTCTTGACCTGGGAAGTCTCATTTTCCTCCTTCCCTTACAACTTCTTTTTGGTCAGGTCTGGCCCTCTCCATATTCAACTATATCCTGTATTCATTTGCTGTGCTATGTACACCTAATCTGCCTCAGAAATTACCAGAACTCGTCTTTCACTTGCTGCAATTCATATCATTATCCCGATCTTATTGCTCTGGACATCGACAAGATGATCGGAGTTCTATTGTAAAGAATTGGTGGCAATATTTTTCAAAAATTGTTCTGCATTGCTATAAATTTTGATTCTGAGACTACTTAATTAAAGCACCTCTCCATATACACTTTTATATCAGAACATTCTTTTCTCCTTCCGTCTGTAAGAATTCTTATCTTTATCTATTGGCTTTATCCCTTCATCATATGACAAAAGTTCATTATGCACAGTGTCACTTGTTTATCTATTTAGCCCTTGGATCATAAGTTGTACAGAGCATAGGATGATATTGGACTTACACTCTAATAAATGACAGATATTATTTTAGGGTTAACAGGTAGTATTACATGTTAATATTAGGCTATATCATTTGAGAAGTATGACATATTATACTTCAAAAAATCACTTATCTATAGGTTGACAATCAATGCTGTTCAAATATTCACTTACTGAATAGAAACAGTGGTATTGTGGTATTGTAGATACTCTCTAATGGATCTTTCAAATAAATCTATATTTTGCATACTTCTAATATTAGTAGGCAACTTACTAAAAAGTTTTATTACGATGTTACAAGAGCCTTTCTTGTATAGACTAGTATTGCCTGGGAGAACTAAGCATTTTAAATGCTGGCTTACAAGATTTTCTGGCTGATAACTCTGTGATTATTCTAATGGCTCTTTTTTGTATTCTGAAGGTCCCCAGAGCTGCAGGGTAATTTCTCCAGAATATGAGGCCATATTTTAGATGGGTATTACAATAAGCATAGTAGGCCCACATAAGTGGCTATGTGTTAACGCATCCTTTGAGAGTCCTTAAAAGGTAGCAATCAGTACTCAATTTTTATTTACTTGTTCTATATGTTTATCCCATTTTAGATCACCTTGTAACCAGATACCTAAAAATTTTGTTTCTTCTTCATGCTCAATGGGTTGGTTGTTGATAGTGATATCAGGATATTTCAAGGCATTGTTATTTATTGTCAATGTTGGCTATGTTTAAATATCTTTGACTTCGACCTTATGAACTATTAGTTTCAGAGAGTCATTTCACAGAAGTATGTACAGCTTTTTTTGTCTCTGCCCAGTTCCTTCTGACTAAAATATTTGAGAACAATACAGTAAACTATGTTTCACCAGATCCCATAGTTGAGTGAATTAAAATTCTAAGGATGTGGTCGAGAAAACAGACTGCATCATTTGTCAAACATTTGGTTCAAATAAGACCATATCATAAGGTCAGGAGCAACATAGTTGCACATTGCTTTAATCAAAATGCTGATGTTGGTGACAGATAATTTTAACATTGTGAGAGGGGTCCATATACCTACTTGAAACTTGTAATCAGAAGACAAATTCACTCTAGATAACTGCAAAATTACAATGAGAAAGACCTAAAAAAATACCAAGTGGTTCTGATAGACATGTTTAAGAGTATAAAAACGCCAAATCTATGGCAATTTCTGGTATCCTATCCACACCTGACTGGTAACCATACTCAGTTTCCCTGCAACTCATAATTACAGTCTTTGGTTTGTGATACTAAGTGTTGTTCTTCAGTTGCTCACAAAATACACTCCATGGCAGTCAACACAAGTGTCATCATCAAGCTATTTTATGGGTTTGCAGTGTCCTCACTACAGCGTACACAAGCAACATTAAGTTCCTCACGTCTTCATCCAAAACTGTCGCTTGTTGTATCTGGATAGGCAGCCTATCTGAGATAACGGGCAATTCTACAAATCGACACCTCAGGATCGGATTCCACATCAACCAGGTCAGGCGCCACCTAGGTATAGACCTAAACCTCGAGGCCAAACATGGACTCACTTTCTGTTGTCAGCAACCTCAGATTGTGCCACAGTGTCAGAACTCGAAACCTGCCAGGCTCCAGTTGTCACCTGTTAAATCTTGTGTCAGGGTTTTCTGTTCCATTCTAGTGTTACAGTAATCCTGTTCCAAGTATTTATTTTCAAAATGCTTCTTTGACTGGTTATAAAGCTTTAACTTTTGGCTCCAGCTGCTACACCTGTCTTCTGTCTCATCACAGCAGTTCCTAAATGACGGCCCTCTCACTGACAGCTCCTCCATCACCACCACCAACTGCCAGAAGCACCTCCCACTGTGAAGCAGAAGACAGACCCCTTCCTCCGGAGCCTCACACTTCCGTTTCACCACCTGGACCAGACGTTGAGAAGACTCACACTGTCCTGTCACGATTCACAATTACCAAGATGGCAGCAGCGGGAGATGCAGGTGGCCTCATCTAATCACTCTCGTCCGTGCGTGCCTGTACTAGTAGATCAGGAGTTGTTCACACCAGAAGTGACCCTGACACTAATGCAGATGCCACAGTCATCTCGGTGGACCTACCTCTTCCTGGGGTGCTTGCCAGGGCAGCCCCGCCTCCGACTGTCACGAGTAATTTTCGTCTACATCTACATAAATACTAATATTATAGAGGAAAAATTCCTAACAGGAAAAAATATACGTAAAAATAGATGAAGTACACTTACCAGGCGAAGGGGCACAGGCAGTAATAGCAACAAATAAACACACAGACACACACACACACACAAAAATGCTAGCTTTCGCAGCCTAGCTGCTTCATCAGGCAGAAGGGAGGAGAGGGAAAAGGAAATGATGAGGGTTTTAAGGAAGGGGGTAAGGAGCCATTCCAATCCCGGGACAGGAAAGACTTACCTTGGGGGAAAAATGGAGGGTAAATAAATGCACACACACCCACACATTTACACAGACACAAGTACACTTCAATAAATACTTCCGCATCTCACACGTAAGTGCACAGTAGAAGCTTCATTGAACCACTTTTATGATATTCCATTCTCAAATAGCGCATGGAAAAAAGGAACACTGAAATATTTCCATTTTCAATCTGATGTCTCTTATTTTATTATAATGATCGTGTCTCCCTATAGAGGTGGGTGCTAAAAAAATACGTTCACATTTGGAAGAGAAAGTTTGTGAAAGAAATTTCACAAATAAATCTCCCCACAATGAATAACGCCTTTCTTTTAACGATTTCCACCCCAACTTGTGCATCATTTCCTTGACACTGTCTTCCCTGTATCACAATACAAAACCAGCTGTTATTCTCTAAACTTTCTCTAAAACATCCTTTGTGCTGTATCACCAATAGTGACACAAATGACGAAAAGAGAAAAAGGACAAGCTTTTGGAACACAATTCCATCTTCAGGTGGGAGAGAAGGGAAGAAAATAGGATGGGAATGGAAGGGGAAGGTAATTCATAACCTGTCATGAGGATGGTGTTTTGACACTCCTTAAACTCCATCCTCATGACCTAGGTTGTGAATTACCTTCCCCTTCCGTTCCCATCCTTTTTTCTTCCCTTCTCTCCCACCTGAAGAAGGAACTGTGTTCTGACAGCTTGTCCTTTTTCTTTTTCCTTCATTTGTGTCACTATCGGTGGTAAAGCACAAAGGTAAGTACTGGTCAGCCAATCTATCTCTTTTGAAAAATAATTTATCATCTCCAAGGAGAATTTCCATCATCAATCAAACTACTTATGAACTACCTTATATTAAAGACAACACAAAACATCCATGCCCAAGGGGGGATTCGAACCCCTGCCGGGGAATGGCCTCCTCCATCGAAGCATAGCGCATCAATGAGCTTGGTCACTCGGCTGTGGCTCTCAGTTTTATACTGAGATTTCTTCATTATGTATCGTACATTGACTTTTGAGGAGTGACAGTTCCCACAAAAGTCATTCTCCGTTTTGTTTTGAGAATGTTGTAATGGTTACTGTGTGAAAACAGAAAATTTTATTTCCTTGCAGCCCCCGCAATTAATGACATACTGTATTATCATTTAAATACTTCCCTCAATTTCAAAAAATGACATTTAATGAAAATAATATAGATTGTCATTATTCAAACAGTGTTCATCAGTATTGAGAATTGAGATACAAAACTATGTTCTACAATATGAAACTTTTGGAACAATCTGTGTATTCTCTAAGGATCCTGCTCAGCAACTACTGCTTTAAAATTTATAGTTTTACCAATCAAAGGAAATCCCTACTTATCATTTTGTGATACATATGTAGAACAAGTACAAAAAAAGGGGTGTTGTCATCCTGTATCAGCATGGAATGTCAGACTTGTAGGTAATTCAGAAGAAACCTCCACCTCAAAGAAACTAAAATAAGTAGAAGAAGAATGAATAACAGATGGAAGCGACAGAAGAGAAGCACAATGAAGTAGAAAGTTAACATGAAAATTCATAATGGTACACATTTTGATGGCTACAACATTTTAAATGATAAATCCATTCTTTAATGCATCTTACAATATCAGCAGGCAAACCTATTCTCATGTTGAATCTCTGCACAAGTATGACATTATCTTAACATCTACTACTGTAATTTGAAAGGACAAGTCAAACCAAGATTTTTTTTAAATAAATAGTATTACTATTTTATTCTTGATTTTACATGTCAATCTTGCAGACTTTTAAAACATCTGTGAATATATGGGCTTCTGATAACGTATAGGCAACCATAATGGTTGTGAACAATAGCCCTTTCTTATGACTGTCATTCA
This sequence comes from Locusta migratoria, assembly GCA_026315105.1. Taxonomy (NCBI): domain Eukaryota; kingdom Metazoa; phylum Arthropoda; class Insecta; order Orthoptera; family Acrididae; genus Locusta; species Locusta migratoria. Next base: position 101,283,694 of record CM048754.1, read on the forward strand.
CTTGATTTTCACTTACCCACAACTCAAGTGCTATTTCTTAGAATACCTTAGTACCAACCACCCAATCTTTCCAACATTCTCACCTTACAAAATTTTCTACACTCTTCAATTTCTGAGTTTCACCAACACCCCCAACACACACTCTTAACCTCCCAAATTTTCCAAGACCCTTACCTTCCTCTCCTGTGTCATCCCATAAATTTCAAGATAATGTCTCATATACAGTGATTCATACATGCCTGAGTGCTCTCTTCCATGTGATGAAACTTTTGAAGGGCTGCTCAGGAGAAGGGAAAGAAGAGGTATGCCATTTTGTGTTTCAGCCTCAAATGGAGAATGCAGTTCTGTGTTGAACCCGTACCAGTCGTACTTGATAGCTGATCTTGGAGAGTTGCAAAGAAGAGCTGAAAGATATATATAAAGGGGAATTTCAAGTGCTGCACTAAAATGTCAGACATGGTTGGGGCCCTGAAATACAGCATATTTGTGATGGTAATCAAAGACACAGTTAATAGCATAGTTTACTGCTATCTACAAGCTACAGGGCTTGGTCCTGGAAGGTATAACATGAGGGACAGTGGAGATCTATGTAGCAATTTTAAAATAAATATTCTTCACTACAGCATTATTCAGATTCACATTTTTCATAATGATTTGTACAGTGCAATGTTTTGAAAATGAGTAAATTATGCAATATTTGATATTTGGAATCAGTGTGATTCATGTCGAGGACACAAAGACTTTGTATATTTCTTGTTTCATATCTGCATTCGAAATCCTGATTTAAATACAAGCAAAAGTATGAATAAAGACAACCATTTATTATATAGTGGAAAAGACACAAAATTACACTTTTCCCTGTACCACTGTTTTATGTGTTGTATGTTTATTTTATTACCACAAATTGTTATTTATTTTAAAAAAATATTAATAATTATTAGTTTCAGGCCCTTTTGCTCATTTTCAGATCCACTGAAAAAAGAAAAATCACACTACAAACTGACATGACCAAAGTCCACAGAAAGAAGAATACAAATGTATTTCTACAATGTGTAACATCCATGTACAAATGAATCCTTACATTAGGTAAAACATTGTATTACAAATAACCTCTCTAATCTTTGTGTACAAAGAACTACAGTAATCACTTCCTCAATATGCAGACTTCAGTCATGTTAGTGTTAATGGTGTTATTTTTCAGTAGATGTAAAGACAAACATTGACTCCAAAACAGATGACAATAAAATAAACAGCACTCAAGCTCAACTTCCTATTTATGCTCACCCCTTCCACAATATTTTTCCTTGTTGCCTTTATGCTTACAACACTCTGCTGTAGTAGGATTAAAGCTTCATTTACAAGTTGACATTACATGTACTAATTGTAATAAGTGCGTACAAAGTACCATTTACTTAATATTACTGATTACTGAAAGCTATACCGATGAATGGCTAACTCTGTTATGTGATGAACTTTTGGGGAAAAGGAGGGGGGGGGGGGGTAACAACAGCAAAGAAAATAAACACATGAACATAATAAAATTCTCTTCTGCAACTTTTCCATTCAGAGAGAAAATTATTTTTTTATCATTGCTGTGCCCTTTCCTTTTGTGCATTATTGATTGCTGTTGCTTCATGTGCAGCTTTTCTCTGTCTCATCAGTGTTCAATAAGGAATACTTCTCTTATTAATAACTGGAATGTTTCCCATTTAAATAATCATCTTATTACTGCTATACCATTTACAAATGACTCCAATTAAGAAACCAACAACATCCTCCCAATCTTCGGCACTTTCAATGCGATCTATGAATCTCAACAAACACGTAACATGTGTAGGGCCTATCTTGAAAAGTACTCAATAAAATCTTGTTCATCTCAAACTGATTCTGGGTCTTTCGTAGAATACTAAGCAAAATATATTGACAGTGTGACCAATGATTGTAGAGAGGCAGGAATGGTATCTCAGTTACAAAAAGGCTTTATTCCAGCATTACTAAAAATGTGCTTTCTGACAGTATCACCTTTTAAGTGGTACTGCAGTAGTCTGTGTTAGGGAATAGCTCACAGCAAGTTTTAAGAGCTATCTTACTCTGCATTGAATAACAATAATGGAGAACAGGTAACAACTCACCATAAAAAGGCTCACTGAGCTGCTAACAGACACGAAACTAGATAATCACATTCACACAACTTAAATTTGCAGCCATGGCCTTCGTCAGAAAAAGAAACACATACATCCATGATGGATTTTAAAGGCAGGAATTTGAATTGCAGCAATGAATACAGTGAAGGGAAAGGATAAAAGGAAAGTGTAGAGGAGTGTGGGAAGGGAGTGGGGGAATTTGAAATGATAAGAATAATAAGGAAAAGTAAAAATAGGAAAAATAATATTAGGAAAAATAGTAAAGAATATTAAAAAAAAAAATAAATAAATAAATAAATAAATAAATAAATAAAATAAAATAAATAAATAAATAAAAATAAAAGTAATAAATTAGGGAGTATTGTAAGTGATAATAAACAATTGTAAGGAAGAAATGGATACAGAATAATGGATGGGGAAGGAAGAGGGGGAGGGGGGCGGAGATGTTAGGCATAGGGTGCAGGGATGGGAAGTTATCTTAGGTTGAGGCCAGGATGGTTGCGGGACCGTAGAATGTGTTGAAGGGACAACTCCCATCTGTGCAGTTCAGAAGAGCTGGTGCTGGAGGGGAGGATCCAGATGGTTCGAGTAGTGAGGCAACCACTGAAATCCAGAGTGCTGTGCTCAGCTGCATGCTGTGCCATAGGGTGGTACAGCTTGCTTTCCTCCACAGCAAGTTTGACAACCCTGTGGCACAGCATGCAGCTGAACATTCTACGGTCCCACAACCGTTCTGGCCTCAACCTACGATAACTTGCCATCCTTACACCCTATGCCTAACATCTCTCCCCCACCCCCATTCCATTCCCACTCATTATCCTTTATCTCATGCTTTACTTGTGTGTTGCTACTTACAATTTCAAATAATTAATTACTTTTATATTTATTTTGTATTTTATTATTTTTCCCCTTTCTTTTTCATGTTCTTTTTTCCCTTATTTTATCATTTCAAATCCCCACATTCCCTCCCTAAACTCCTTTACACTTCCCATTTATCCTTTCCCACCCGTTCCCTTCACTGTATTCATAGCCACAATTCAAATTCCTGCCTCTAAGAGGTTTTACAATCCATCATGTATCACGGAACTTTCCATCCCCACCTTTACTCGGCATCCTTACCCGTCTACTCCCCACCTCACTCACAGTCTAGCTTGTGTCGCTGGAGAGGACGGACATGATAATTGTGTCTGTATAGTTGTCTGAGTGATTGGTGAAGGCCACAGCCGAAAATTTAAGTTGTGTGAATGTGATTATCTGTTTTCGTGTCTGTCAGCAGTTCAGCAAGCTTCTTTACGGTGAGTTGTCATTTATACTCCATTATTGATATTCCTATCGGATTTTCCATTGTTAAAATTCTGCACTGAATAAGGTTGACATGTACAAAACCCAGCTTACCCAGCTTTGTGCGCCTCCCTTTGTTTATGGCTGCTCGTCCAATCAGGAACAGAAATGCACAAAGGTAAATGCTAAACAGAACACACTTTTGAATACAGACAAAGAAATATTAAGGTTAATTCTCCATTATAGATTACTGTTGCCTTTTCTGTAGAAAGCATTGACTGCTAACACTGGATTGTAGCAGGAAAGATTAACTACTCTGTCTCAGCCACATCGTGCCTATCAGTGTACACATCTGCTCTGGAGGATGTAATAATCCCCTACGCCAACTAAACTGGCATGTGGCGTATCATACTATGTGCAACCTGTACTGTACATTATGTTGGACTGAGCAGCCTTAGGTGATGTTTTGTTTTCGTGTGTGGTGTGGCAATAAAACATGTTGTTACAAAAGGTCAATAAAATCACTATTTGTGGTTCTGGATAACTGGAACATTTTAATAATTATATTTAACAACAATGGAAGATCCAGTAAGGAATGTGAATGATAATATGTAGATAGGGAACAACTCACCATAAAGACGAATGTCGAACAGCCAACAGACACAAATAAAAGATACACAAACACACACACAATTCTAAATTTTTAACTGTGGCCTTTCTCAGAAAGAGAACACTCATCTGGCCGTCCAACACAGTCTTGCTACACGGCAAGTGGAAGGGATGGGAGGGGGGAGGGGGAAGGAGAGGAGGAGGGTGGAAGATAAGGATGGGGATACAACAAGCAGAGGCGATGTCAGGAGGAAAATGAGATGCAGTATGAAAAAGGGGCCATATATATATATATATATATATATATATATATATATATATATATAGAGAGAGAGAGAGAGAGAGAGAGGAAAAATTCCTAGCAGAAAAAATATATATAAAAAGTAGATGAAGATTACTTACCTGGCGAAGGAGCACAGGTAGTGATAGTACCACAAACAAATAAAACACACACACACACACACACACACACACACACACACACACACACACACAAATGCTAGCTTTCATAGCTTAGCTGCTTCTTCAGGCAGAAGGGAAGGAGAGGAAAACATAAATGATGAGGGTTTTAAGGGAGTGGGTAAGGAGCCATTCCAATCCCAGGAGAGGAAAGACTTACCTTGGGGGGAAAAAGGGGGGGTAAACAAATACACACCCAACCACACATATGCACAAATGCAAACACACCTAGGCAGACATACTGTAGAAATCCAAAATACAGTATGTCTGCCTAGGGACTGGATCAGACTCAATGTGACTCTCCAGCAGGGATACGACTTCCTTAAATGTTGCCCTGAAATGAGATCCATCCTTCATGACATCCTTCCCACTCCACCGAGAGTGTCTTTCTGCCGCCCACCTAACCTCCGTAACCTCCTAGTCCATGCCTATGAAATCCCCAAACCACCTTCCCTACCTTCTGGCTCGTACCCTTGTAACCACCCCCATTGTAAAACCTGCGCTATGCACCCTTCCACCACCACTTACTCCAGTCCCATAACGCGGAAGGTGTCCACGATCAAAGGCAGAGACACTTGCGATAGCACCCATGTGATTTACTAACTGACATCCCTGCACTGTGAAGCGTTCTATGTGGGAATGACCAGCAACAAACTGTCCATTCGCATGAACGGTCACAGGCAGACAGTGTTTGTTGGTAATGAGGATCACTCTGTGGTTAAACATGCCTTGGTGCACAGCCAGCACATCTTGGCACAGTGTTACACCATCCGGGTTATCTAGATACTTCCCACCAACACCAATCTTTCAGAACTCCGGAGATGGGAACTTGCCCTTCAGCATATTCTCTCTTACCGTTGCCCACGTGGTCTCAACATCCACTAAATTCAAATTCCCGCCCACCATCTTTAACATCTTTGCTTCGGTTCTGTGGACTGAACCTCTGCCTCAACTGGCATCTCTGTCCAACTTCTTTGCTTTCTACATTATGTCTGCCTAGGTGTGTTTATATGTGTGAGTTTGTGTGTATTTGTTTACCTTCCTTTTTTCCCCCAAGGTAAGTCATTCCTATCCCGGGATTGGAAAGACTCCTTAACCACTTTCTTAAAACCCTCATCCTTTCCTTTTCCCTCTCCTTCCCTACTCTGCCTGAAGAAGGAACTAGGTTGCGAAAGCTTGCTTTTGTATGTGTTTTCTTTATTTATTCGTCTATTTTTTATACATATTTTTCCTGCTAGAGACTTTTCCTCTATAATCTTTCTATCTATATATAGAAAAAAAAATTCAAATACATGAAGCACACAGTAGGGAAAGGGGCATGAATTGGAAGGAAATTTAGGATGTGAAGGGGAGGGGGACTGTGGGGGCATGGAATATAGGATGTTAGGTTATCTGAGGTTGAGGCCAGGATGGTTGCGGGACCGTAGGATGTGCTGTAGGGGTAACTCCTATCTCAGTTCAGAAAAGCTGGTTGAGGAGGGGAGGATCCAGATGGCTTCAGTGGTGAAGCAGGTGTTAAAGTCCAAATGTTGTGCTCCGCTGCATGCTGTGCCACTGGATAGTCTGTATTGCTCTTGGGCACAGTTTGACCAGAGGATAGTTTATATTGCTCAACATTCGTCTTTATGGTGAGTTGTTTCCTATCTACATATATTAATAATTATATTTGGCATATTACACTCCATATTGGCAGTTACCAAAATTACTCAAATTCTGAAGTTACGGTCAATACATGTGAGCGTAGCGATGGGAAAGTAGACTACTGCTCGGTGATTGTTATCATTCCGATGTATCATGACCTCGGACAATCAGTTTAAATTGTATAATTCAAATATCCTACTCAGAAAAACAGTCATGAGGTGCTAAATTGGATAAACACGGTTACTGCAGAAAAAAGTCCTTATGAAAGAATTGGAGCTTTTCCCAATGTGCATTACAGTTTTTGCTATGTCTACTGTGGCCCCATCTTACTGAAATTGCACATCACCAATATCAGGTTGATCAAAACTAGGCAGAAAAGGTCTCAGTCGTAATGACAAATCACTGAGTATTCTGATCTACTGTGTGCTCAATTTTATTCAAAAAGGTAATTGCCAAAATTACTGACAATCCTTGCACATCAAAAAGAGTTACCGTATCTATTCTAAATGGAGTGGTCCATGAGTAATACGTGTATTGTGTACTCACACATTCACACAGACGTGCAGAAGAAAATCAGATTCATCACTAAAGAATACCAAATCATCATTAGATAACTTCTGAAGCTAGCCTTCAGAAGAATTTCTCCGAGCAACAAAATTGTGTCACAGAGTTTGCACCTGAGGAATTTGTATTGCTGTAAATGGAAGAATTTATCTCCAGACAAAGGACAACAATTTGCCAGGCACTGGGGAGATGACAAGATTGAATGTCTTACTGTTGTGATACTTTTTGGTAATTCCACAGCTGTGGTAACCCTATTCGTCTCCCTGTCATATTTACAGTTTCCCTGAACAAGTCCACTTACAAAATAAATAATTATCGGCCATAAGTGAGACTCATATGGAGATGACCAATAGAAACTCTCAGAATGTGCAGGGAGACATTATCTTGCAGACACGTAAGCCCACAATGGCTCATCTCAGATGGCCATATAAAGGGATGCAGAATATTGTCAACATGATACTAAACTGAAGAGGTGTCACCGATTATGAATGAAAGGGCCCCTTTTGAAATGAAATTGACTCCAAACTGGCATTTCAGATTTCTGGGCCATCTCCAAACACAATTTCCCTGGCCGTCGAACCTAAATTTGAAGTGGCACTCATTACCAAAGTCGATTCTCAACATGTGAACGAGGTCCTCAGTGTACGACAACAAATGGTAGTTGATACCGGGAAGGGTGTGAGTTCGGCCCTCATGATGTGTGCTGACTAAAGCACCAGTTGGAACGTTTGATGACAAATTACGGGCTGCGAGTACCTCTCAGGCAATTGCTCACTTCTCACAGTCTGTCATCTCTCTCAATCTGAATCCACCTCGAGAGCCATGTTCCGTGTTTGGTCACAGCTAATCTGTACCTGCCAACACCACTGAGAAGAGGTATCATTTCTTTTCAAAATATCAAGTGAATTTCAGATTACTCTGACTGGCTTCTTTGAAAGCTACTAAATATCTACATCTACATGGATCACTGCAAATCACATTGAAATGCATAGCCCAGGGTTCATTGGACCACTTTTATGATATTTCTCTACAGCTTCACACTTCAATAAATTGCGGGAAAAAGGAACAACTAAATATTTCTGTTTTCGATCTGATTTCTATTATTTTATTATGACAGTCATATCTCTTTATGTAGGTGGATGCTAACAATATATGCATTCTGAAGAGAAAGTTGGTGAAAGAAATATCACAAATATATCTCGCCACAACAAATAACGCCTTTCTTTTAATGATTTTCACCCCAACTCGTGCATCATTTCTGTGACACTTTCTCCCCTGTATCGCCATAATACAAAAGGAGCTGCCCTTCTCTGAATTTTCTCTACATCATCCATCAGTCCCATCTGGTATAAATCCCACAATGCGCAGCAATACTCCAAAATAGGACTCACAAGTGTAGTGTATGTAGTTTCTTTAGTAGAACTGTTGCATCTTCTAAGTGTTCTGTCAGTGAGACGTAGTCTGTGGTTCACCTTCCGGACAATATTTTCTACGTGTTCTTCACAATTTAAGTTGTCCGAATTTGTTACTCCTTGGTATTTAGTTTAATTTATGGCCTCTAGATTCGATTGATTTATCATGTAACTGATGTTAAATGGATTTCTTTTAGTGGTCATATGGATGAACTCACACTTATCATTATTAAGCATCAATTCCCAATTTTTTCACCCTGTCGATAACTTACCTACATCATTTTGCAGTTGCTTTTGATTTTCTGATGACTTTACTAAATGATAAATGACAGTATCATCCACAAACAGTCTATGAGAGCTACTAAGATTGTCTCCTAAATCGTTCACAAAAATAAGGAACAGTAGGGGCCTGTAACACTTCGCTATGGAATGCCAAACATCACTTCTGTTCAACTCGATGACGTTCTGTCAATTACAATGTACTGTGTCCTTTCTGACAGGAAATCTCGACTCCAGTCACACAGCTGTGGTGATATTCCATAAGCACGCAATTTGATTACAAGACGCTTGTGTGGTAGACTGTCAAAAGCCTTCAGGAAATCTAGAAATACTGAATCTATTTTACATTCCTTATCATGTGTAAAGAGCTAGCTGTGTTTCACAAGAACGATACTTTCTGAATCTCTGTTGACTATGGGACAATAGATCGTTGTCAAGGTAGTTCATAATATTAGAGGAAAGTATATGTCCTAAAATCATGCTGCAAACAGACATCAGTGATATAGGCCTGTAATTTTGTGGATGACTCCTATTGCCTTTCTTGAATATTGGACTCACCTGTGCACCTTACAAGTCTTTCGGAACAGAATGTCCGCGAAGTGAGTGGTTGTATATGATAGTTAGGTATGGGATATTGCGTCAGCATACTCTGAAAGGAACCTAATTGGTATACAGTTGGGACAAAAAAAAAAAAAAAAAAAAAAAAAAATGTTTGTAAAGTCTATGGGACTTGACTACGGGGTCATCAGTCCCTAAACTTACAAACTACTTATGAACTACTTACGAACTAGGACGGCACAAATATACATGCCCGAGGGGGGATTCGAACCCCCAACCGTAGTGGCCGCGCAGACCGTGACTGGAGCACCTTAGTCTCCTCGGCCACCACGGCCGGCGCAGTTGGGACCATTAGACTTACTTTTGTTAAGTGATTTTTGTTGTTTTAATACTCCTGGGATATTTACTTCTAAATTAAGCATGGTGGAAGCTGTTCTTTATAGGAATTCTGGAGTATTTGCTTTGTCTTCTCTAGTGAAGTAATTTTGGAGGGCTGTGTCAAGTAATTTCGTGCTTAGCAGAACTGTCATCAGTAGCAGCACCGTTTCTATCGTGTAATGAAGGTATTGTTTGTGTTTTGCTGTTAGTATACTTTACATACAACCAGAATTTCTTAGGATTCTCTACCAAATTACGTGACAGGGTTTTGTTGTGGTAACTATTGTACGCTTCTCTCATTGAAATTCGAGCTAAATTTCTAGTTTCAGTAAAAGATTGCCAGTGACAGGGATTTTTTGTGGGTTACAAAACGACATACCTAGAATACTGTTGTTTGCGCACACCATCTGTGAGTTACCATCCAGGACATAGAATGACTTATGCCCAGTTATTGCTGTATCCCCCACTTATTATCATTATCTGTCAACTTCCCAAATTTACAATTTTACACTTTCCATCAACAACCTGTATGAATATAAAATTTAGTCCCACTTGCGCAACTCCTTTGTGGTGCATTGTTTCTTGGAATATAATTCAGGAGATGAAAATGAAGACAGTTACTTATGTAGTGTTATTTAATCAGCGAACACAATGTGTTCATTTAACTGCAATTAGTGCAGTTTAGAAAATTTGAAAATAACATATTACTAAAACAAAATTGGGCACATGAAAGTATATTCAAGAAAAGTGATTTAGAGGATAATTAAGATTATCAAAAGACATTATGAGGAAATATATAAAACACAGATGGAGATGAGGACAAGATATAGGAAGTTTGTCCAAAGGGAAATGAAGACAATAGAAAAATAATGGAAGACAATAGAAAAAAATGAAAGGGCTCAAGCCAGATACATACATGAAATGCAGCCTCAATGACAAGAGTTGAAATGGCATTATAACTGCCAACTAAACAGCTATTGAAAGTGTAACATAACTGCTGAGAGAAAGTTTCCTTAGAGTTACTGGGTTATAGTAGTATGAAATTTGTACATTCAGTCTTAAATTATATTTGAGGTAATTTTCAAAACAATTTAACAATTTATTTTCAAATAATATTTCATAAATATTAATTATTCATCAAATGGCTTACATTGCCACATTTATTAGATTTTACTTTTGAAATAATATTCTGATGCTTTACAAAATAATAATAATAATAATAATAAAGGAATGAGTCTGATGATAAAAAGAGGGTTAATCAAGACTGAGAAACATACTGGCTTCTGTAACTGGAAAATGTAGCATTATGTTAGAAGAAATGATGGCTATCAATATGCTGAAGAACAACACAGCAGCAGGAATAAACCAGCTGGATTGATAAAATATGCTGGTGAGGAGAAACATTCACAGATTCACCACCTGATCACACAGATATGAAGTGACAATAAAAGAGAATAGACAGCAACTCACCATAAAGATGATTACTAAGGTGCAGACAGGTAGGTACAATAGACAATCATATAGACACAACAAAAATTTTAGACAACATGCTTTGTGACAAAAAGGATACACACATTCAAACAATCACTCTCACAAGGAGATCACATGGGTATCAGATCTTAGAATTTCTTTGTATTTATGGTACGTGAAGTTCAGAAGTGAAATAACAATCAGCCAAATCCTTTCTTTGCAATTCGCAAAAATTCTCAAGAAAACGACTTTGAAGTTTTTCAAGTATATATAAGTGACAATAATAAGAGCAGTTGCCCCATCTGTCCATGCTGCTCAGGTAGTAGCATTGTGGCCCCACAAGCATACAGTCGCTGGTTCGAATCTTGCTGTGACAAACATTTTTTCATTGTTTTTGAAATCTGTTATATAAAACATTTTGGAATCTATAATTCCATTTATTGTGTCAGTTTGTGTTCATGTATATGTAGATGAGCCGAACACCTTGTCGCTGCCTAAAACGATGGTTGAGTAAGTTAGCTGCTTGAAAAGCCATTAGTAGCTATGGAGATGACTTTCCAAAAACAGCATCGCAGCTCTTCACGAACTGAACAATCAAAGACTATTGTCATCAACTAATATTGATTGAAATCACCATTATTAACAGCCTTTCATAACATATAGAAAGTTACTAATAAACAAAAACACATGCATTTTTCGTAAAAATTTCAATTAGATATTAAAATCGCCTAAGTATTTGAAGCCAAGGAAAAATATTTAAAAAATCTGTCACTGCAGGAATTTAACCAGCGATGTTATGATAATAAGGCCAAACGCTAGCACCTGAGCTACATGGGAAGATACTGCAGCTGTTTTAAGTATTGGTACTTACATATACTTGCAAAACTTCAAAGTCGATTTTCTTGAGATATTTTGAGAGTTGCATCAAATGGCTTTGACTGATTGTTATTTGTATCCTGAAATTCACATACCATAAATATAAAAAAAATTCTGAAATTCGATACCCATGTGGTCTCCTTTTCAGACATAACTCAAGCACACATAGATAAAGAATGAGGAAGTGGTTTCTGATGTGCCCATAATACGACCAATATGGAAAATAATGATAAGACAGTGATTTGGAGAGCAGCAGCCAGAGATGATGCTTGTGTGACTGAACAATGCCAATGTGATTGCGTAACTGTTCTTTATTCTGAACAAGGCCATGCCCAACAGCTTAAGTGTTGTAAGTGTATGTCTTTTTTATGTGCCTGTCACAGCTCATTGTTACAGATATATATGCACACCGTGTAATTGAAAACGGCACCGGCTTTAGTGCAATCCTTCTGATCCACTGTCGGACAAAGCAGCTCACAGACTTCACTGTTGGGCATTAGTTCTTTCTCGTTTTCATTATGAGATCCACTTCCACCCTATAGCTCAGCATGCAAACGCTGACACATTGTTCTGTTTGCCAGTTGGATTGAACGTTGTTTTTGATCGCGCTGAACTTCTGTGTATTCACATAGACGACGAGGGGCAACAGACTGTCAATGGCTACCTCCATACTTCTGACTGCATTGCCACGATAGTTGTGTCAGATCTGGTGTTCCGTCAAGTAGTGTATTATGTTCAACGCAAGTGGCGAGAGTATCTTGATCGACATGCTTCGGACCCTCTCCGCAACTATTACTCTTACAGTATGAGCTTGCCATGCGCAATGGGGTGCTTTTGCTGCAGTTGGCAAATTCCCCGGCATGAGTGGTGATTCTTAATGTTCTCTGTTGTGAGGTTCTTCGGCTCTTGCACACAGACCACAGGGGCATTGTTCATACTATAGCATTGACTTGGCATCACATTTTGTGGCCTGGTACGGACACCAATACTGTACAATTAGTAAATGTGTGTGAGACGTGTGCCAGGCAACAGACAGCCTCCCGTGCTTCACTTACACCGTGGCCTCACCCGGCATCAGCCTGGGAACGTTTACATATGAAATGTGTGTGTCCCTTTTTGAAGTCCTACTGGCTTCTTGGTGTTGATTAATACTGCAAGTTTTTGTTTTTTAGTTTTTTTCCCCCACATGTTCCACACATCTGCCTTCCTCTGTGACAATTGCAGCACTCTCTATGATCTTTGCCATGGGAGGGCTTTCTGTCACCATTGTTACCGACAAGGGACCCTTTCTGGAAGTTAAGAAACTCAGTGTCTACATGGGATCCTGTATCTACTGCCCTCTGGATCTCGTTGATGAATAGTGGGAGGGCCGGTAAGCATGTCCCTGTCTAGTCAGGCTGTTTACGTACCTAAGCAGTTACTTCAGCCCCAACTGTGTGCCCTGTGCATGTGGAGTGCAATTTTAAGATGATCATTGTCCTCACTCACAAGCAGTTATTCTGTTGAAGTTTTCATCTGATCTTTTCCAGTTTTTGGACACTCTTGGCATTTATTAGACCTATCCAACTTACTGGTTGATCTGTCAGTACTTCTCCTTGTGGTACATTGGACAATCGGAAGTCAGTACAATTATGAGTGATTTTTCTCGGTGTTTATTATAATTGTGTTAGCTTCCTAGTGTGTGTGTGTGTGTGTTTGTATGTGTGTGTGTGTGTGTGCATGTGTGCGCACTTTGTTAGGGTTGACAGCCGTCTCCAGCCAGGGGTTGTCTTCTTCTGTGTCTTGCGTCTGTGTCCTGCTTGTTGTTGTCAGCGGTTGCAGCTGTGCTTCCGTTCTCTTAATGTTGAGGAGATCATTTGGCCCTTGCCTTGGGTGGGGCTTTACCTTTTGAAATTTAAATACTGCTAAGTGAAACAGGGGAAATCCTGGTTGGTGTCCATCAGTGTCCTCGTCAACTGTCTGGGAATCTGGTCATATGTTAATTGGCAGAATCCTTTCCTTGTGCGGGGTTAGTTGCCTACCTTTAGATGTAATTGGGCATATAAAGTTTTTGGGCATGATGTTCTGTGTGTGAGGGTTGAAGTTCCCTTCTTGCACTGCTTGTCCAGTAAACTTTCTTTTCCACATCCTAAATTTTCTTGGGAGTCACCTCATTGTTTGTGGGCCTCCCTCACCATTGCGCTAGGCTCGTGCTGCTTAATTACTAATACTGTTTTCTAAACCAAATAGTCACACACCTATAGAGTCTTATCAAAGCATACCCAACCTGCTTTAAATCTGTTACACTGAATTGTGTTACACTTCATTGTTAATGCTATCATGTTTGTATCTATTTTAAATTTGTTTACCTTATTTTAATTTTTTAAGTATGTGGGCAGGTGTCCTCACATGCTTAACATGTCGCATGTTAGCTTCTTAAATTTTTCTTTGCCTCCCAAGTTTGTGAGTAATGTAATACATAATGAGATCTGAACTGTCACTGTTGTTTATTTAGTGTAACTGATCTTTGCTAAATGTTTCATCCCATTTACACTCTTGTTGTTGTGTCTTAGGAAATTACGCCAGCTTCCCTGGTGACAGGATACATTACAACTGGCTTCTAAAAGCAACTAGTCAAAAGCACATGTGGTTAATTAACTTAAGTAGCCTTTTTCTTAATATTCAGAGTTTTATGTAAGCATACGTAATCTGCTTTAAATCTGTTACTTCAATTTAATTTTACAAATTTATTACTGCGTATTGGCTTGGGCTGGTACCAGTATTTACATTTGGTAAATTTCTTTACAAATTGAGAGTATTAAAACAACTTTGCTTTCTTGACATAAATAAATTGTTACTTTACATTTGAATTGAACGTCTTGGCCCAGTCCTTCCTTTCCTATCTGGTCATTGGTGGTTTCTTTTCCCCCACCACACTCTGTGACCTATCAGGTGACTCACACTCCTGAAAAGAAAATTGGACACATCATTCATCAAGAACATCTGGGAGAGAAGAAGCCTTCACAATTGTGGTGTCGCCTCTGCATGACTCCACACTCATGGCAGTCTGGTCAAGCAAACTCCCGCTCGCTGTGCAGATCATTCTCACCTACAACATTCTTCAGCCTCCAAGCGAACACTTCCGCATTACCGACAGAGTGTATGACAGCTATCTTTGTGAGGCACCTCCACCCTGTTTCATGTCCAACACTCGGCCCCCACAACACCTCCCCGATGCTAGGCATGGTCGCCCGCACACCAAGGAAAACACCTGCAAGCAGCCTGGTATGGACCAACTTTTACTTGCATATCAAGTGACAGCTTCTCTGGTTCCATGTCGACTACTGACTCTGCCAGCTAACAGCTCATCTGATGCCAAAGACAGCCCACCTCCTCTGGCCTGCAGGAACTGGCTCCTCGCTACATTGCTATTACCACAATTATTTTGATGACACGGCAAGGAAGTACCTTCTGCTGTGCCTTCACCCTAATGCAGAATGCAGGAGTGTCTAGGCCCCGCCTCCTGTTCTGACAAGAACAGGCACCAACATGTGCTTCATTCTGTTTGTGATGCCTCACCATTGGGTAGATATCTGTATTTACATGAATGTTTTACCAATGCTTGTTTCGGCATTGAAACTGGTGTCAATGTTTCTTTGCTACCCACTACTGGTTACCTGCACCCACATAGTGCCATAATTCCAGCTGTTAATGCCACCCAACTGCCATGTGCCATTCTACAATTTTCACTGTTCACTTGTCGCCAAGTTGCAAACTTTCACGGAACATTTTGGTAGATGACCTCCTGGAACCCATAGTGGGTATGGATTCTTTATTGCACCATTAACTTTCTCCAGATGTTGTGCGCTGCTCAGTGCTACATCACCCTTAGAACACACACTTTTCTTGTGATCTGTTGAGCTCTGGCTCTTCTTTCACTTGTACAAAGACTATCACGAGTGCTTTGAAATGATTCACAAGTTCAACACACTCTTGTCAAAGTGGTCCAGTAAACATGATAAAGTGCTTCACCTCCGGCATTTAAAGAAGACATTGTCTGCAAGTGTTTGATTAAGAAATTCGAGATGCTCTTGTCAAATTGGTTGAACAAACACGATCAGGTGCTCCACCTGCAGTGTGAAAATGGACATCACTCGTCACTTCACAGACCCTGAACACAGATGGTTTCTGGTCAAGTGCGGCTCCATAGCACAGTGGTAGAGTGCTAGACTACAAACCCAAAGGTCACAGGTTCAATCCCCGAGCGGTTCGCCTCAGGAAGTGTTTAGAAAATATTCAACCACCACCATCTTGTGCTCGTGGGACAGTGCCTCCCACAAGCATGCCAGCAGCCAATGCGGCAACTATCCAACACCTCTGCTTCCCTCAGCTGCTCTGAATACTTCCGAGTCTCTGCCCACCACTGTTCTACCCTTGCACGCACTGGTGACCAGCACAGCTATTACTTCAGCACCGCGACTTCCTTTGGCTGTCTAGAGTGATTACGAGCCACCACCGTGTGACTCGCTTGGTACCATACCCTCTCCCCTGGAGCTGCCTCGCTCCGACACAACAGATCACACGCACCCAAGTAAACCAACATTTGGTGCCACACCCACTCAAGATTTGGTGGTCACGAATGGTACAGTGCACAAACTTTGTCTCATAGATGGTCCTCCCATATCTAGTGAACTGCATCGCCTGTGCCTGGAGAAACTTGCAGCCATGAAGCAACAAAGCTCTGAATGTTTGGAGTAATGTGTCATTGAACCTTTGTTCTGCAACTGGTCTTCATCCATTTATTTGATAGACATGAAGGACAGCACTTGGCACATGTGTGGTGATTATCGCAAGCTCAATGCACATAATGAACATTGCAGACTTCACTCAGACCTTGGGTGGTGCAAAAGTGTTGCCTGTTGTGGGTCCTGCATGTGTGATTATCATCAAATTACAATGCCTCCTGAGGACAATGAAAAGACTGCAATTATGCAATTATCACTCCTATCAGCTTGTTACACTATCGGGTCATGCCATTTGGTTTGAAAATAGCGACACTGCCTTGGCAGTATTTCACTAATGAGATACTCTTTCCTATAAAATTTTGTTTTGCTTACCTGTACGAAATGCTAGAGTTCAGAAATTCCATTGAGGAGAACAAGAAACATCTTCAGATCCTCCTTGACACTCTGGCCTCAGCTGGAATTGAAGTTAATGATAATAAAAAACAATTGTATCAGCACTCTGTGCTGTTCCTTGGCTTCATGGTTTCTGCCATGGGATTGCCCCCACCGAGAAGGTCGATCATATCAGAGACCTACCTCTCCCCTCAACCTTCAAAGAATTGACAAGTTTTCTTGGGACCATTAACTATTACCAACCCCATTTACCTGGTGCAGCCTAGTGCTCTAGCCAGCAAGCACACCTCCGGCACTTTCCCCACTCCTTGGTCTGATGCAATGACTTCTGCATTCTCTTCTCTCAAAGATCTCATATTGTCATCATTGCTCACCCTGAGGATGAACTGTTCATCATTACTGATGAATGTGAAACAACCATTGAGACAGCGTCACTTCGCCTTTGCAGTTCTTCTTCAGAAAGCTTAATAACATCCAAAAAAGTATTCTAATTTCAATTGTGAGCTCTTGGCCATTTACAAGGCCACCAAACAGTCCCATCCAGCCTTTGACAGTCACTCTTCCTATGTTCTACTGACAGCAAACCACTTGTAGCTGCCATCAACAATCCCCCAGCAGATCCTCCCCCTCACTTGTTCCGCTATTTTGAATATCTCTCAATTCACTGACAATGTGAGTTACATCAAAGTTGCTGACAATGTTGTGGCTGATTTCTTGTCCTGCAATGATTTGATCTCTTCCCTCTTAGCACCACTCTTCAGACTGCAGATGAGGACACTGGATGCAACTAGTTCATGATGGTAATTCTTCTCTTTGACCTTCGCTGATGCTCTGGCAAGATCTGGTACAACAAATCAACAGGCACGCCAGCCCATATATCCCACGCCGACTTCGACATGAAATCTTCAACAAACTACATAACCTAGCCCACCCTGGTGTTAAGGCTTCCACCAAACTAGTCGCTAATCATTTCGTCTTGCAGGTTATGAGGAGGAATTGGCAGGCTTGGGCTTGACCCTGCATTCCCTGCCAGTGAAGCAAGGTTCAAACACTCACTACCCCCCTCTCCTTAAGCTCTTTCCTGGACCCAGCCAGACTTTTTCAATATGTTCACATTGACCTTGTTGGCCTTCTTCCTCTTGTTGATGGCTATTCTTATCTTCTCACTGGCATCAATCACACCACCAGCTGGGCAGAGGCCACACTGCTGCTTAACATCACTGCTGAAGCTGTTGCTCATGCTTTCTTGCACACCTGAATTGCTCATTTTGGTTTGCCTATTGTCATCACCACTAACCAGGGTAGGCAATTCGAGTGTGCCTTCTTTCAAAGTCTCTGCAACCTATTTGGTACCCCGCCACATCCACACCACTGCCTATCGCCCACAGGGCAACGGCCTTGTGGTATGGTGGCACCAGACATTGAAAGCTGCTATAATGTGCCACGACTCTCTTTGGCTTGAGGCCCTGCCCTTAATTCTGCTCGGACTCTGTTTCATTTATAACGAAGATTTAAAAGGCATGGTGGCAGAATTTGTTTCGTACAAAAGCTAATGCTCCCTGGAGAGCTCGTTCAACCCTCAACCCTTCCTTTTCCCTTCGAACTTAAGTCTCTTGTTGATCGTGTCCGACTCCACTGCTATAAACTTCCCCCTCCCTTTAGTCATTCCCCTCCCTCTCCACATGTCCCTCAGTCACTGGAGGTCTGCTCACATGTGGTTCCTCCATGTCGATTCCGTCTGCTCATCTCTCCAACATCCTTATTCTGGACCTTACTGTGTTCTCAAACAGGGCAATAACACTTTCATTATCTTTGTCAATGAAACACCAGAAACTGTCTGTATTAATCGCCTCAAACCTTCTCATGTTGAGGCCCAGTCCTCAACAGTGGGAGGAACTCAGCTTGAGTCTGACATCACCGGCTGTCCCATGCCTTCCCCAGCTTCCCCCTCCCCACCCCCTTCCTCTCCCGCTCTCCCATGTCATCCCCAGCTAATTCAATTTTCCCAACCCCCCGCCCCCCTCCAATCCTCAACACTGTTCCCTCTATCTTCTTCTTCGTGGCTCTCGAATTTGTGGTTCCCGTCCTCCATCCTCTTGGCACCGACCTCTCGACTATTCTGCGGAACCACTCCATTTTCATCTTATGCTCCTCCTTCGTCACCCACTGGGCCCCCAAAAAGATGTTCAAAGGTTTGAAAAGCTTATGGGACTTAACTGCGGGGTCATCAGTCTCTAAACCTAAAAACTACTTATGAAGTAACTTATACTAAAGACAACACAAACATCCATGCCCGAGGGAGGATTCGAACCTCTGATGCGGGAGGCCACCTGATCCACAAGGTGGTGCTCCAGACCGCTCTGCTACTCCCACATGGCACACTGGGCCTCCTCCCGCATCGAATGGCACCTACTGAAACATATCACTCTGCCTGCTGAGTTCCACCTACCCAATGTATGAGCATTCCTCTTTCCTTCTGCCAATGTGGACTACTTATTTACGCCATCCTGGCCCTGGACTACACCACCCATCATCCACACAGGCTCCTCGACTTTGTCGTAGACGAGACACTGACGTGTCCCCCAGTGAGCCTACACCTCTGCATCAAGATACCACCCAGTTCTCAATTATGTGCATGGCATGGCATGCACTGCCTAAAGCCTTGGTCACCACCTTCCTCCCACTTCATCAGGGTGTACTCCATACCGCAGGGAGGGGGGGGGGCTGGTTGGCAACATGACCACAATTGATTACTGCAACAGCAGGACAATGTGTAATCCTAGCAGCTTCCCTACTCCCAGTGGCCATGTTCAACCAGTCTGGCTTTGTACCTGCTGGAGATAACAATAAAGTTGATTTCTGTAACTCTACATATGTGGTTTCTATGCAGCCCAAACCCAAGAGTTTTCCACTATCTCTTTGCATGTGCACTGAAGGAGAGAAATAAGGTCTATTATCTCCTTGTATCAGTAAGAAATTCACTCTGATTGATATTAACATGGATTGAGTCATCTACTTTCAGTTCAATGTTAGTGGCTGAAAGCTGTTCTGCATAAGTGTTCTTCATCTTTTTTGTTTCCTTGCTAATATCTATAAAAAATCATAGTTGCTGGTTCATATTGGCTAATTATGCAACCTGTGTATTGCTTGCAAATATGTCAGGATAGGCCAAGCTGGGCATTGCCAGATAACAGGATGAATGACGTGACCTCCATCAATGATGTAGAACACTTCCTCTGAATCTGGGATGATTGATGATTCATATTTGAATCTGGAACCACTGAAGATTTGTTTCCCCACCCGATCAAGCCAGACTGGTCGAAAAAGTATGAAAGATAAGTACTGAATTCAAACTGAAATATTTCTTCAAGTTTCTCATCACTCCTTACAGTGCACACTATCTGATGTAAGCGAGTGGTAGTGTTGTTGTTAATTGTCATAGGCTGATTGGTGGAGGCTACAGGCTTAACAGCTAACTTTCACGTGTATGTCACTGAATGTTTTGTTGTCAGTCTCTTCCAAAGCAACTGCTCCAACATAAGATATGATCTTTATTGGTCCTGGTAATCATGTGGTACACATATGCTTTAACACAGTTTGTGTTTTTATCTGCCATAACCCATGTTGGTGGAAGGTGGGAAGAAGGTGGAGGGATTTCAGTAATTGATGAAAGAATCATATCTAGATTCAATCACACGTTACGGGGGAGTGAAGAGGATCAACAAAATGTAACATCATGTGAAAAAGGTTTTCATTTTTTACTGAACTTTGCTTCTGTGAATTCATAAAAGTTATATTATCGTAAATTTTTCAAAATTTGGCTAGGGGGGGG
Organism: Locusta migratoria; assembly: GCA_026315105.1. Taxonomy (NCBI): domain Eukaryota; kingdom Metazoa; phylum Arthropoda; class Insecta; order Orthoptera; family Acrididae; genus Locusta; species Locusta migratoria. The sequence continues at coordinate 101,304,314 of CM048754.1, forward strand.
GGGGGTTATATATATCACTTACATCTACCAGTGCCTGTTGATAAGGAAGAGAGTTCTGCTGTTTTAGTAAACAGATTGTGCCTTACCTCTTGCAGTTCTATGTATGGCACCTGCAAATTCTCTCATTGCTTTACACACCCAAGAACAAGATGAGTTGATCCAAGTAGCAATGATACTATTAAGCCTCTGTCTCTAGTAAATCCACCAATGCCACTTAAATACCTATCTCATCAAAACCTGTCCACTAGTTATGTCACTAAACCAAAACGTTTTTGTATCACTGATGTTGAAATAACCACAATTACCATAATTATGTCAAGACAGGGATTTTTTTCTTTCTCTTCTTCTTTTTTTGTGGAAAAGGGGGGGGGGGGGGGAGGGGGCTGGAATAGATTGATCATTAGAGAAACTGAAAAAGAGGTGGCAGGAGATTTACTGAGACAGGGCAGGAAGTGATGGTTAGGCGAGAAGACATGGAAAGAGAGAGGGAGATGAACATAGTATGAAGCAAGAGAAAACAGATGGATAGGGAGGAGGACCGTTCACTTTAGCAAGATTATACACAGTCCTTTTTTGTTTTGGAATTTAATGAATACTATAGATGACACTTTTCGCGGTAAACATTATAATTTTCTAAATTTTCGCGAAGAACTGACAAAAACAACAAATTATTCATCAAATCGCGATATAGCTTCGGTGTAGGCCTATTATTCTCCGTACGCCCGCAAATGTTCCTAGCCAAAATCAAAAGAATAGGCCTACGACACATAGGGCTTGGGACGCGGTAAACGGTAACATAGGCCTCATGCTTGGGAGATATGACGTCATAAACAATTAGATGAACTCAGAATTACGAAATCCAATGTTTCAGATTGAGAGGACTTAGATACAACAAAATTTGCATATAGATTCAACTCTTCGCGAAAATTATTCTCACTCGCGCCCTCCACACTTTTATGAAAGGAAAAAAAATATATATATATATATATATGTGTATCAGTTACCGGTTTCGTACTACATTATCGGTGTAGCCTACGTGCCGTAAAACTGCCGCATCACGTAATTATTTCGTAACCACAAACGCTATTCGTAACATACCGTACCTTGGCTATACTATTGTCATACAACACTAAATGTTCTGGAAAATTAATGTAATTGCACTTACCATCCTGGTGGCCTCGCGTTATATTGTTGGCAATTACGTAACGTTGAAATAGCAAATCACATAACAATGTACCTGCATGTTTCCTTATAAAATCTTCATTTTACGAGTGCAATTACGTTGACTGAGCGGACATGGGTATCTTCATATAATAACCTGTCAAGCACAGTGCAGGAAGAGCATTATTTATTTATTTCATGGTCTGTACGAAACACTAATATCATTCTATGTGGAATTCTAAGAATATTTGCAAAAAGTAGATGTTGCCAACATAGCCACAGGAGGCCACCGGGATGGTAGGTAAAATTTTACGATGAAATATTGTCGCCTTAGGTATGACATTTTATTACTTCTTTACTTCTAAAGCCATTCGATACTCATTTCGTAAACGTATTAAAAATAAAAGTACGATATTAAATAACAAGCGTATTCCAGTGCACCATAGTATAAAAATTTCAAAGAAAACTATATTGTCTCTTCATTTGTTTTTACAGAAAATGTTAGGGAAGTTCTTGACGATTTGAAATGAGAAGTTTAGAACACAACGTTACAATCGACGAGCATGTCAGTTGTATCTAATAGGTAGGTCCTTAAAAACTCCGCAGTTAAAATTTAATTGATATATGTTTGACATCATGAATAGGAAACCTTGCTTACCGGTATTGCATTCATTTCGCACAGGACTATATACCTATTGTTGGACATTGTTATTGTAACGAAGCCTATTACGGTATCTTGAGGCAACTGCCTATATTTCTTGCCAATTTGTGAAAAGCGCCACAAATATTAAGAATTAATTACACCACTTGATTGCTACAAAGTAATTTGTTAATAAAATTAAGACCTCTTCTCATGTAATTTCACACACAACAGCCACTGCGATTTAGTACCACAAGTTAAATTCATTTCGGGGTTGCACATGTAATCAAATTTTGATCTCTACTTTAAATAATTGACTTAGGTCTAGTTCAAGTTTGTCAATTCATTTATTTACACTGTACGTAATATTTTTTCATGTAACTTAATTGAAATCATCATTTAATCAGACTTATTTCTGGCTAATCAAGAGCACTAACAAGGCCATATGTAACGCAATCAGTCAATGCTAGGCTAATTAGTCACAATATTTTTTTTTTATTCTAACGCAGACATTTTGGGCAATTTTTATATTGTGTGATTCCATGTCAAATTAACACACCTGTTTTACCTCACCATTTTAGATTTTGATACAATTTAGTATATTTATGGTGGGTTCTGAGACTAAGAGAAATAACGCATTTCAATTTTTTTTATCTCAAACCATTCCCGAAATACGGCTATGTAAACTTTTCAAAAACCAGCCAAAAATGTGTTTCGAACGGACTTCTTTTAAATTGCCCAATGAGCTGTGCTGATTGAGCTAGAGCTGGAAAAGGTGGCAATTTGCATGCTATTTCCAGGGATATACAACAAAAAATAAATTCTAATTAATAACCCTATTCAAAATACTAATTAATATTTTGATTTAATTTTTTTACAAAAAGTACATAATTGAAATTTTTCAAAATATTTCCATAACTAATTCATACTGTTGTAAATCACATGTTAAAATATAAATGTCGGATGATGATGATGGATTAATTGCCAAAAGAAAATTATTCTTGACTCTTATTTTTCACCAAAAGCCCTAGTTTGACCAAACTGACCTTTAAGAAAGAGGAATTTCATTAAAATATACTGAAAGGCAAGTAAAAACGTATTAAAAATATCAAACCATCATCTTATTAAAACAAAACTAATCATCATATTTTATAATTAAGTTGATTGCTTATTTTAATTTCATGCAACATAACTAATGGTATATTTAAAAAAAAATTTTTTAGCATTTAACTACAAACTGAAATAAAGCATGAAAACATACAAGCATTTACATAATAGCTCTAGTCCATGATGTTTGGAATGAAACTATTTAAAAAAATACATAATGCTTGTTTTTGAGTAGCAGGTATCTACACAGCTAAGTTTTAACACAATAGGTACTAACAGTAATTTTGAAACAACTTTCTATAAAATATACATTAACATTAACCTTAGACAAAATTAAGTTTTTAGTTGAAAGCAGTTTCTCAATAAATTGTCTTGGAACTTCAAAGATTACATTTTAATAAATCTTGGTTTACACCACCTGTGTTAAGAATGTATGTTCTCCCCCTGTCAGAGTAAATTGATGTACTTTTGTAAGAACATCCACAACTGACACCCACAGCATATCTGCATGTGCAGGCTAGGAGAATGACTTAGCTGGTTCACATGGACGAAGAAAAGTTATTTTCACTTCATCATGTTGTTCTTCTTCCTTTTTTCTCCTCCTAAAATGTACCCAAGCCACCAGTGGTGACATAGTCTGATGCATCTTGTAACGTCGGTTTGTCTGGTGATGTATGTACTTCCCTATCCCAACTCTGCATATCACTTAATTTTGATGTAGTGTTGGGAATGAATATGCAAAATTGGTTTGTCCTTTTATTGTCAATGCCTCTACAAGCCGGATTTTTAATAATATTTCTGAAGCACCATAGTCTTCTTGACCCAAGCCACCAGTGGTGACATAGTCTGATGCATCTTGTAACGTCGGCTTGTCTGGTGATGTATGTACTTCCCTATCCCAACTCTGCATATCACTTAATTTTGATGTAGTGTTGGGAATGAATATGCAAAATTGGTTTGTCCTTTTATTGTCAATGCCTCTACAAGCCGGATTTTTAATAATATTTCTGAAGCACCATAGTCTTCTTGAGTGGAATATGCAAAATCAACATTTGTAATATTATCTACTGCTCACTCAAATAGATCTCGTGGGGTTTTGATCTGATTTGGGTATGGCCTTTGCAAACTTGCACAAGCTGCCAGTCTCTTAACTGAACCCTCTACTTCATCACAAGGCCCTTTCCCATGTGCTGTGGCTGGAAAGTGCCACTCAGCTTTTATGTTGAAGTCTTCCCTATGAAAGCAAAGGTTTAGGAAGTGTTTTGGTAAAATTTTACAGTTTGTGTCGAATGTAGTGTCGAATGTTCAGATGTTGGCAGCAGCCGGAGCAAACAAAATCACATAGAGTGATGGGATTACTTTTTTGTGCTCCATGGTTGACAGGTTCTTGATGTACCCTTGTCCACTGAATAAATTAATTGTAATTGTCACCAGAAAAATTCATAACTAAACATTTGGAAAAGGAACATGGCTGTTGTACTTCACATACAGCAGCCATAGCCAACATCTGAACACAAAACACCACTGCGTGACATGGATTGTAAAATTAAGCCATGTTTCTTACTTTTGTACTGAGCAGCAGAACCGTCAGAATAATATGGTAGTATATCTTTATTGGAAGCATGTGAAAAGTGTAAACTGCAGTCATATTGTGCTTCACGGAAACAGTGACAAAGCTAATATCCTTAATTTTGTCTTCCTTTTTGTAATATGTAACAAAAATGTGATATTTTGATATTTCTAATACTTTACTTGTCTTTCAGTATATTTTAATGAAATTTCTGTTTGTTAAAGGTCAGTTTGGTCAAACCAGGGCTGTTAGTGAAAAACAAGAGTCCGGAATAATTTTCTTTTAACAATGAACCCATCATCATCCCACATTTATATTTTACTGTTTGATTTACAACAATATGAAGTAGTTATGGAAATATTTTGAAAATTTTAAATTATGTACTTTTTGTAAAAGAAAATTGCATAGTGACACCTTTCCCAGCTCTCTGGCTCAATTAGGGTAGCTCCTATGGCAATTTTAAAAAGTCCATTCAAACATTTTTTGAAAAGTTTACGTGACCATATTTCAGGAATGGTTTGAGGTAAAAAATTGAAATTTGGTACCGGTATTTTTCTTAGTTTCAGCACCCACTATAAGTATACTAATGTTCAGCAAATTCTAAGTGTAAAAGAAAATTGCATAGTGACACCTTTCCCAGCTCTCTGGCTCAATTAGGGTAGCTCCTATGGCAATTTTAAAAAGTCCATTCAAACATTTTTTGAAAAGTTTACGTGACCATATTTCAGGAATGGTTTGAGGTAAAAAATTGAAATTTGGTACCGGTATTTTTCTTAGTTTCAGCACCCACTATAAGTATACTAATGTTCAGCAAATTCTAAGTGGGTGAGGTAAAATTTTTATTTGAAGTGTGTTGATTCGACATGGAATGACTCTATTCACAGTGCAATGCCAGTTTAGACTCTCTCTCTCTCTCTCTCTCTCTCTCTCTCTCTCTCTCTCTCTCTCTAGTTTAAAATAAACATTTTTTTAATTTATTTTATTTAAACAACATTTACCCTTATTCAATCTATACACACAATTTAACAACTTAGGGGGTCAGTAGTACTTCTCTGAACATGAGGACATGATGGGGTAAAAGAAAATGAACTAGTTGAGTTAAAGAGGCTACCCATAAAGTACTCTGGAGCTCAGTATACCAACTACTGACCTCTTTTCTTCCATTTTATTTGCTTCTTTTATTTTTAACATGCCAGATCTTAAGCTAAGTGTAGTTTAACACACAGTTTTTATTAGCGATGTGAAAAAGGGACAGATGATCATTGCAGTTCAGTCCCTCTCGGAATTCAGGCAACCAACAAACCCCCAACCCTACCAGTCGCCAAATACCGCCATGGACTGGAACAAATAAATCACATCCTTTGTCAAAGTTTTGATTCTCTTTCATTGTGCTTGAAGTAAGAGACATTCTGCGTATGATCTTTTGCACCCTTCCACTATGTATCCAACCTTCACAACATCCTAGGCCAACTCTAGCACTAGCCATTTTTTTGTGCTCCCTCTGCCTTTCCATACGTCAGTAAATCACCTTGTATCGGAGAACATTTGACACCTGTCTATGACTGGTACCTGGATCAGATGGCCCACTTTGCCCTCCTTCACCCCTCCAAGATCCAGCACTGAGTAAAACATGTCATCATCATATTAATAAGCGAATACAAAAATTGAAGGGTTTTCACAACATCTGTATAGCAGTAGAATGGGTGTAACTAAGGGGTCAACCATGTTGTCTGTCAGCAATGGAAATAAAAATTTTGTGGAAAAGGAATAACATCATTTCTTGGTGTTGTTGAATTTTTACCATAGACAATGCTAGTCCTTAAATATTATGACTCTATGAATATTTGTTTGTTACTGATCTTGTTAGATTTTATTATTAGGTGCTGTAGATGGATGCATATTATTTGAAAATATGACTGAGAACCGTAGGAAATACAAAAGAACAATATAGATAGAGATTTATTGTACCAACTTAACTTTTTGTTAAACGTAAAATTCTAACCCGCATCCTTCCCTTTTTTCCCCTTCTTCCTTCCTCTTTTCCTGACGAAGCGGCCAACGGTTGCGAAAGCTTGAATGTTTGTGTGCGTTTTTATTTGTGTTTTTTGTATCTATCAATGAGCCTCTGCTTTGGGTAAGTCAAATTATCTTTATTTTTAATACATAATTATTTAAATATTTATACATGTCTCTAAATACACTGACAACGTTATCTGGATTGAGTGCTTTCTAACTACAATTTCAGACAGCAAAATTTGACCCACAAATTTAAACTAGAGATTAAATTGAATGTTATACATAACTGCTGTTCTGAACTGGCTGATTACAAGCATACCCTGAGCGGGGAGGTGCAAAACAGTTAGATCTGCTCATCATGCAGTTCAGAATAAACTTCTAGGCAGACATCAGAGTTATATTAATGAGTGAAACAAAGTTCATATCAGCTGTGTGATGGTTTTTGTATGATCTAATATAAATATTAAAATCATTTTGGTGTACAGTAGGCCTGCATTTATAAAGTTTCATCATATATTTTCAAATTTGTGTGGGATGCTTCTGCAAATTTTCAAAATCTACAAATTTCGATACTAAAACTAATAACAGACTGCTAATAAGAACTATTTTGATCATGTTGAGATTAAGATAAATAAAAAATTAAGAGGTGTTCATTTATTTTGAAACTTTAATTGTAGTGGTTGTGAAATATTTCCACTTCACATTCCTGTGTTCACTGTCCATTTCTTGCACTTCAAGGTCTGGGGCTGGTGAAGTAAACTGATGGAGCCACAGAGACATGAGGTAAATGTCAGTTTCTGTCCAGCCAGGCAGGAATGAATCTCACCAGGCCTTGTCACTGTGAATTAGTCAATGTAATCCTCCACTTGCAGTACTGGTAATTTGTAAAGAACAACTTGTTCTGTTAAAATGATGGATGTAGTAACATTCTGTAACTTATCCTTGTCAATTACAGAGGAGGAAAAAACCACTACATTTACCATCTTGACCTGATGTATGAATAAACATTAAGAATGTATCATTTAGTCAAATAATCGAAATGCAGGTAAGTAATCACCAATTTGTAGCACTACTGTAGAATATTGTTTTAATATTTTGTGTTGTTTGTTTTAAGACTATTGTACCTTTTGATGCAGTCCATAGTTTGAGAATTAGTGCAATCAATCATAATTACTATCAAGAATTATATGCATCTGTGATGTAAATGTAAATAAATAATAAAGGGAATTTCCAGGCCTTTATACTAATGTAATATTGTGGTAATGTGTGTCCATAAATAGTACTGAATATTTATATTCTTAAGAGCAAGTACTGGCCAGCAATTCTGTATCAAAATTTACATTTCTATGATAATGAATATAGGACAAAGTATTGCATTAAAATTTGTTCCGAGGCCACAATTCAAAGGGAGGTCTCCTGGTAACTATTGCAGCACACTGGTATTGTGGCTTAGACAGCAACATGGACTACCCAAGTCTGCCTTCAATTCCACCTCAGCCCATCTAGATCTACACCTTATCTAGATATACATACATTCTATGCAATCCAGTGTATGGTGAAGGGGGCCTCCTTTTTAACTCGTGCCAATATCATTGAGGCTCTCCAATGTTGCAATAGCACCTTAGCATTTAATGTAATGGGGATAATCCTGTGTACACCTCAGGCATATGACATATCCAGATAAATTACACAATTAAGTGTGCCTCAAGATCAGATAAATTGTCTCAGTTAAATATCATCTACACCTGAGGTGTAGACATTATATCCCATTTCATTCATTGGTAATGTGTTGTTGCAGTGTTGGAGAGCCTTTGCAGTAGTGGTAAGTGTTAAAAGGTGAATATAAAAAAGATGGTATGAGGTAAAACAAGTATTAATTGGGATGGAGACATACTGGGGTGTCCCGGATGCTGTGAATTTTAGTTGCAATGCCAAGGTGGCACAGTGATTACCATATTTACATAGACAGCTGGAATCCGTGTTCAAATTTCAGCCTCGGTGCAAGTTTAATTCAATACTTACTTTGATATAGTCCTTCTTTTTGACAATGTTGAGACTACAAATATCCCTGGATCAGATAATTTGTTATAGTTCTCTCAGTGGATTCTTCTTTTGGTAGAACTAATGATTTCATTTATGTTGCCTGACAAAAAGAAGAGAAGCACCCAGAATGGAAGGAGGAAATTAAATGTAACTTCATGGGTCGAGAGCGCACGAGATGTACTCGAATGATTACAAACTAGAGAATCAAATCTACAAAGAAGTTGTCAATCCGAACCAACTGTCAGACACACTCTGGCCGAGATGCCTGCTCCGATCCAGTCAGGAAGTGTGTCACAGAGCTGTCTCATTCTCTCCAAGATGAGGTGGTTTACAACTTATGTAACCAGTCCTCCATATTCCAGATACTGACAACAGGGTAGAGCTAACACCCGAGTATGTACTGGGAGTGCTGTATCTGGTACATATATAAGATCTCTCTGGCCATGGGAGTACCTCCGCATAATACACAGTTCACAGAGACACATAGACGACCACCATATTTTCAAGAAACAGCTTCTCAATCCTCTCACACGAAAAAACTGGAGAATGTGGGATGTACTTGACATATCTCAGTAGTCTCAGAGATCCCACAGTCAGTATAAGGTGTGGCATAAAGCTGCACCTGTCAGTGCCCTACCCCGAGAGGGCAGTAGCACAACTGTCGCACAGTAGCACAGGGCCACAGTTCGTCACTGTATACGGTGCAATGCTACTCGCCAGTAATGCACATTCCCACTCTTCCATTGTGGCTGTCCGTTTTGTGTCGATAATGGCAGCTCACACATGCATGGTAATTCCCAGTGCGCCTGCAGCCAGTTTCTGAATGGTGGTGCTGTGGTCACTGACTGTTACAAAGAGATTGTTACTCTGTCTCAGATGGCCAGCGAGGGTGTGAAGGGGTTACGGTGTGTTTGGTGCATGGTACAACGTTCCTCTCTCAGGTACTGTGTTACTCTCTCACAGTGTAAGCGGTCGTGTAACACTGAGGGGAGGCATCTGCCATTGTCTTCCGTGCAGCCCAAAGTTGGGCTGCCGCTGTGACTGAATGATCCACAAATTGTGATATTGCACAATTCGACAGGGTGGCCAATGCAGACGTACAGTGAAAGCCCTTTTGAAGTTTATTCGGGTACTGGTAACACCTTCTTATTGGCCCCAGTAATCATGTAACGTCAGTGATCACATACCTTATTGTACCCTACATGGACCTGCGATGTCACTAAAAGTCAGCTGTATTAATGCCCTCTGGTGGCTGTTCTGTCGGTCACAGAGAATGACAACTAACTGTTTATATATCCATTGGTGACAGCTGTGTCTTCTGGGTGCTTCACTTTTTGTGCTCGGCATTGTAGGTACAAAGATCTTTTGTCACCTCAGAAGGTTCTATTGACTTTTTTCTTCTTCTTTTGTTTGTAATCTATTAGTTGGTTTAATCATTATCTATAAAAACATAATTCTTTGTTTAAATTGAACAAAAACATCTGGTATAATTTAACAGGATTCAAAAATGGTTGGTTTCAGTTTTTATTTTTTTTTTTTATTTTTTTTTTTTTTTATTTTTTTTAACATAAGTGATAGGCACCTTTTACATACGTTGCCACAGCTGACAGTAGTGTGCTTTTATGGCTCTGCCACGGTAGACACCCGACCTTGTATCTCCGCTTACTGAGTGCTCGATATTCCTTCTGTTCTTGCAATCATGATCTCATATATTCTTCACCTTTAAAGAAAGAAAATTTGCCTCTTCCTTCTTGTAAAAAGTGGACTCTTCTGCATTTTAAAAGTTTCTTAGAAATGAATAAATGTTTTTTCCACCTTGTGTAAATTTATCTTGTTCAGTCAGAAAAGTTAAATATAAATCAAATAAATCAGAAGGAGAAGTTTATTAGAAAAAGTATAGCAATTTCTTACAGATAAATATCAGTTAAATTATCACTTTACTTGTATTTCTTACTGAAATGATCTTTCTCCTACATTATACACAAGGATTCTTTACAAGCAATTTAATGCCATAACTTGCAAAAAAGTCTACAGAAAATGTTTACGCCTCACTTTTGTCACATGAAGTGTTCGATTGAAATAAATATGACTTTCCTTTTGATTGTGTCATCATACAATACGAAGAACTAAATTCCTAGAGACAGACTTTCATGCATATTTTCTGAGGTGTCTACAGCAGCTGCTGTAACGAACATATTTAGTTATAATGTCTACAGAGTAGAATTTGCAACAGTAGGTGAAATATATGAGTTTACAGTTAATAGTGTAGTTCTCCCAAAATGTACACAGAGCTGAAATAAAGAGGAGATGCGGAACACTTGACAGACACGAAGGACTAAAAGACAGGACAGTGAAGGTAGTGAAGCTAAACCAAATTACAGCTAGACAACACACACCATATGCTAACTAAAAAGGAAAATAATAGGATTTGTACACACAAAGGCAGTGGAAAACAAATGTGCACAGACAATTACATTAACACATATTGGAATGGATGAAGGCAACACAGATAAACACACTGATAAAGCTATGCATATATGCACAACAGTAACAATACCTACAGTATCACCCATTTGTAACAACTTGTAAACTTAAAACTACTACACACTCAATTGCAACATCAAATAACAACAATTCACTGGTATAGGAACACAAGCTCTGTCCACAAGTTCAAAATATGTGTACATATATACTGGGTGTAGTATCTAACGTTGTCACCACAAATAACTGATATTTGGAAGCTCTTTTAAACCTAGATGAGTACTTATATGCTGATTCTAAGAAGTATTACCACAACAAATAATTTCTATCCCAAAGTGTAGGTTATACTACCAGAATAAATGTAACAATGGAAAATCCAGACTGGAATGTCAATAATAGAGGACAGGTAACACTCACTGGAAAGAAGATTGTTGATCTGCTGAGAGGCAGATAAAATAAACAATTACATCCACACAACTTAAAGTTTTGGCCTCGGCCTTCATCATAAAAAGAAACAATCACTCACACAAGTATTCACAGACGACCACCATTTTTGGCACTCCAACGCAATAAGCTGCTTGTTAATAGTGCGAGCAGTTGGAGATGGTCATCATGTGCATAGTTATGTCTAAGTGATTGTGTGAATGTATGTGTTGCTTTTTCTGAAGAAGGCAATGGCCAAAAATTTAAGTTGTGTAAATGTGATTGACTATTTTACATATCTGTCAGTGGCTCAGCAATCATCTCTACAGTTAGTTGCCATCTATCCTCTAATATTAACACTGTAATAGTAAATGTTGTGAAATAAGGCTAGAAAGAAATTTGTTTGGTTAATATAATGTACAATATTTCACCAAGAACTTGCAGCTGAATCATTTAAAATGGCCCTAAGGTGGATATCTGTGAGGTAGGCAAGTGAAGGCCCAGAAATGAAAGAATCTGAATGACCATTGTTATCAAATGAATTGTTGTCTCTTCTACACACCTATTATCTTAGCACTTTTACCTGAGCCCAGAGTGAATGGCGGACGTCGACTGCATTTGTGCAGTGCTGGAATGTTTACGCTCTCTACCAACCTTACCGACGTAAACAGCAGTACATGCTGTAGCCATTGTGTCTTTATTGTTGATTTGTGAGTGTCGTTCGTCATTGTGTTCTTATAAAAATGAACGAGGAGGCTGCATTTTGTAGCAGTTTTATACAAATAAGTTTCCGTTTTGATTACTCAAACAGAATGGAGAAAAACCGCACTGACAGCAGTGGATGATGAGGTGTGAAATGAGCTCGTAATTTCGGTAAGTTTTTACTTATAGTTTTCTTAATTAGTAGCGTAATTTTATGTTTTTGATTAGCTGTACATTAAAGTGATGCTTAATTTCATGTCCCTTCTGTGACACATTAAGCCATTAGACTTCCATTTAAAAGCTGTATGCTATACGGTGTGAGCTGGCTGCATTGGGAAAAGGAGGCAGGGCCTAACCTAACAGCCAATGCGCTACGAGCCGAATGTAAACATCCGCCACCAGCAGTCTCCGTTCAGGGCTCTGGTGAAAGTGTGAGGATTATTCAATTACAGAGGCACAGGTGGCAGGTGGATTCAATGATTTCTGAGTAACTGAACTTATCATAACCTTTCTTTGCAGTTGTTGCAATTTGTTTTCTATCAGTTCAGCTACTTTTGTCTATAATTTGATGATACTTTTTTTTAAATGTTTATACAAGGTGATACACCTAAATTTTGCATCACAAAAATTGAAAGTGTAATTGATGTGCAGTTTTCAGATGTTACATTAATAGTCAGGGGCTCACGTTATTAGCCAATAACTAAAAGTAGGGTAAATTAGAATGTCAGTGATGGGTTTTTCAGGACTGTAATGCCATTTGTTTATAAGATACATCTTGTTGTCAGTTAGTGTGTAACAAACCAAACAGTAGGTTGTGAGTGGACGATGGTATTTTCCAAAGCAAAAAAAGCCAAAATGCTCATAGTGTATGGAGCAAGTAGGAAGAATGCAGTTTGTATTTGCACAGTTTATGCGGAAACATATGCATGAGGAAGTGGCATGGTCCAGGCAAGTGTCCTATGCATTCTCCATTGACATTGGTTTCATCTGTATCACATCTCTTTCCATCAAAAGCTGCGTGGAAACAAATAAGCTCTGATAATCATGTTATTTATAAATCGCAAAAAAAACTATCATTTATACAAAACGATGACTGGTTTCGGCCTGTTTACAGGGCCATCTTCAGATCCATGTGGCTTAGGCTTGATTTCCACGGAGCAGGCGCTTGTCCCATGCGGTAACTGTTCCTTGTCCCATGCGGTCACTGCATGGTAGCAGTAGCTGTTACCTGCTCCTTGGACATCAAGCCTATGGCACATGGATCTGAAGATGGCCCTGTAAACAGGCCGAAACAAGTCATCATTTTCGTATAAATGATAGTTTTTTGCGATTTGTGACTGTTTTTATTTATAAATATTATATGTTTAAAAAAATCATGTTACCTTCTGTACATGAATATTATGTCAGGATATTACAGGTGTATCTTGCATTTTATTTAGTGATGAAGCTACATTTATCAGTCATGGCCAGTTAAAGCTCCTAAACATGTATTATTGGCCTGTTAACAATCCCCATTGGCTTCATCAGGTGGAATGTCATCATCCATGGAGTATAAAAGTGTGGTGTGGGATAGTTAACAATCAACTCGTACACCCATTTTTCATAGATGGTACACTGAACTTGCATAAGTATCGCAGCCTCCTAACAGACCATCTGCCACAGTTGTTAGGAGGAACATGTGGTACCAACATGATGGCAGTCCATCCCATAATGCACAGATTACTACAGCACATCTTCATGAATTGTTTCCAAATCATTAGATTTGATGGAGAGGACCTGTACCTTGGCCAGCAAGTTCCTCAGATTGGACTCCTGTAGACTTTTTTCCATGGGGAAAGCTGAAGAATGTTGTCTGCAAATACATATCAACCTTGTGATATACAATGATGTATTACTGCAGCCTGCTGTGACATGTCCACTGCATCAGTACTCCCATACCAGACTATAAGTGTTCTGGTGGTCATTTTGAATACAGTTAGTGATGCTCAGTTGTGTCTTTACTGGTCAGAATCCACATCACTAGTGTATGCACTTGCATTGTTTCTTAGCCTGTGCTTATACAAGTGTATCTGTGGAAACTCTTTACAATACAATATCTTGTAAAAGACTAGCAGTTGAGTTGTTTAAATGAACTCCACTGACATTCTGATTTACCCTGCATTCAATTTGTTAATATCACTAAGAATTATTCTATTTAAAAACGTGAATCTTTTCACAAAAATGCACTTCCTACATGCCATTGTTATCATCTGTTTCTTGGCTTACAATATGAGCCCCTGATTACTAATTCATCTTGTGAAAACCATATAGCAATAGCACTTTCCATTTCCACAATTTTGTGGTGCAAAAAAGTGCTCAGAATATCACGAAACAGAGAGAAAAGGCATTTTATGTATTCATTAATCACTGAGGTACAGGTAGTGACATTGCTTTCATATATGGAAGTATGACATTTCTTGCACTACTTCCGAATACCATATCTGTAGGTGAAAAAATTCAATATGTATATAAAGTAGATGTGGTTTACTTACGAGGCGGAAGAGCACAGGTACATAGATGGAAAAACAAATAAAAACACACACACAAACACACAAATGCTGAGCTTTCGCAACCCTGGGTTGCTTCTTCAGAAAAAGAGCAGGGAAGGAGAGGGAAAAGGACATGTGGGTTTAATTTAAGGGAGTGGGTGAGGAGTCATTCCAATCCCGGGAGAAGAAAGACTTATCTTGGGGGAAAAATGGATAGGTAAACAAACACACACACACACACACCATGGCAGACATATGTAAAAAGCAAAGAAGTTGGACAGAGATGCCAGTTGAGGCAGAGGCTCTGTCCAGAGATCAGGGGCAAAGATTTTGAATGGTGGGCGAGAATTTGAAATTACCAGAGGTTGAGACCAGATGGGCAATGGGAAGAGAGAATATGCTGAAGGGCAAGTTCCCATCTCCGGAGTTCTGAAAGATTGGTGTTGGTGGGAAGTATCTAGATAACCCGGATGGTGTAACACTGTGCCAAGATGTGCTGGCTGTGCACCAAGGCATGGTTGGCCACAGGGTGATCCTCATTACCAACAAACACTGTCTGTCTGTGTCAATGCATGTGAAT
Organism: Locusta migratoria; assembly: GCA_026315105.1. NCBI lineage: Eukaryota > Metazoa > Arthropoda > Insecta > Orthoptera > Acrididae > Locusta > Locusta migratoria. The sequence goes on from CM048754.1 coordinate 101,319,565, forward strand.
GGACAGTTTGTTGCTGGTCATTCCCAATAGAACGCTTCACAGTGCAGGCATGTTAGTTGGTAAATCATGTGGGTGTTATCGCAAGTGGCTCTGCCCTTAATCGTATACAACTTCCTGGTTACAGGACTGGAGTAAGTGGTGGTGGGAGGGTTTTACACCTGGGGCTGTTTCATGGGTAGGAGCCAGAGGGTAGGGAAGATGGTTTGCCTTTCCTGGGATTGGAATGACTCCTCACCCATTCCCTTAAAACCCACATCCTTTCCTTTTCCCTCTCCTTCCCTGCTCTTTTTCTGAAGAAGCAACCCAGGGTTGTGAAAGCTCAGCATTGTGTGTGTGTGTGTGTGTGTGTGTGTGTGTGTGTGTGTGTGTGTGTGTGTTGTTTTTCTATCTACGAACTTGTGCTCTTTAGTCTGGTAAGTAAACCACATCTACTTTTTATATATATTTTTCCTACCGGGAATTTTTTCTTCTGCAATAGTTGTATCATCCATTTGAAAAAAATCAATTATTTTTACTGTTTTGCTGGTCTGATAAGAAATTATTGAAATAAAATACATGCAGTATTATTATATTTGTGCTGTTGTCACAGTTATTTGAATAGATCATTTCTATGATGGCGAGTGATGTATGTGGCAAGTTTCATTTGCCTTGGTGGAGCTAGTTTTTGTGTAAAGTGTTTTAAATGTCCACATGGTGTAACATTGAAAGAACTAGGAAAGTGACCCAATAATCTTCATATACAGTGTTATTTTACTCCTTGAGTGATTTGTCAGACTTACAGAGTTTTGTCTGTGATTTTTTTTCCCATACAGGTAATGAGGTAAATGAAATTACAGAAGTATCTTAGGTTCCATTAAAAAAGTTGACTCCTGAAGTCGTTCTTTGTTTCAAGAACACTTTAATTCATCTAGGTTCAAGGAGATTACAAATAACTTTGATAAGTCAACAGTTATTTAATATGAAAATGTTAGGCACATAACCCTTTATATATTTGTGTGTGTGGGTGGGTGGGGAGAGGGGGAGGGGGATATTGTCAAAATGTATACATCACAAAGGACATCCAGTTCTCTTTAACATTAAATACACTTTTTTATACTATCAAAAAAGGCAAAGAATTGAGACGGGAAACTGCGACTTTTGAGAATATTGAGAATTTTTACACATTTGCATGATTGCTGGTAATTTACTAGTAGTTTGTTTAACTTGTGTAACTTTAATGACATTCTGGCATGACTGATATCCTGAATCCTGTCTATTGTGTGTGGAGATTCAGCTGTTGTGAACAAAACTCATTCTTGTTGATACCCATCACAACTGCTCTCCTATAAACACAGTAATGTATTGAATTCAGCATAAAATTGTGTTTTTAGCTGGCCCTCATAAGCTTTTCCATATTTCCACATTACTGTTGGCATCTGACCTTTATGATATGTGATTTTATTTTATCTTATTTGTTTTCGTGACAGTCATTGTTTCATTGAAGGCTCCGAAGGATAATTTTTGGATGTTCAATGATCAGTGCACACATTATGCATTTAAGAAAACTAATGCTGACAAATTTGTCATGTTCCACAGCAAACCAGTTATCAGTTTACAAAGATAACAGATTTTTATTTAAACTTTAGTTCAGCTACTCTTGCAAACTACACCAAAATTGATGCCAGAAAGATATTCTCTCATTATTTGATAATTATTTAGTGTACCAAAGACTTTTATTTATTGAGCAAACTCTAACAGGAAACTGATCTGCACATTAAATTAGCTGCTCACTGTACTGAGACTGTAGTTAATTATTTTTTAAAAGTGAATACTATTCTTTTCTTTCATCTGACTATAGAGTGATGTTTCAGAATGTCAAATGCAGTAATGTGTTGCATTCAGCATATAAAATTTCTATATTTTTTAAAATACTTCCATTGAGATATTAGAGTTTAACAAAAAGCTGCCAGTGCAGCACGCTACTGTGGAATAGACGTCTCCACCATTTTGTTGTGCCATTAATCTTGCTACAGAATAATGTGTACTTTTTCTGCTCTTTTTCAACGGGTTAACTTAACCCCTTATGGAGCCCATATAAAGGACAATATCAGTCTCTCTAGTTCTCCTTCAACTGCAACATTTTCTCTCTACAGTATCGTCACTGTGCAAATTATAAAATCGAAATGTGGCTGTCTTCCACAGCTCTTCTAAAATTGTCACACAGGCCTGAGGGCTAAAGCGATGCAGCTAGCATTATTGTGTAAGGCCAAGCAGGAATCCTTACCTTCCCTCTGTGCAGGGGGCACGTTGTGCATCGGAGGGGGGATAGCCTGGGCGAACTGTCCGAACACAGCTGCTGCAGGGTAGGCTGTCGGGAAATGAAAATAAAACACAGCTCGGTCAATCACTCGTGTCGAGGGGCTAACCGAGCGGGTAGGCAGCACACTACACCACTCAGCCGCTCTAATCGTGTCGACAGAAAATCACCTCTACAGTATCGGTAACGAGATCTAGAGGTAGAAAGATGCTCCTCATTTCCCCTAACAGACACTGTTGTGATCATTTTTGGAACATAAATCACTTCAGATACACATTTTTCTCCCAGTAAGAAACAGAAATACAGGGTGAGTCATACATGAGGAAAAATATTTTGTGCAAATTGTCACACACTGAGCTACAAACATTAATTTGTTTTCGGCATGTTCCAATGTCAGTAAATGACAATGCTATTGAATGGTAAAAGTCTGGAAATATGGACTTTTGGGTGGCCACCAACATTGGCCAAGGGGACAGATTGGCAACAGGGCACAACATGCAAGTGTTGTACATATTCTAGCCACTCAAGAGAAGGCGAGGCATGCGACATCAAGCGACAGTCTGCGAGATGCTGCGAGCAATGACAGCACTCACATCTAACTCGTACTGCTTTCTCTGGCCGGTATTATGTGTCGCGGCTAGTTGGCGTAGGGAAAGGAACTTGTGGCATGTTGCTGATCTGTCCCCTTGGCTAATGTCGGCACACAGTAACACCCAAACATCCATACATCCAGATTTTTACCATTCAGTTGCATTGCCATTTATTGACATAGGAACATACTTAAAACAAATTTATGTGCTCTGTGTGTGACAATGTGCACGAAATATTTTTCCTCATTTATGACTCACCCTGCATAAGGTGAGTATACCCTCTACCAGTTGCTTTCCACAATGCTCTCCGGCACTATACTTGCTCGTTGTGATATAGATAACTGACACCCATCACACCCTGTTATGTCAGAGTAGTTTCTTTGTGGATAGGTACATTGTCATTTTTTTGGTTGTGACTAGGTGCCAAAAGATATAGTTATTGTGGGAGATTAGAGGATAAACAATGAAAAATTTGACAGATCCCTGTACGTAAACAGTTTTTTCTTATTCTTCTTCCACATGTGAGCATCCATTACTGTCACAGGGCATAATGACACAACTGTTAATGACTTTTGTATATTAAGGAATGTGAGGTGATGCAGTGTAATGAGCTGAGAGTATCCAGATGCGATCAACACAGTGCTGTGTCCATTCATGAATTGTCTGAGAGAATACATGAACTCTTATGAGCCTCCCACAGCTTCCACATGTGTCCAGCTTAACAGCCATTAATTTTAAAACTGCAGCTGAGAGCTCCGGCCATGATGGACTTCTTGGCTGCTGCTACTAGCAAATATAACATAGCTACTATCACAACAATATTAAACTGAGCAAGAAGTAGAATACAAAAATTGTACTTATGGCAAATTGACCGCCCAAATTTTGTTTAATAAAATAAAGAAAATGCCTAATGGAGAAAACTGTTGAGTGTCATTTGGAACCTCAAAAAGAGTAATAGTTGTCTGTTTTAATATTTATAAACATTTATGGCTGATGTGTTCTTTTGAAAAAGTACCATTGGAGAAGAGTGTTCTGTGATCTGATTTTTACTTTTTGAAAGTATTCAACAACAAACATATTGCCTTGAATATACACTCCTGGCCATTAAAATTGCTACACCACAAAGATGATGTGCTACAGATGCGAAATTTAACTGACAGGAAGAAGATGCTGTGATACGCAAGTGATTAGCTTTTCAGAGCATTCACACAAGGTTAGCACTTGTGGTGACACCTACAACGTGCTGACATGAGGAAAGTTTCCAACCGATGTCTCATACACAAACAGCAGTTGACTAGCATTGCCTGGTGAAATGTTGTTGTGATGCCTAGTTTAAGGAAGAGAAATGCATACCATCACATTTCTGACATTGATAAATGTCAGATTGTAGCCTATTGTGATTGCGGTTTATCATATCGCATCTTTGCTGCTTGCGTTGATCGCGATCCAATGGCTGTTAGCAGAATATGGAATCGGTGGGTTCAGAAGGGCAATACGGAAGGCCGTGCTGGATCCCAACGGTCTCGTATCACTAGCAGTCAAGATGACAGGTAGCATGTAACGGATCGTGCAGAACCGTCTCGATCTCTGAGTCAACAGATGGGGACGTTTGCAAGACAACAACCATATGCAGGAACAGTTTGACGACATTTGCAGCTGCATGGAATATCAGCTTGAAGACCATGACTGCGGTTACCCTTGAAGCTGCATCACAGACAGAAGCACCCACAAAACTGTATGCAACGATGAACGTGGGTGCACGAATGGCAAAACATCATTTTTTTGGATGAATACAGGTTCTGTTTACAGCATCAACGTCATTTTTTCGGATGAATTCAGGTTCTGTTTACAGCATCATTATGGTCGCATCCGTGTTTGGCGACATCGCGCTGAACACGCATTGGAAGCGTGTATTTGTCATCACCATACTAGCGTATCACCCGGCATGATGGTATGGTGTGCCATTGGTTACACATCTTGGTCACCTCTTGTTTGCATTGACAGCACTTTGAACCATGGCTGTTACATTTCAGATGTGTTACTCCCCATGGCTCTACCGTTCATTCGATCCCTGCAAAACCCTATATTTCAGCAGGGTAATCCACGACCACATGTTGCAGGTCCTGTATGGGCCTTTCTGGACATGGAAAATGTTTGACTGCTGCCCTGGCCAGCACATTCTCCAGATCTCTCACCAACTGAAAACGTCTGATCATGGTGGCCGAGCAACTGGCTCATCACAATACGCCAGTCACTATTCTTGATGAACTGTGGTATCATGTTGAAGCTGTATGGATGTCTGTACCTGTACACGCCATCCAAGCTCTGTTTGACTCAATGCCCAGGCGTAACAAGACCGTTATTAAGGCCAAAGGTGGTTGTTCTGATTACTGATTTCTCAGGATCTATACACCCAAATTGCATGAAAATGTAATCACATGTCAGTTCTAGTATAATATATTTGTCCAATGAATACCCGTTTATCACCTGCATTTCTTCTTGGTGTAACAGTTTTAATGGCCAGTAGTGTACAACAATACAGCCACAGTAGCATGCACCATCTAAGACTTTATACACTGGAGATAAAAGTTTGAAAGTGCTTACAAATGCATAACTGACAAGTGCCGCTCAAAGTTTCCTGTAGCAGTATCGATGTCAGCATTGCATGATCGAATTGATTTACTTCTATGAGAAGACCAAAATCTTACAACTGAAAAATTGCTGAAAATTGTGAAATAAATGTTGGCACAACTCATTACATCATTAAAATCTGAAGTATTGGTAAGACTTGTGAAAACAAGGGATCTCTAGGGTGCTTACCATTGATCACAGATAGAGATCTTTCATGTTCACGTAGCTCAGAAATCATTTTGCTAGCAAAGGTAATGTACTTTTGCCTGGGTTTGATGTAGGAATGAACATTTGATTCAAATGTTTTATCCGTGTTCAAGAATAAAAATATGGAACCCTAAATTATCTGTCTCTTAAGAAATTTAGAACATAACCAGCAGATAGTTAGCCATGTTAAATATCTTTTGGACTTTTTTTTTCTTTCGGAGGAGCAACACACAATGTACAACCCATAATACTGACACTTGCCCTGAAAAGAAAATGTCATTGATGGCAGAGAAACAGCACACTACTTCTTCGCGACAGTGATTGACTTCATAATAACGGACTCTTCTCTAACATGGATAGAAGCTGCTTAAACATTAGTCAATTTCGTTGACAATCATATATTCAAATAGAAGAGATTTCAGAACTGTTGAAACTCACCATTGGAGCCCTATGCGGATACTGTCAGATTATCCGAATCACAAGATGTCAATTACAAGCACGATGAGTATACAAACTGGCAAACTAGATATACTGGTGATCTGAATGTACTCCACAACACAAATGAATTTCATCTTATGCAATAACAATCAACTAATAAAGTGATGCTTTAATCTGTATTTAGATCCACTCAAATTCTTTCATGCACATAGATGGTACAGGTAGCAATCTGAGATCCTGTCATGCATGGGAAAGTGACTGTTTTTGTATTGAGGATGACATGGACAGAATTTTTGTGTAATGGGATGAATGTTAGCTTGATTTAAAGGTGTAATATAATAAAGTAGGGTACTGTATATTGAAATACAGTACTACATACTGCAAGATTTTTGTGTGTCTGTTAAATGACTAAGAGTAACACTTCAAAACATTGTGATACAGAATTATGTCTATTACTTAATAAAGTAAGGTGAATGGCTGATTCAGTGCATTAGGACACATTCCAGAAAGACTTGCACACCTATTAAAGAGACTGCATACAGAGCACTCATGCAATCCATTCTCAATTAATGCGGTGCTCAAAAATGGTTGAGTTCTCTAGTGGGTTGAATTGGAAGGAGATATAAAAGAAATTTAATGTTAGTGCTTAGTTTGATAAGTATGAAAGTATTAAGAGCTTTGTGAACTTCAATTGATATCCTTGGACAGAAAAGAATGATCCTTTTGTGAAACTATATTAGGAAGTTTAGACTGCAGCACAAGATTCCACTACTCCAAATGCTCAACTTCATAACTAAGTTTCAGGCAAAGTAGTGTAGGGCTCACAAGCTCATGTGAAGGCATTCAGGCAGTCAGTCACCCTGTTTGCGACAGGAATGGGAAATGAAATGACTAGCACCAGTGTAGAGTAGCCTTCATTGTGCACTGTACTATGGCTTGTGAAAGAATTAATTATGTACGCGAAGATCTATAAATGTTCATGAAGAAAACAGCTCTTAATGGGAAATAAATTGGCTGAATGATGGGAACATACTTTAAATTTTTTATCTGTACTTTCACTAAACAACTCCAAGGTACTGATGGATTCATATATCTGAACTGCTAAATGCTTGAGCAAAAGAAGGAGGAAACAGACCATCCAGAGGAACACAATGATGGAAATGCATCAACTGCAACGAAAATGGTCACTGTGTTATTGATTACAGCTGTCTTATTCATCTGAAATAAAACCTTGTTTCCTGTGTAGAAAGTAATTTTAAAGTTGGACACCACATGAAACTAAGTTTTTGTACTTCCTCTGAAGTGAAAATAATACCACCTCTAGATTGAGCAGATAAATTTTGAAATCAGTCAGGGGACCTACAAATAACAACAATTAGAAGTTTAGTTTCACTAAAACCAACTGCCCGCACACAACATTCAAATATATTTTCTGTGCAGTGTTTTGAAACATCAACGGACTCAACTGGAATAGTGTTTCTACCCCACACTGCAAAGAATTCCTAGAAAAACGGGTACCCTGGTGATGGAAGCTTCTGAATTGTGATGCTGTTTAAGAAGTGCTCTCAAATAGTAACGACACCAAAGTCAACATCCACAAGCAGTTCACTAACTTTGTCTCTAATACCTTGTGTATCAGCAGTTTTTTCATGAAGGTTCAATGGCCATTAACTTCCATTTTTGATCCAGTATAGTAACCTACGGTTTTGTGTAATGTAAATATCACCTTTTCCTCATTGCACATGTATTAGTATAGAGAGTTGTCATGGACCTGTAAATTACTATCTTTTGTTTAATGTGGTTAACACAAGTAGATAAGACAGAGTGAAGGGAAAGTACCACAAGCGTGCTTCATTTTGTTTCTTACTGCTGCTCCATTTCTTCAGGTTGCTGAGTGAAAATTTACTCTAACTTTTCAGATTCACTTTTTCCTGTTGTGCATATTTGTGTCTTACTGTTTGTAGAACCCTCCCCCCAATTACAGTTTCTGTCTGCTATGTATCTTTTCTATAGATTCTGTTTGTTCCTCCAAATATTCTTTGACATAATTCCATCCCCTTATACCATTATTTCAGGTCCAAAATGAAATTTTTAGAAACAGGGTTAGAATTACACTTGTACATAATACACTATTGTCAGTACAGCTATATCATTTCTATGGAATCCAATGTGTTTTGAAGGTGCAAAGACATTTTCACATTTTTTTTTTTTTTTTTTTAGTAAAAGTCAGTTCAGTTTATCACCTAGCAGTGAAAGAACAACATATCACTTATTATTATGAGGAAAGTTTCTGAGATAAAACTAACATACTCAGGAACTCTTAGTGATTACTTTCATTTAGCACAAAATGTTTATCTTCATCCTTTATGACAGTATTCTGTCATATACTATAATTCACAGTTTAAGGATGTATTAAAAGTATTTTGGTTACATTATCAGATAATATGAAACAGAATTACTCTGAGTAGTAGCATTTAATTTTTAATAGAAAATTTACAACTGCAAAGTCATAAACAAACCCAGTGATCTGGAAGTAATAATATGTGAGCTGTTCTCTCGTGTAGAAATTGAATATCTCTGATGAAATTAAGATAACCCTCAAGCACAAAAATAATGTTATTTGTGTCCATACGTTAATCTGGTTATGTACTTCCTTGAGCATTTCTAATTTTTATCACTGCCCTCGTAAGATAACTGCAGTTACCTCTCCTGTTGTATGAAACATCCATCCCTTCTCTGTTGCCTCTTGACATCACAGTAAGTGCTGTCTCACCTTCATTACATTCCATCATTTTCACAGACTTCGAGAGGAGCACAGTTTTCCTCTAAAATATAGAATACATTGTTTCTGTCACTTCTTTTTATTAGTTCTGTCACAATACTGTCTGGGGGAGAATGAGGGCATACAATCCTCTCCTAGATTTCTGTTTGTCAAATAATTTTCTCGTGCTGTGATAGTTTTTGAAAGAGGTCATCACATAAGTAAATATCAATCTTGCATCCTCATTCCTTTCTGAGAAGCTTTAGAATTTTACTTTTCATGCTGCACTACAAGATACCAGTCAGTGAGCAATGATTACAATGTAATAATCTTTAAAGGTCAGTTTCTGAAAGTTAAAAGACAGTCATCGTATTAATCATAAATGTAAGCCATTCACTTAACTTGATGTATTGATAATTGTATGTTTAGGTAAGCAGGGTACTGAAAGGAAGAGTATATGCTAATAATAGGCTTCATTTTCTTGCAGTCACCCTTCATACTTAACACTTACTCATCAGACATATGCTGCAGACTAGTGCAAAAAATTGTTTGATTGGTCAAATAAAGGTGAGAGTCTGCTCCCAAATTCACTATCTTGATGACAATTAATATTCCCACAATCTGTTTAATGCTCATTGATGAGTCTGAGACTCAATGACTGTAGAGGAAAATGCAAAAGAAATAGGTGGAGATAATATGCTGTGGGAGTTGTAATACTGAAAGAAGAATTCAAGAAATCACTTTCAAATCTAATATATAGAAATTAATGTATGTTTGTTTGTTCATATTTCATGTGCTTTTATACCATCCATCACATTGCAATGAAACTTTGCACACTTGATTTTCAAAATAAGAGGAATGTCCCTGTCAGCATAAAATTTTGTATGGCACATGGAAGAGGGTACTGTGCCTACAAACTTGGACAGAATCTAAGGTTTCATTCTGATCTTATGAAATTTTGCACACTTAACCTACAAGACAAGAGGAACACGACCATTTACCTAAGATTTCATACGGTACATAGTGGAAGTGCAGTAAACTGAAGACACCACTTCACTGATGCCATGAAAATTAACTGAGTTAAATAAGTTTTCACAGTTATAGGAGAAGGCAACAACAGAGAAAGTGTAGGAGCAGTTTGACAGAGAATGAAGGAGGTGAATTGCAGAGAAAGGGGAAGGTGGAAATGGGCAGCAATATTGGTAGGCGGAAAGTGCGGAAGTGAACAGAGAGAAAGAAAGAGAGTGCAAGGGGAGGAGGAGATGAAGAGAGGGGGGAGAGAGGAGGGGGAGATGAACAGAGGGAGGGTGGGGGGGTTAAAAGAGTAGATGGATAGTGAGAGAAGGAAAGAGGAGGTGACAGAGAGAGAAAAGGAAAGGAGAAACACACTACCGTACATTTCCACAGATAAGACGAGGCTCAAATTTTCGTCAAAATTTTATGGTTCAAGCATATATGTGGCCTATAAGACGACCCCCGAGTTACCGTATTTATCTGAATGCAAGCCACACTTTTTTTTTCCAGTTTTCGGGATTTATAAAAATGCCTGTGACTTAGATTCAAAAGCAAAATTTCATTAAGTTCCTAATATTGCTGCTAGATGCCATCACAAGCAGTTTTCGTAATTGGATTTCACCCTTTGTTGCAGTGTTTGTGGTCTGCTTTTGAACTTTTGTGCGTGTAGTGCGACATTGAATCCGATTGTGAAGAAGCATGTTTTTTTACACCACAAAGTTTAAGAGAAAAGTAATTTATTTCACTGAGACAACATTTTATTTGTGCTGATGCACATGTTATGGTGATGAAAACACATGAAATTACCCAAGAACAGAAATAAAGGATTTCAAAGGAATCCACAATTGTTGTGTCTAGGCTCCGAAATATTTTAACCCATTCGTTGCTCCTTACATAAATATAAGCTAATCCTTTCAGTGAGACTCTGGATATATTTAGAAATTATTTTTACAAGTGACATTGTAAAATCAAGCTGTATTGTAAATAATTAATTCTATTGCTGCTCTATGTCATATAGGTTATCATATGTACTCTTGTCCATTCAGTAAATTAATAAAGCTCATAAAGCGAATATTTTTTTTTTAAATTACGCAAACCTCTGTTTTTGTAAATCTTTTGTCCACGATGTAAATATAAGACTAAATTTCAATCTAATTTTTTTTGTGCTGTCGTATAAGACCACCTCAGATGTTGGGGCCTTTTTAATGATTCAGCCATCATCTTATATGCGGAAATATACAGTAACTTAAACTGAAATAAATAATTACTCAAGCGATGGTGGGTCTCCAGTTAGTTTAAAATAAAACAAGGCCTCTACAGTGGACTATATTCCGTCATAATTAATACAGTCCTTAGAAGAACATATGCTGATGACACGTATGTTTAACACTCTAAACCAGTAATTATAATCACAACTGCCCAAAATGTAGACCCAGTAACTTTAAAGTACAGTACCAATGCGAATCATCTTTAGCAGGATGGAATTGACAGGTGGATGTTAAATTCAGGGAAGACCAATTCATTTACTGGATGTAGGAATGTTCAAAGCAGTGCTGACCCACAACTTATACAATAAAAGATGTCAGTGTTGTATTAGCTGCTTATTTAATTAAAATCAACCAGGCAGTTCAAAATACTAGGAATCAAATCCAGATCATCCCCTTACTAGGCATGCTCTATCCACGAAGCCATCTAGACATGGTGGATATTTCAGCTGCAGGAACTACCCCGAGTTAATATTAACTGTGAAGGATCTTAGTGTCTTGTTTCGGACTTGCAGAAAGAACATAAAACACACACACATGTCATTAAAGTGACAACAGCCAACAAGATTGTTGAATTTCATTGTGGCTGTATATGAGGCTCAATCTCTTTATGGGAATCAACTAACTGCTGAGGTTGTGAATTAACGAGACTAACGAGCAAGGGACAAGAATGAGAGTTTGTGTCTGAATGAGAGTGTCCCAGATTTCATTACGTTCTGTGTTGATTAGAGCACCTGCCTAGTAAGCAGAAGACCTGGTTTTGATACTCAGTTTGGACACAAATTTTCAGCTGCTAGATTGAATTTAACTCAGTATGCACATTCTTGATTGTATTTCATATTGGCCGCTAAGAATCATGTTGTCTGTTTTTTGAGATATGTCTGGAAGAATAGACACCACATATATACATGTCTATAACTTATCTCCGAAGATGGATTGAGGAAATGCAAATTGAAATTTCAACATCTGAACCAGTCACTGAGCAAATAGTAAATCAAACTAAAGATAAATGTGGAAAGGAATAAATGTCCCCTAAAAAGAAATAAATACTTTGAGTTTTGTATATAACATCACAATATGTCAGACAAATCTGTGGACTCATAAAATGCTTTGAAGAAATCAAATACAAATAAAAATGAGTGTAATTTCATTGAGTAATGCTGTGGGAATTAGAACAGCAAATGAATTGTTTAAAGTTTTGGAGCAGCAAAATAATAGGTGACAGCAAAAAAAAGAGGATATGCTAAGGTCATTTCCATACCAGCAAATATGTCAACACTGAATATAAATTTCTTTTTCGGGAGTGTTTTCTGGAGTGTAGCTCTGTATGAAAGTGAAATGTGGGCAGACAGGTACAGAAGAGAAGCTTCTGAACTGTTAAAATGTAGAAAATGCTTATGATTAGTTGGGTAGATGTGGAGAAGCCAAACGAAACTGGGGAGAAAAGAGTTGTTTTTGCTAACTGGAGTAAAAGAAAGGAAACAGTGATACGAGGCACTAAGGGGCAGTTAATTTGATAATGGGGAAAGTAAGTCTTGCCTGCAGTAAGTGGGCTCCAGTGGATGTACATGTATTATTGGCACAACTGTTGTGCCATTTACTTCCACAATCAGGCAACAAGTATTGTTAGGACTTGGCAACTATAGCACATTAGATGTTAAGTTGTGAAATTTTAACCATTTTTCAGTAATAAAAAATCGACCTGAAATAATTACATCACTTACCGACAGCTACAAAATATAATAAATAGAATATGCCAACTTGTGTGTGGCTCAGTAGCACAGTGGTAGTGTTAGACTGTAAATCCAAAGGTCGCAGCTTCGATTCCTGCCAGTTCCTAGTGTTTTTATATGTCACTTTCCACTTCTTTCTCCTCTGGCAATGTTGCTGATGTGAAAAATATCGAGTAGCAACATGGTTCGGAACCCGTGTTAAACTATAGGTCCCCCTATAACGGACTGGGTAAGTCAGTTCGAAGGTTGGAGAAAGGCAATGGCTTACTACCTCCAAACAGAACCATGCCTAGTAGAGCACTGTGTGTGTTCAAACCAATCTTTGGATTGTTGACTGCTTTACCTTATGCCAACTTGTCTTCTGAGAAGATAGGAGTTAAAGATAAGGAGTTCTTAACTACCTGACACAAAGATTGTATACCTGCTCCTACCTGTTTCATATGATGAATTTAAGACTAGGATTAATCTTAACCCAATACAGAATCAAAATCAATAGACTAGTTTTTATAAATGTTGGGTTGTCTGAGGACCCAGTAAAAGCGTAATGATAGCAAAAACATGATTTAAAGAAACACAGTCTTTAGAGTGAATATTTTAATAAGAATGTGTGTCAATATATTCCCTAAGATTATGAAAATGCATGTGAAACATTTATGGAAGAGCACATTTTTTGTCAGACATTTGTTATTGCATTATGAACATTTCTATTTAAAGTGACATTTGATCCTAGTACTTGCACTAAAATGTGTAAAATATTTGTTGCTTAATCTCTATCTACTGTAACAAATTGCATAAATATAATGAATAAAATACATTTAACAGAAACTGATCTTTAAAGGTAATAATGTGTCATTTTTAAATTTTTTTAGCAGGAGTTCTTTTTCCTTTTACCTGCTCAATATTAATTGGCTCCAGAAAGACTATCAGTTATAGTACATATAGTACACTCTTAGCATTTGAAACTACACGTTGTAAACATTATGTAATTTTGCGTTTCTCACCAATATTGTAATCAATGCTACACGAACATGGCACTAAATTAGAAAAGCTATTTCTTCCTTCTACAATTTCGGCATTTGTGCAATATTTAAGCTTTGGTGAATGTTTAAAAATTAATTTTCATATCAGAAGCACATTAATAAATATGATCACACCTGGAAAAGTTGCATCGTTTATATGTTCCTGAGAAGCAAGAATTGGATGCCCTGGAGGCAAGCAAGGCAGGGGAAATTGCACTCTGCATGTTGGCAGCCCTGCTTGCAGCAGCACCGGGTCCGTTCGGTTACGTAAGACATCTGCAGTAGAATAAATTCATATGTGCAACTGAATACATTTCTGGTAACGAGGATTTGTTCTAGTGTGTATCAGCAAGCAATATGTTTGGTGTTGGTTACATAGTTTACTCCAAGAAGCTATGAGCTGTGGAGCTAAGATAACAATCTTGCATGGCTCAGGACTTTCATGCTTAAAGGAAAAAATAAAATACAATATTGCTAGTTTCTTCCGGCATGGCCAATATACTCTGCTTGTATACTTAAATTATACAGTCAGTGAAGCAGCAATAAGTCCTTGTAATTGAACTTATTGCAGCTTATTGGTGCAGCTCCTTCTTCATAGATTATTTTGCCTGCAATAAGACACAGGGGTGTGAATGTGAAACATAAACTTACAGTTCTGCATTATGTCACTTAATAATAAGTAGTAATTCAGGACACTTCTTCTTCTAAAGTTTTGTCACAAGGTAAAATTTGTCATTGGTTTTGAGATTTGCCTATCTGAACAGAACTATTTATAAGTAATATATTTTCCTGCCTTTTACAAATGTAATGCCAGTCTTCTATTCAAAACATATTTTTGTTTTTCAAATATACAGTAGTATATTTGGGGAATCAAATTCTACAGCTGATTAAAAATGTAAAACAATCTTAGTTGCAGATTTATTAGATTAAAAAAAATATTTATGCAATATCTCAACATGACCTAGGCTGCAATAAAAATTAAAAGCTATAACAGGGTGACTAGTTTCAATTGTTAATTACAATTATCTTCTGGCCTATAAACAAGATAAAAAAACAAGAAGCAAGTTAACTTGTGGACTGAAAGTATTTTCATAGATGCACATGTATTTAGGCAGCATCGCCTATGCCAGGGTGTTTTTAAAAATCAATGGATAAGGGCACTAAGTTACTGGAAAGACAGATAAGTATTCATTAACCAAACAGATAGATAAGTACTGAGATAAACATCTAACTTATATGGTAAAATGAGCCTCTGTTATTTTGCTGCGAGATGTCATTGCAAATGTCTAAACTTTTGGTGTAACATCAAATGTGATATACACTATATAAGCATGATAGGTACACCTTATGTAAATGATGAAAATATAACTGGAACACTAGGTATTGAACTCCACAGCACATACTACATCTTGGCAACCAATGTTCTTTGGAGGCAAACTCCCAATTTGAAGAGTTTCTGTCATTGCTTAGTCTGTGCTGGAACTTTGTACCATTAATGTACATAAAGTTCAGTATCTTGGCTGTTAGGGATTACAAACCCTACAGTGTTTTTTCACTAATTTCGTTCATTTCTAGTGTTTTTTCTTGGCTATCACACTGGTATTCCGTCTCAAATATGACATCCAACAATCCCAGTGGAAACAATGGCTTCGCTGGTTCTACCACCATCAGGGATTCAAACCGAGCTAAGCGTGTCTAACATGCATGGGTCTTCAAAGTGCATCAACCAACTCTTTACTGTTCCCAGTCTCACAGCAATCTCAGGGCATATTTTCCATGCCTCGGACTGGGAATGATGTTAGGTACAATTACAGTGACTCTGGTTTCAAGACTCCTAATGGGTTCACTCATACTTTGACCATATGCAGTGTCTAGAACAGTGCTTCCAGACACCCAAGCTCTTTCACAAGTGTTTTGTAGTTACAGTGAACCCCCACTTTTATGTTCCCGGATTTTATGTTTTCCCGCCATTTACACCACTTTTTTGTCAGTCCCATCAAATTCACAATGTTAATTTGCCCCTGTTTTTGCGTTAACATATTTACACTTTTCCCCACATTTTGTTTTTGAAACCATGTTCATTAAGAAAAAAATGATGTAATTGACATAAATTTACGCTGGCATGTTAAAAAATGCTCATTCTCTGTTGCAGTATTTTATTCTCCAATAACGCGTTTCGCGCTGTTACCGCATTGTCAGATTGGGTGGAGATGGAGCCACAGAACTATCTATTGCTGTGTAGGAGGTATCTTAAGAATTTGTGTTATTGGGCGCAATAGCAGCAGAGGAGTCGCTGTCGCAGCAGGTCCACATTTACAACTAATTGTTGTAAACGTTGACCTGCCGCGACAGCGACTTCTCTGCTGCTATGGCTCCCAATAACACAAATTGTTAAGATACCTCCTACACAGCAATAGATAGTTCTGTTTTTCTTTGTTTCTGCAACAGTGATCTGACCTGTTTTATGTACCACAGGGGGTCAGCCCCCTGTTTTATTTATTTATTTGGTATAAATCTCTCTCTTGCTACTGATATTACGTCTTTGAAAGTAAGCCACAACTGACCTACACTAGCATTTTTAGTTTTGAAAGATGGAGACTATCACTCAGGAAAGCATGAAGCGAATTTTTATCTGCTTTATTGAATAGATATATTTTTAATTTATTTTTGGTGCATTTGTGCATTTCAACATTCAGTCTCGCTACTACAACTCGATGTTCGCTAAGCCCTATATCTGTTTTGATGCTCTTTACTAGCTCAGGATTATTTGTTGCTAAGAGATCAAGGGTATTTTCGCAACCACTTACTATTCTAGTGGGTTCATGAACTAACTGTTCCGCTCCTACGGGAACACTTGTAAACGAAACCCTGTTGAAACTTTTCTGGCAGAATAAAAGGTCCCAGGTTCGAATCCCAATTCTGCCACAGTTTTAATCTGACAGGAAAGTTTCATATCATCACAGAGTGAAAATATAATTCTGGAAACATCCCTTAGGCTGTGGCTAAGGTCTCTACCATATCCTTTCTTCTAGGACTGCTAGTCATGCAAGTTTAGCAGGAAAACTCCTGTGAAGTTTGGAAACTAGGAGGCAAGGTACTGTCGGAAGTAAAGCTGTGAGGATGGATCATGAAGGATGCCGGGATAGCTTCACTATGTGGGTGAAATTTGGTTGTTAGTGGTGCAAGAGAAAAAGTGTGGGTACTGGGTGTTTAGTTCCTCAATTGTGGAAAAGAAGGAACATGTAAAAACATTGTTGGAAACCCTCCCTGCAGCTGGCATAGAGATGAATCCTAAAAAACTACAATTACACCAACCTACTGTGATCTCCTTCAGGTTCACTGTCTTGGCGGTGGTTATTGTGCCACTGTCTGAGAAAATTAATACTATTACTGTGTTACCTCATCTGTCTACTTTCAAAAACCTTCGGTGATTTCTGGGTAAGTTACTATCATTACCATCTACTTGTCACAGCTGATATACAGGTACCCTTGACAGACACACTAGCTGGAGAGCAAATTTTTCTGTGCACACGCTGTTCAGTGGACTCTTGAGATGAGAACACCTTTGTGGCACTCAAGAAACTTTTGGCTACGGCTGCTACCATCACCCAACTTTTTATTACCCTGGATGTGAGTGAAATGGCTATTGGTGCAGCCTTCTGCCAGAATGTTAATAGTGACTTCTCGAGGTTTCATTTTTGAAGTAAGTACTGAGCTTTTGATCGCAAATTGTTTGCTGTACACGAGGGATGCCCTTTTTTTACATGTTTACTGATCACAAGCCTCTGGCCACTGCACTCTGGAACTCTACTGCTGACCCACTGCATCACAGGTCTGATCATTTTAATTTTATCGCGCAATTCACTATGGATGTATGATACTTTGAAGGACCAGACAACCTAGTGGCCGATTTTTTATCAAGAGTGGAAGCCATCTTCACAGAACTCGACCTATCTAACCTTCTGTCAGGTGATGAACAAATATGTAGCTAATTTCAGACCATAGCTCTTCAGCCCCGGAGCTGTTGGCAAAATTTGGTGTGACGAATCCATGAGCACACACAGCCCTTTCATTTCCCAACCACTCCAGTAGAAATTTTTCAACAAACTCCACAGTTTGCACATCCAGGTATCAGAGCATCTACTCCATTAATTTTGTATGGTGTGACATGAACCGAGAATGCCAAGCATGGGCCTAATCTTGTATCCCATGTCAGCAGAGCAAACCCAGCAGCCACACTATGCCCCCACATCCCATACCAGCTAGTCGCTTTCAACATGTCTGTATAGATTTAGTGGGACCCCCCCCACCCCTCCCCCTCTCTCACTGATAAGTACTGGTACATCCTATATGCTATCGACCAGGTGGGTACTGAACATTACAATCAAAACAGTAGTTCACATTTTCGTTCATTCTTGGATCACACATTTTGGTTGTCCTGATGTTATCAAGACAGACAGTAAGGTCCCTATGGTCCCGACATAAGTCGGTTTTCTGTAATATTTTGTACATATGTAAACTGGCCACAGATGTATATTGTGAGTGGCACAGTAATCTTTGGAAGTTTGATTGTAGAGTAACTGCTCTGGCTGCGAGAGAGGGCAGTAGTAGCAAGTCTGTTGCGAGCTGTGTTGGGAGTCAGGTGCGGAGAGTTGCCTGTTGGGTAAGGTAGTGTGAGAACACTGTTGGAAAAGGCAGTCGTTAAGTATATGTTGCAGCACGCCAGTAATGTTAATTTAATTTTCTGTAATATCTTTTCTACTGCATATTTTTTAAGAATACATAATTTCTAATATTCAGTTTGCGTTCTGCGTCCTCATTTGGTAGTTAGTGCCCCCTTCCTTTCATTTTCTTCATTTATGATAATTGTTGGACTTAATTACTACCCACCTATAATTGTTGAAAATTTTAATACTGAAATACTGCATGATGCGAGCTGCTTGCTGTTTTCTGTTTCCAGTTTTGGGTAAGTCAGTTTTTTATTTTATCTGTGTCGCATTCAGATTGTTTCCCCCCTTTCATTATTGAAGTTAATCAGTTTTGTTGAACCCTTTGGGAGTACTTTAGACAGGGCCATAAATTTTAGTGTTTGAGTTTCCCCATTTCCCGGGCATGTCCATTGTGCATATTAATGTTTTCTAAGGCACCATATTGTTCGGTTTTTAACAGTTTAAATTTTTTCTTCACATACATAGTACTCACTATTGATCACTTACCATTAAACATTAATCTTCAGAATACCTTGCAAGTTTCTATAAAATTTATTTATTTGGGAATGTTTAATGACATCTGTGAACAATGTAACATTTGGTGCATCCATACCGCTGCCTACCACCCTCAGAGTAATGGTATGGCAACACAGTGGCATTGGACACTTAAAGCTGCCAACCGCTGTCACAATACCCTTTGGACTGAGGCCGTACCTCTTGTATTATTCGGACTCCACACAACTTATGAGGCATAGTAGTGGAGTTCGCATACAGCGAATTATTGTTACTGTCAGGGGAACTATTTAATCCTGCACCACTCCCAGCAATGGCTGAACTACTAACATATCTCAATCAAGTGCGACTTCACTACTCGAAGATTCAACCACCTACTCCATCGAGTCTTACAATTGCCATATTCTGTGCCTCATCACATAATCTGGTCTGTAATCAATGTTGGTCAGACCCAGCTTCTCCTTTGACTAGATTAATGCTCCCAACCCCCACCTCCCCTTTCTGATGTTTCATCCACTACCCCCCTTCTTGACTCCGGCATTGGAGTGCACCATTCGTGTACTTCAGCTTATCAATCATCCTTTGTGGTTACTTACTTTCTATACTATGTTTGACTGTGAAACAGGTT
Source organism: Locusta migratoria (assembly GCA_026315105.1). Lineage (NCBI taxonomy): Eukaryota > Metazoa > Arthropoda > Insecta > Orthoptera > Acrididae > Locusta > Locusta migratoria. The sequence continues at coordinate 101,339,369 of CM048754.1, forward strand.
GATGCTTTCCAGTTATGTGTATTTGTGCTGCCTTGAAGTGAAGTGCTCGTGTACGCACCTACAGACGTCAGGCCAGCAGCCCTTGCCCCACCCTACAAGTACAACGCCCACGTCGTCTCCAGAACTATGTCATCAGAGGACCTACTGCCATTGACCTTCGACCCCACTACCAGATGACGCAGTGGAGCTTTCAATTGCCTGAATGGCACGACTCACACCAGCAAAACTGGAAGTTGCCCAACCCCTCCATCCGCCCCATCATGAGTAATCTGTATTGTGTGGGTGGAGGGGGGGGGAGGGGTGCTGTGTAGCTTCCTACATAGATGGAACAGTACATATCAATCTTCACAGCATATGCTATGTCTTTGCAACTGATGTTCTTTGGAGGCAAACTCTCAATTTGAAGTGTTGCCACCATTAATTTAGTCCGTGTTTTAACTTTGTACCGTTAATGTGAATAAAGTTCAGTCTCTTGTATGTGGTTGGTTACTGAGGATTTTTACCCATACATGTCCCCATAATATGATTGTATCACTGTCTCCCAGCTTCAATTAAAACTTTTGGCTACTCAATATGTAAACTGTTAAAACTGATCCCTGTTCCAGTGGCAATAAAAATTACTAAAAATAATCTTGTCCTGTGGAGGAAGGACAGTAGGTAATGTAACATGAAAGCTCATATATGTAATACACGCAGAAGTTATACCGAAAATTTTGATATGTGCAACAACAAGTCAGCATTATTGATGGTCATTTTACTTTTGGCTACTCAATATGTAAACTGTTAAAACTGATCCCTGTTCCAGTGGCAATAAAAATTACTAAAAATAATCTTGTTCTGTGGAGGAAGGACAGTAGGTAATGTAACATGAAAGCTCATATATGTAATACACGCAGAAGTTATACCGAAAGTTTTGATATGTGCAACAACAAGTCACAGCATTATTGATGGTCATTTTACAATGTAAGTTAGACCCCTATGATAGTATTTCTGTTTGATTAATACAAATGAGTATGTATGCAATTACTATTGGAATAGTCAGTTTTTTATATTGTTTACAGGTCAGAAGATTATTGCAATTGACAATCGAAACTAGACATTATGTTGTAACTTTTAATTTTTATTGAGGTCCAGGTCACTTTAAGATTTTGTATAAATATTTTTTTAAAATTAATATATCTCCTTTCCTAACAATGCCAGGCTGAAACATTAGCTACAGATGTTAAATAGTTATCTATATTTCTCATGTTACCCATATTTTGGAAATGATTACACTGACATTTCTATGAAATATTGTGTACAAGAAAAAACAACCTTTTGTGTGCTTTTTATAATTAGCTTCCTATTCACAAAATTCTGTCTTCAAGCAAAAGTTGTTCCAGCTGAATCACAGATATTCCCATACCAAGGACAGTGTACAGAACAGTCAAAGATGTGGCTATTAAATATTGTGTCTTATTAACTTTTATGTCAGAAGGAGAATGCAAGGTTGATTCTCTAAATATTTGAGATTATCCAAAGAGAGAACTTTTTCACTCTGATGGCACTTAATGGGCTGTTTAGAACTTACATGAGAAATCTAACAAAATGAGAGCTTCCTTTTATATCCAGGAGTATATGTATCTCATGAATGAAGGTGAATAATTTTTCTACCTGAGGTGAGAATACAGGAATGTTTGCAGATTTTTGTTTCTGTCTGTGAACTTCATTTACAAATAGAAAAGAGCAACACAATAGCAATTCTCTTTCTCATGCACTAGTTGAAGCCATCAACAAAAGATTTAATGTTTTTACAAAAGAATAAACAACACACTGTGGCAAGATAGAACTACTGATACACTTCAGTCATATCCATAAGATTGTAGCTTACTTCAGTAGTTGGCAGAATACTATAGCATGTCTGTTAATTTATGTTTACATATCTTTAAACAATTAAGAGATTATAAATAGAAGTAAGCTGACAAACTTACAGATATGACAGACAGCTAAAACATAATTCTAGAATACACAACAAAAGACAAAGCAAAACCAGCATTCATAAGGTTGCAAACACAACATTCTCACAGCTGTGAAACAGATAATTGAAGTTATGTCTATGAAACACACACATTAAACATTTAATCACTGGCTATTGCTAAGAGGAAGGCAACTTTACACCACAAGCCAACAACAACATCACACAGCAAGGTAAGGCAAGGCAGCTAACAAAGAACACTGTCATTCTGAAGAAACACAATTATTAGCACATTGTATAACACAATACAGACTGTTATATTACTGTACATAAGTGTATTAAATCTTTTCTTTCTTATTAATAAGTGTGTCAAATATATACAATCAACAATGAATATATTTAGTGCATGCTACAAAGACATTCAGTGAGAGAATACTTCCACTTGAAGTAGAGTAACTGATCATATATGATTGACAATATGTTTTGCTATAAATGTATCTAAAGGGGAGATAGGTAGGTAGGTAGGTAGATAGAGAGAGAGAGAGAGAGAGAGAGAGAGAGAGAGAGAGAGTTGTATATATCAGATAAATAAGCCTTGGCAAAGTAGTGAGATTAAATATAATTTCCTTATTACACAAGAAAAATTAAATATAACTGCATTTTTCATTATTTTCTGAGGCAAAATAGTTTTTAATTGGTTGTGGCAGTTCTCAAATTTAATTAAAAATGTAAGCAAATAAATGAAAGACAGTGCAGAAATTAGTGAGGGTTCACAAAGAACAAGAAGAATATAACATGAAAACAAAATGAAATATACAACTTCAAACGCAATTAATTACTGTATATCCAAGTACACATTATTTTACAAGAATTCAAATAAATTATAGGAATTACTATTATGAAAATCTTTTGTATTATCTTTCCAAAACTACTCTCATGACATTATTTTCATCAGAGAAACAACCCAATATGATATTCAATTAAAAATTTGCAAATAAATATGTAAGGAATGCTATACATTTGAGGAAACATCTACAGACAAAGCTATTTTGCATACATGAATAATCAACTATGATGAAAAAGTCTTGTTTGGAAATTAAGCTCCCAATTCATCAGAATAGTATTGTTCCTTTCTATAAATTTAAATTCTCAATGCCTGCAAATGTTTTAAAAATTCTTACATTCAATGATGTCATGAAAACTGCAAGCCAGGAGTATCTGAATAAAATGTGTATGTCTTGTTTCTGAAGCAGTACTTGTCCACAGAACTTTTTTTTACATCAATTTCTTGTTTTTATTTGACAACTATTAGTTTCAAAGCACAATCTGGTAATAATTGGAAAATGGAGGGGCTTGACTATCATTCACGGATGGCTTAAGCAATAGACATTATATGCTTAACTCTTTTATATATAGGAAAAAGTAACGAGCATCTTATTTTTTATCAAAACAGTGGTAAAATTCTAAATACTTCCTACCTTAGTTGTGTGAAATGATAGTACACAGTTGCTTTGCCACTTGTGATGTCAAATGAACAAACTATTGACAAGAACAAGTTATTGTACCTTTTTAAAAGTGTAATCTGTTCCTGCCAATATTTGGTATGGCATAGATCTAAATACTTCTTGTGATCCTTGAGAGGATTAAAAACTGAGGTACAGCAGGTGTAGAGTTGGAAACTATCTCGTATGCTTCTGGCCAAGGCATGCTGCCATTTAAAGTCAGTTTCATTAAACCAAGTTACCTAATGGATGAGGCGAGACCTCAGCACATCGTTGGAGTGCAAGATTTGGAGCTCCCACCTAGGAACGTGGAAGAGAGGAGTTTGGATCCTGAAATTTTCCTTTGGTTAACAATATTGCTTTGAACGTACATAGCCGACAGATGGCCTCGGCCAAATGGAATAGCCCTGTGCGTGCAGATTTTCTCACACTCCGAGGGTGTGAGTGTGAGATGCAGAAGTGCAAAGTGCAACTGCATATGCTGCAAGAGTTGGGAAATGAGTGCCTGTCTGCATCACACTGATCGGTAGATCAGGACAGTGGGTTCGAACCACCTGACTTGACACACAAAGGGAGTATTTGGAGTACGAGTGGGAGTAAAGTAGCTGTTACAGCAGGAGCAGGTCAAGTGTGACAAAGTGTCAGTACTCACCGACACCTGGGAAGGGCTGCATACCAGGGTATCCGGCCGCCGCTGCCGCCGCGTGCTGTAGCGCCGCCGCCTCGCCATTCACCAGACCCTGCGCTGCAAGCCACATGACACGTGCTGTGCGCTCTCATACCGCCACATACCAAGTCACATCCATAAAATTCCACCGTACGGCGAGTTAAAACTGGCTCACAGAATACCATGTTGTCACTTTCTAAGTCTACATCAGTTTGTGACAGTTCAGTTTCTTCAGTGCCTCTGACACTCTCCTATGGTATAAACCTGTCACCATTGGCACTGCCCTTCTATATATACGTTCAGAATTCTGCTTTTCTCATTTGGTACTTGTCCCATATGCTCGAGCTATATTCTGTGCTTGGTCACACAAGTTATTTCTGAGCAGTTCTCATTGTGGACTAACTGCATTTCTCCGATATATCACTAACAATCCTGCTTTACCCACAAATGAGCCTAATCAACCATTTCACTCATTACAAAGTGTTACACCCAGTATTTGTACAAGTTTATCAATTACAGATGGGATTGGTTGATCTATATAAGATACAATAATTTTGTTCATTTTGTGAAGTGAATAGTTTTACATTTCCAAACACAAGACATGATTAAATATTTATATAGCTCGTCCCAGATATTATCATTATAGACAATTGCATGATATGAAGGGAAAAAAATCTCAGTGTACAGTAATATTGTCTGAAAGTTCATTAACATAGGAAATTAACAGCATAGCTTTCAACCACAGCTGAAGTTATTCCTAGAGCTATCAATGACTCCACCTGATATATATATATATATATATATATATATATATATATATATATATATATATATATATATATATATATATATTATAGAGGAAAAATTCCTAACAGGAAAAAAATATACGTAAAAAATAGATGAACACTTACCAGGCGTAGGGGCACCTTCCATTTTTTCCCCCAAGGTAAGTCTTTCCTGTCCCGGGATTGGAATGGCTCCTTACCCCCTTCCTTAAATCCCTCATCATTTCCTTTTCCCTCTCCTTCCCTTCTGCCTGATGAAGCAGCTAGGCTGCGAAAGCTAGCATTTTTGAGTGTGTGTGTGTGTCTGTGTGTTTATTTGTTGCTATTACTGCCTGTGCCCCTTCGCCTGGTAAGTGTTCATCTATTTTTTATATATATATATATATATATATATATATATATATATATATATATATATATATATATATATCTGGTGATGCAGAAGGAATTAGATTAGGTAATGAGCCAGTAAAATAAATAGATATGTATTGTTATATGCATTGTGATGGCTGAACTAAAGAGTACATAAAATGCAGAATGTCGATGGGAAGAGAAGCAGTTCTGAAGAAGGTAAAACTTTGCTGACATCCAATATTAATTTAAATGTTAGGAAATCCTTTCTGAAAGCATTTGTAACATGCTATGGAAGTTAAATTTAGACAATAAGGAATTTAGACAGAAAGATGATAGAATATTTTGAAATTTGGGGCTACACACAAATGCTTATGATAAGATAGAGAGATCATGTAACTAATGAGGTGGTATGGAACAGAACTGGGTAGCTATGAAATTTCCAGCATATCTTGACTAAATGAAGGGACCAATTGGTGGGGAAAATTATGAGACATTGAGGAGTTATCAATTTAGCTTTGCAGGTAAGAGTGGTGGGTAAACATTGCAGAGGGAGACCAAGAGACATAAAAAGTAAGAATATTAAAATAGATGTAGGTTGGTGTTCTTGTGAGGTTCCTGCCCTGCTCATAGTACCAGCTCGATGCCAGTGGAATGCCTTTCTGATGAATCGGAATGTCACATTTCACTTACCAACACTACCACCGGAGGTGGTGCTAGGCATCGGCAACCACTTATGACCTGGTAAGTGGGGGCCATCCAAAAAATTGTTCAAGTTGTTAAAATTTTAGCTATTTAGTTTTGTGTATATGTTTCTGTGTAAGTGTAGGTGTATTTATGTAGGGTCTTCTGGTAATATAATGAAATTATGCCCCTATTACAAAGTGCATCTAGGGGCACACACCTGTCGGCAGATTGGTTCAGGTAGGAGGATATAATACTACCAAACACTGATTTGGCATCTGTAGAGAGGGGTGGGGGCAGAGAGGATAGACTGAACATAGATTTCTGTAGCAAGTGGTGGGGTGTGTGGAGCAGAAAGGGACAAGCTCCGCCTCTATGTACTGAAAGGTGTGCAGTACAGGCAACACAAAGCTGTGGTTTGCTCATTCAGGAAAGCCACAGTGATGAAAGTGTCAATTGGAAAGTTTTGTTATTGAAACTGTGTGTACTGTTTGACATGCAAAATAAAGAAAACATGAAAATAGTGCAACAAAATACAGGTAATGACAGCCCAGCTCAGTGACAACTCAGACAACAATGCAGTCAAAAGTAGCTGATAGCTCAAGTAGTACAGTTGGCAAGTTTCATTTCTAAGTGACTGCTGTAGGCTATTTCAAAATTACATAATTCTGCTTTATAAGTGTAAACAAACAATAAAATATATATGTCCAATTGATTTACACGCCTGTTACATTTTAGATTTATCTGCCTATATATGGTAATCATATTAGAAGCAAAAAGGGTAGATCGCAAATGTAATCTCATGTTAAAGTTATATATTCTATGTTTAGACGCAATGTAATCATCTTTGAACCTTCATGTACATTTGTATAATTTTGATTTTGACGCACTGTACTAACTAAGCAAAGACGGCCAGCATAGTATCATTCTGAAAAACTAGATGACGTGAACTGCTGTGTATCTCTCTCTCTCTCTCTCTCTCTCTCTCTCTCTCTAACACACTCACACACAGGCATTGATGCTTTGTAACGACTTTACCTTTTATGCTGGTCTCAATTAAAAATGTATATATTTTTTAAACAGATAGTATTTTATACGTGATACAATGTAACTTATTTTAACAATTGATGGTGACAAATTTTAAAAATTTTTAAAGATATGTTTTAATAGCTACCCGCCTGAGGGCGCTGATAAATGGTTATTTTTATCATATAATGCATAATCTGTGTATGTTAGTTGTTAAACTTTAATTCACCTAGAATCAACATTTTATCTTTTTAAGCTTTTAATATGTTTGAACCCATTTCTTTTTTAAAAATGTAACAATGTAACTGATTTAAACAAAGAGGGCCAGGCACCATCTATGTACAAGCTAAGCTGCGTAGGTGTACGTAAGCGGCTACCGGATTTTATTGTTGTGACTTGTACCGGCAAGACCTTTAAATGTTTTAAGCAGAGCACATAGGTCATCATGACTTGCAATTCTGGTATGTAATTCTATTTTATAACATTCTTGGTGTATGTAATCTTATTGTAATTTCAATGTCTGACCAAGGTACCTTGTTTTTAACAGCACTGATGATGTCCCATCATAGGGACGAAATCGATATGTTTTAAAGCTAAATAAAAGAAACATCTCACATCGCCTACCAAGCGAAAACCTGTTATTTCATCATGTTAAAGTGTTAGAATTTTTCCCCATAATTTCTTGTGAGTGAAAATGACGTTACCTGCCACTCTCACAATCATTGAATAGAAAAGAGATTTCCTATAAAAGGAAATTATAGAAGGAAACTTTCCTGTTGGGATAAACAAATATAAAAAATAGAAAATGGATGACTTACCCAAAGGACAGGCTCGTCGACAGACACAAATAAAATCACTCACAAACACACACAAGCTTTCGGAACCGTTGGTCACTTCTTCAGGAAAGGAGGAAGAAATGAGAGGAGAAAGGGAAAGATATGGGTTTTAAGGAAGTGGAAAAGGAATCATTCTAATACCAGGAGTGGAAGGACTTACCTTAGGGGAAAGAAAGGAAGGTAAACAAATACACACACACTCACACATATTCAAACGCACACACACCTAGACAGACATTCATAAAAAGCAAAGAAGTTGGACAGAGATACCACTTGAGGCAGAGGCTCTGTCCACAGAACCGTGGCAAAGATGCTAAAGATGGTGGGTGGGAATTTGAATTTAGAGGAGGTTGAGACCAGGTGGGCAACGGGAGGAGAGAATATGCTGAAGGGCAAGTTCCCATCTCCGGAGTTCTGAAAGGTTGGTGTCGGTGGGAAGTATCCAGATAACCCGGATGGTGTACTACTGCACCAAGATGTGCTGGCCGTGCACCAATGCAAGTTTAGCCACAGGGTGATTCTCATTACCAACAAACACTGTCTGCCTGTGACCATTCATACGAATGGACAGTTTGTTGCTGGTCATTCCCACATAGAACACTTCACAGTGCAGGCATGTTAGTTGGTAAATCACGTGGGTGCTGTCGCAAGTGGCTCTGCTCTTAATTGTGTACACCTTCCAGGTTACAAGACTGGAATAACCGGTGGTGGAAGGGTGCATAGGGCAGGTTTTACAATGGGGGCGGTTGCATGGGTAGGAGCCAGAGGGTAGGGAAGGTGGTTTGGGGATTTCATAGGGATGGACTAGGAGGTTATGAAGGTTAGGTGGGCAGCGGAAAGACACTCTTGGTGGAGTGGGAAGGAAGTCATTAAGAATGGATCTCATTTTGGGGCAGGATTTAAGGAAGTCGTATCCCTGCTGGAGAACCACATTCAGAGTCCGCTCCAGTCCCGGAAAGTATCTGGTGACAAAAGGGGCACTTCTGGGAATCTTCGGTGGAAGGTTCTGGATTTGGGGGGATGAGGAGGTGGCTCTGGTAATTTGCTTCTGAACCAGATCAGCAGAATAGCTGCAGGATGTGAAAGCTGTTATTAGGTTATTGATGTACTGGTTCAGGGATTCGGGACTGGAGCAGACTCTTATGCCATGAAGACCTAAGCTGTAGAGAAGGGAACATTTGATGTGGAATAGATGGCAGTTGTCATAATGGAGGTACTGTTGTTTGGTTTGATGTGGACGATGTGTGAAGTTGGCCGTTGGACAGATGGAGGTCGATATCGAGGAACGTGGCATGGGATTTGGAATAGGGCCAGGTGAATTTGATGGAACCAAAGGAGTTGAGGTTGGAGAGGAAATTCTGGAGTTCTTCTTCAGTGTTAGTCCAGATCATGAAGATGTCATCAATGAATCTGTACCAAACTTTGGGTTGACAGGCTTGGGTATCCAGGAAGGCTTCCTCTAAGCATCCCATAAATAAGTTTGCGTACGACGGGGCCATCCTAGTTCCCATGGCTGTTACCTTTAGTTGTTGGTATGTCTGGCCCTCAAAGGTGAAGAAGTTGTGGGCTAGGATGAAGCTGGCTAGGGTATTAAGGAAAGAGGTTTTAGGAAGGGAAGTGGGTGGTCGGCATGAAAGGAAATACTCCATCGCAGCGAGGACCTGGGCATGTGGGATATTTGTGTATAAGGAAGTGGCATCAATGGTTACAAGGATAGTTTCAGAAGGAAACAGGCTGGGTAAGGATTGTGAGTGATTTTATTTGTGTCTGTCGATGAGCCTGTCCTTTGGGTAATTCATCCGTTTTCTATTTTTTATAGATTTCCTAAAAAGTAGAATAAGTAACAAGAAGCAGATTGTGGTGATAGTATAACAGGCAAGATATACCACTGGTAAACACAATGCAATGTTTAATACGGTTTGAGTATTGTCAGGAAAATTTCTCTCTTGTTTTATGTCTTGTAATTCGTAGCGTCATTTGTGATTTTATACTCAGTGTCCCCTTTATCCACAATTAATTCCTTAATGTGTATAGAAATTAACATTTATGACCCCTCACTGTAGACTTCCACTAGATATGTGGAGCCACCATCCAAGGAAGAAATTGCTAAAGGAGTCCAACAAATAAAAAGTGGAAAAGCTCCTGACTTGGACAATATCAGTCCACAGTTACTCAAAGCAGATCCCACTATAAAAGCACAAGTTTTACACCCACTGCTGATAGCCATATGGATGAATGGAAAATACCAAATGATTGAAATAGAGGCTTGCTCCTCAAGTGCCCCAAGAAAGGAGACCTGTCGGTTTGTGATAATTGGAGAGGCATCACCCTGTTGTCAGTCCCAAGCAAGACTCTCTCCCGAATTATCCTAAATTGAATAAAAGTACATTCAGACAAGAAAATAAGAAGAGAACAAGCAGGTTTCAGTGAAGGTTCCTGCATTGACCAAATAAACAGCTTGAGAATAATAGCTGAACATTCATATGAACACCAGTCACTGCCATACTTGCTGTTTGTAGACTTCGACAATATAATTAGAACAAAAATATAAGGCTCACTGCAAACTTTTGGAATTTCCCAATAATAATAATTGCTCTTGTCAGGTGCATGTATGAAAACTACTCATGCCAGGTTCTACATCAATGTCTGCTTTCAGATCCAATAGCTGTGATAACAGGAGTTAAGCAAGGCTGAATGCACTCACGGACACTATTTAGCATTGTAATGAATCATCTAATGTCCAAAGCAATGGATAAAATGAGAAATAAAATGAAGCAATGGAACACATGTAGAAGACCTAGAGTTTGCAGACGACTTTTGTCTTCTATCCCACAGCCTCAACGACATCGAAGAGAAACTAGAAAATCTGAAATCTGTGACCAAGGAAGCCGGCTTGAATATTAATGCCCAAATAACAAGACATGAGGGGAAATGATTATAACACTGCAGAGCTTGTGATTGCGAACCAAATCGTTGGAAGCATGGGTATCTTTTGCTATATTGGAAGCATTACTACACCATATGATGGTGCAACAGATGGCATCAACAGCAAGAGGTACTTTTGCAACTCTCTTTTCTATATGGAGATCGAAGGAAATAACGCTGAGAAACAAATTGCAGATATTAGGGAGCAACGTAAAATCGGTACTTCTATATTGATGTGAAACATGGAGAGTAACAAAGCAGCTAATCCGTAAGCTGCAGACATTTAACAACAAATGTCTGAGGAACATCCAGGGGATAAGGTGGACAAATGACATCTCTAACGAATTACTCTGGGAAAGAACCGTCCAGAAGCCAATTGAGCTGCAAATAAGAAGCAGGAAGTGGAGATGGTTACGACATACACTTAGAAGATCAAATGAACATATTGCAAAGGAAGCACTTTATTGGATCCCACAGGTATGACGGATAGGAGGCATATCCAAAATGGTGTGGAGACGATCAGTTGAAGCAGGTCAACAGCAAGGAATACGATAAGAAGTGGAAATACTAGCAGAAGACAGAGAAAGATAGTGATTCTTCATTGGGGCCCTATATTCCACATAAGGAGTCAACGGAATAAAAAAATAATTAAAAAAAACTATAGTAAGAGTATTCCGTACCTAATATTGCCAGCATTGTAAGTAGGCACCCTCTGCAATAAAAAAACTTTGCGAATATCTTGTGGCAGGATGAACTGTTAGCATCCAGTCGTACAATTGTAACTATGAAACTGACAACGATTCAGAATCTTTTACGAGTAGCAAATTGACTGGTCAAGAACAGCAGACAGAAGCCGTGGAGTACTCACGCGCGGGGAAGGTCTGCGGAATGCCATTGGTGTAGACGGCGGCGGCAGCGTCAGTGGCCGCGTGCTGCCCGTTGGGCGTCTGCGCCAGGCTGAAGTTGGGCATCGTGGGCGACGGGAGGCTGGGCAGTGCGCCGTTCACTGCCGGACCCGCTCCTGCCGGCAGTAGGGGAAGGTCGGGTGAGTTGACGACGAGTCTAAAGGCGGGTCCACACAGAGCGCGCCGCGCTGCGCAAAACAGGTGCGCGCGTCCAGTGTGGACGGCGAACCGCGCCGCGCGGTGTTCCGGCTGTTGTCGGTACATCAAAGGGAGCGGCGCGTTCGCGCGCGCTCAGTTTAGGCGGGGCTTCGGCTGGCGGGCGCGCTAGTTTATTGCGTGCGTCGATCCGCGGTGACAGGTCGTGTGTTCTCGCGTAGGTGTCCTCGTTATGGAGTGGGACCGGAAGCAAAGTGAGAACCTCACAGAGCAGATACATCAGGCTTGTAAAGGAATCTCCAATTGCCAGAAAGGGCAAAGTTATTGCTAGTCTCACTTTGGTAGATATAGCACGTCTACAATTTGTGTCTTTCTTCATTATGTCTGGTTCGATCACTTTCAACAGATATTCGAAGTCTTCGAAAGACATTCGATAAAAGTTTTCGAACTTTCCACTGTCGCCCGCAAGTATTTCACTGAAAAGATCATTTCTACAGTACAATGCCCTATTCTTTAACACTGGGGTTACCCAATGACGACGATTCTTCCTTAACTGATGGTACAGCACAATCAATGCGGCACTCACAATCTCGGCTCGCTCCACCTTGAGACGTGCGCTCGCTCCAACTGGAAGCACAGTGCGCGCCTCGGAACGGCGTGGCGCGGCGCGGACGGCGCACTACTGTGCTACAGCGTGCGCGGGCGGAAGCGGCGCGGCGCTCTCACTGTGGACCCGCCTTCAGGTGACGAATTTTTAATTTCTCCGTTAACAGCTGGTGCTGCGTGCTCCATGGTATTGCTTCCTTAGCACGCTGTGCAGGCATGCCTGTTTAACTAGAATCGCTTTGTCATTTTGTTTTGTTGACAACATAGGCTTGGAAGTGAACGTTGTTTTCGTAACAATTTTTCCTTCAATTTAAATAAGTTCCATGTAAGTAATACTTTTATTTTAATGAATAATAGTTGATTCCTCTTAAGGCTTATGGATTTTCTGGTGCTTTAATAATGGTTTAATGAATTTATTCTGTGAGACTTTGCCCATGTTAAAGTTCATAACCAAATTGTCGATTGTGGTTAAGATGACGAATTATGCATAGGCTAAGATGCCGAGTTCATCAGGAATCGAGCCATTAAATTCACAAATATTTGGTGTTGAAGACTTCACGCCATCACTAACAACATCAACGAAATTCCACCCAAAACAGATGATCTACCTGAATTTCAGCAAACCCACCTGCAGAATTTGATGCACTACCTGGGCTTTTATTTAACTCTGCAACTTCCTCTATTTTTCCTCCGTTACCCCACATAGAATCTCTACCAGGGCCTTCATTCGACCCTACATCTACGTCTGTTTTACATCCATTACCCCATGCAGAACGTGGTGCATTATCAGCGCCTTCATCCACCTCTAACTCCAGATCTATCTCTGCTTTACGCTCGTTACCTCAAGCTGCACCTAAAGGAGGTCCAAGAAAAAGAAAAAATAAGGTGCCATCTCTACACATAACAAGCAGATCCTTGAAATTAGCTCTGGCAGAAAAGAGACAAAAACAAGAGGAAAGAAGAGAAGAAACAAAACAGGAAAACGAAAGAAAAAAAGATAAAAAATTAAAAGAGAATGCGAATGCAGAGGCAAAAAAGAAAAAAAAGTGAACAAAGATCCTCAACGCAAACTTGCGTTCGATGGATGTTCTGGAACGAAACAAAGAAAGGATCCTAGAATGGACTTCTGAGACTTATGCTATGTTTGCGACTTTTGTGATAAATAGATAACTTTCAATACAATGTCTTTGTTTTCAAAATAAAATGTTCATTTCGTCATCTTACCCTCCTTGTAGGGTAAGTTGAAGAATGGTACTATCACCAACAAAAACAGGTATATCTAGAAAACCTTCAGTTTTAGTAAGTGTTCAAGGACTAGAATCTAAAGGGGATACATGAAGCAATCATTTTACTGTAAATTAAGTATTTGATTTCAATTTAAAGGCCAGAAAAATATTAATATGCCTTAATGTCGTCATCTTACCCGACGTTCCCCTACTTGCAGGTGAACAGCGACACAGGGCGTCTGTGATAGGCTTCAGTTGGGCATCGTGGGCAACGGAAGACTGGACAGTGCGTCATTCACTGCTGGAGCCACTCCTGCCAGCAGAACTTACAGCTAAACAAGCAGGATAACAGGTGGCCATAGGCCTTCTGAAACATGCTCTAGTTGGGCATCGCGGCCAAAAGAAGGCTGGGCAGTGCGCCCTTCACCAGTAGACACTACTGCTGGCACTACTTACAGGTAAACATACAGGATACACAGTGGCCATAGGGTGTCTGCGACGTCTTTAGTTGGGCATTATGGGCGACAGAATGCTGGAGAGTGTGCCGTTCACTGCTAGACCTGCTCCCGTCGGCCGTACTTACAGCTAAACAAACAGGATAACAAGTGTTCATAGAGTGTCTGCGGCATGCTTTAATTGGGCATCGTAGGCGACAGAAGGCCATTCTCTGCCAGACCTGCTTACGTGACTAAAAAAAAAAAAAAAAAAAAAAAAAAAAAAAAAAAAAAACGGATAATAGGCATCTGCAATACGCTCTAGTTGGGCGTCATGGGGAACACAAAGGTTGAGTGGTGTGCAGTTCACCAGGGAATCCTCTCTCCGCTCTGCCTGCACAACTTACAGATCTACATCTACATAGATACTTCTCAATCCACCCAAAGGTGCGTATTCAGTACAACAACTAGTTACTTGCTTTTCTGTTCCACTCCCATATAAAACGAAGGGGAAATGAATGCTTGCATGCATCCGTACTAGCCCTAATCTCTCTGATCTTATCTTTGTGGTTTACGCAAAATGTAGATTGATGGCAGTAGAGTCGTTCTGCAGTCCGTCTCGAATTCCGGCCTTCTAAATTTCTTAAACAGTATTTCTCGAAAAGAACGTTGCCTTCCCTCCAGTGACTCCCATTTGAGTCCCGAAGCAGTTCAATAACACTCTCGCAACGATCGAATCTACCTGTTACAAATCTAGCCGCCTGCCTCTGAACTGCCTCTATGACCTCCTTTAAGCCGATCTAATGGCGATCCCAAACACTTAGGCACTACTCAAGACAGGGTCATAAAAGCGTTTTATATGCGGTCTCCTTTACAGACTAATCACACCTTCCCAAAATTCTCCCAATAAATCGAAGTCGACCATTTTCCTTTTCCCACGTCTGTCCTTACATGCTCGTTCCGTTTCATATCGCTGTGCAGCATTACGCCTAGATATTTGACACGACTCTGTCAAGCAGCACACAACTAATGCTGTATTCGAACATTACGAGATAGTTTCTCCTACCCATGTGCATCACCGTCGGTTTTTATACATTTAGCGCTAGTTGCCTTTTATAACACCAACTAGAAATTTGGTCCAAGTCATCCTGCATACTACTACAGTCATTCAATGACTACGCCTTCTTGTACACTACAGCGCCATCAGCAAACATCCGCAAATTGCAACTCATTCTGTCCGTCAGACCATTTATATAGATAGAAAATAATAGCGGGCCTATCACACTTTTCTGGGGCACCCCTGACAATGCCATAGTCTCTGATGAACACTCACCATCGGGGACAAGGTACTGGGTCCTATTGCTTAGGTAATCTTTGAGCCACTGACATATTTGGGTACCTATTCCACATGCTCGTACATTCGTTAGCATTCCTACAGTGTGGTACCATATCAAATGTCTTTCGAAAATCGAGGAATATGCCCTTCGTACATAGCACACAATATGTTGTGAGAGAAAAGGGTAGCTGGGTTTCGCACAATCAAAGAAATTTACTATATTAGAACTGAGAATATGTTCAAGAACCCCGCAGCAAACTGATGTTAATGATTTAGGGGTAATTTCTTGAGTCAGTTCTATCGCCTTTCTTATACATGGGAGTTATCTTGCCTTTTTCCAGTCGTTTGGAACTTCGCGCTAGATCAAAGATTGGCGATAAATGCAAGCTTAGTAAGGGAGCTTCGGTGTCCATGGCTTCTGAAGTCTTGGCAATTGCCAAGTCCTCAGTGGATCCGAGGATCTCCAACTCATGCTCGGAAGCAGAGGCTTGTTGTGGCATGGTAGCCACCAGGGATTGTTTCATCTTATTATTTTTCTTCAGTCGCTGGTCCTTCGGTTGATCATGCTGGGAGGGCTTTTCCGACAGTCTGAGGGACTGAGGATGCCCTTGAGGCCCTACAACCAGCAGTTTATGGTTCTTTCAGCCACTCACTGGCATCAACTGTACCAGTGGGAGAAACCTTGGAAGAAGGGGATCCAAGCAATCCCTTCCTCGCGAGAGGAGCCATAGCAGGCTCAGGGGTGAGGACCAATGTCCCTGATGGTTGAGGGGTTATTGCTCCCAAGGCAGGGGCTTTGGGAGCAACAGAGGGAGAGGTGCCCCAACCACCATGGGGGCAGATGTTGACAGTTGGGCCTGGGGGCCCACTAGGGCTGACTGAACAGGTGGCAATTTTGTTGGCAGGAATGGTGATGGTGATGTGGCTGTGGTATAAACGTTATCATGATCACGGAGTGGATCTTCTCATATTTCTTTTTAGCTTCCGAATAAGACAACTAATTCAGCGTTTTATATTCCCTGATTTTTACCTTCTTTATGCAGAACTGAGCAGGCAGGGGAGCAAGGAGGATGCTGCTGTCCACAGTTAACACAGATCGGAATAGGTGCACAATGGACTTTTGGGTGTGATGCACGTCCATACTCCTTACAGGAGGAGTTGGCATTACATCAGGAGGACATGTGCCCAAGTCTCCAGCACGTAAAACAGCGCGTAGGGGGAGTAACATAGGGCTTGTATCACACCGGAAGATCACCACCTTGGCCATCTCAGACAATGAATCGCCCTCGAAGGTCAAGATGAAAGCATCAGTTGCGACCCTGTTGTTCTTCGGACCCCTATAAACTCGCCGAATAAAGTGGACTCCTTACCACTCCAAGTTCTTGCAGAGTTCCTCATCTGGCTGCAAGATAAGGTCTCTATGGAATATAACACGCTGGACCATTTTCAGGCTGTTGAGGGGAGTGATTGTAACAGGAACGTTACACAATTTGTCACAGGCGAGCAATGCCCATGATTGTGCTGGGGATAACGTCGTCATTAGAACTGATCCAAATCGCATTTTTGACATGCCATTTACTTCTCTGAACTTGTCTTCCAAATTCTCCACGAAAAAGAGAGGCAATCTGTTCATAAAAGAATCACCATCTGTCCTGGCACACACTAAATATCTTGGGGCATATTGATGTCCTTGATTTCGAGGCATATGTTCCTCCCAGGTGTGAATAGGGAAGGGAACGTTTGGGGTAATACGTCGTTGCGTTAAATTCCACTCTACCACGCTTATAGACAGCAGATAAGAGTACGCTAACGCTATTTTTCCCTTGTTTCATTTTTACCCAGGAGCAGCTAGGGAAATATATGTCTGCCAAGGCAGAGTCCTGATTGCCTGGGTAAACCTAATACAAATGACATGCGGCAGGTACCCCAGAGGTTGCCCGCTAGCGACTGTCGACTCTTCCACCTCATCAGCCAGTAGCACAGCTACTATATATATATATATATATATATATATATATATATATATATATATATATATATATATATAATCTCAAGCTGTGCTAGCTAGCGGGCAACCTCTGGTATTATATATATATATATATATATATATATATATATATATATATATATATATATATCCCTCAATCGCTGAGGAATGCACAGAGTTTACGGTATGAAGGACTGTTGACGCGATGCATTCCCCACTCAGGACTCCAGGTTTGCAGCAATTGAATGCTGAGACCCCTACGTGGAATTCTGAAAGGCAATGTTCAATGTCCGCCAACTTGGGCTGAATTCTGCTGTTCTGTTGATACAATGATCTTCAATGGTATGAACGGCATGACCTATGTAACTCATGTCACCTTCCTAGGGGATCTGATAGAATCCTGATTTCCGAAGTCCAAGACCGTCCTTGACATTACCAATCTGCGCCTGTGTTTTAACTGATAGGCGTAAGATCGTCTTAACTTAGTATTTATGAAGAAATCGACCTATCTTTGCATATAAAGCGCCACAGAATGGAATAAATGTCATGGTCCTGTCTTGTAGAGGTTCCTCTTCTGATTCCTCTGGATGTATACTCAGGTTTGGACGCAGAGCTCTCCAAATTTGCTTCTCTGTAGATCTGTTATTTCGGAACATCGACTTCGCATGTTCAAATTCTTGGTTAAGGCTATCATTCTTGGCGGCCCGTGGCTAATTTGTAAACAATGAAAGTCTTCTGCATTAAATAAATAATAACATTGGCACGTTCACGTTTCAGGCGAGTGTGGCTTCACAGTGTGCGCATCACTCTGCCAGCAGCGTACTGAACCTGCGGTGACAGTAACGAAGAAACAACGAAATTCTGGTGACGACACAGATGCTACCTGCGCTCCGTCCATGCTAGTTAACTGTATCTTGAAAGTGCTGAAATATGCATTTCATTCGTACCATGCCGCGCCAAATGGAAACCAGTTTAATTGAATGTCGGTAAGTGTGAGAGTTTTGACACACGATTTGACAAAGCTAAGTAGCATTGGGTTTAAACTGTAGTCATCTATAAAGAAGGATGCATTGTGACCATGATAAGGATTTTTTTTTTTCGAAAAATAAAATAAGGAATAATTTTGCTTAGTTTTGTATGTCTATTGTGAGAATTTTCACTTTTACTCTATTTCAATTACATTTTGCGAAAAAAGAAACAATTTTTTTACTTACTCTACAAATTGGCCACTTGGCCCTATAGGGTTGGGTGAAATGGCCACCCAGTGGCCACTACGCCCGATAGAAAATCAACAGTGTTTCAGACCAGTGCCGGAAGGCGAGAACAGACCAACTGTATTGCTTAAGCTCGGCACAGATGCACATTTAACTTACCAGTATTTTATTGGCTTCAAGGGTGTCGAAACTTGTTTGACATGTTAGTCCAACTTACGATTACTGGAAACAAAGCTTCGTTTGTAAGTGACAATGTCTGCTT
Source organism: Locusta migratoria (assembly GCA_026315105.1). Taxonomy (NCBI): domain Eukaryota; kingdom Metazoa; phylum Arthropoda; class Insecta; order Orthoptera; family Acrididae; genus Locusta; species Locusta migratoria. Next base: position 101,358,225 of record CM048754.1, read on the forward strand.
TACCAAAATAAGCAAAATAACGCACACTATTTGCATTAATCATCATCATCATCATCATTAGAGACTGATTATGCCTTTCAGCGTTCAGTCTGGAGCATAGTACCTCTAATAAAATTCCTCCATGATGCCCTATTCAATGCTAACATTGATGCCTCGTCTGATGTTACGCCTTTCATTTCAAAATCAATCTGCACCGAATCTAAGTACTTTCTTCTTGGTCTACCTCGACTCCTCTTACCCCCCACTGACGAGCTCATGAGTCTCTTAGGTAACCTTGCTTCTCCCATGCGTGTAACATGACCCCACCATCTCAGTCTGTTCGCTCTAACTGCTTCATCTATGGTGTTCATTCCCAGCTTTTCTTTGATTTCCTCATTATGGACACCCTCCTGCCATTGTTGCCATCTATTGGTACCTGCAATCATTCTTGCTACTTTCATATCTGTAACCTCTATCTTATGAATAAAGTAACCTGTATCCACCCAACTTTCACTCCCATACAACAAAGTTGGTCGAAAGATAGAGCGGTGCACTGCTAACTTAGTCCTGGTACTTACTTCCTTCTTGCAGAAGAGAGTAGATCTTAGCTGAGCACTCACTGCATTAACTTTGCTGCACCTTGATTCCAGTTCTTTCGCTATGTTTCCATCCTGTGAGAAAATACATCCCAGGTACTTAAAACTGTCTACCTGTTCTAACTTTGTTCCTCCTATTTGACACTCAATCTGTTTAAATCTCTTTCCCACAGACATTACTTTCGTTTCGGAGATGCTGCTCTTCATATCATAATCCTTGCACCTCTGAACCAGCTCTGAAATATTAGTTTGCAACCTTTCAATCGAATCTGCCATTACAACTAAGTCATCCGCATATGCGAGACTGCTTAATTTGTTTTGACCTATTTTAATCCCGCCCTGCCAGTCTACTGTTTTCAACATATGCTCCATGAATAGTATGAACAACAGTGGTGACAGGTTACAGCCTTGTCTTACCCCTGAAACTACCCTGAACCATGAGCTTAATTTGCCATCTACTCTAACTCTGCTGCCTGACAGTCTACGTAAAGCCCTTTAATTGCCTGCAGAAGTTTGCCTCCTATACCATAATCTTGAAGAACTGACAGTAGCTTCCTCCTAGGAACACGGTCATAAGCCTTTTCCAGATCTATGAAACATAGATACAATTCCCTGTTCCACTCATAGCACTTTTCCACTACCTGCCGTAAGCTAAAGATCTGGTCCTGACATCCTCTAAGAGGCCTAAACCCACACTGATTTTCTTCTAACTTGTCCTCAGTTAATACTCGCACTCTACTTTCAACAATACCTGAGAATATTTTGCCTACAACGCTAATTAAAGAGATACCTCGATAGTTGTTGCAACCTTTTCTGTTTCCATGTTTGAAAATTGGCGTGATTACCGCTTTCGTCCAGTCAGACGGAACCTGTCCCGATTCCCACGCCTTTTCAATTATCCTGTGTAACCATTTGAGACCTGATATTCCACTGTATTTGACGAGTTCCGACTTAATTTCATCCACCCCAGCCGCTTTATTGCACTTTAATCTACTGACCATTTTCCCTACTTCCTCAAATGAAATCCTGTTTCCAACGTCGTTCCTATCCCATTATACCTGAAAATCTGGTACATCATTGAACGTTTCACCTACATTGAGCAATTCTTCAAAATACTCCCTCCATCTGACCAAGGCATCCACAGCATTGACTAGCAGCTTTCCTGACCTGTCCAAAACACTTGTTAATTCCTTCTTCCCTCCCTTTCGAAGATTGCTAATTACGCTCCAAAATTGTTTTCCCGCAGCTTGGCTCAGAGATTCTAGCTTGTTTCCAAAGTCTTCCCATGATTTCTGCTTGGATTCTGCAATTATTCGTTTGGCTTTGTTTCTTTCTTCAACATAACTTTCTCTGTGTCCCTGATTTCTAGTATGGAGTCATTTTTATATGCCTTCTTTTTCTTTTTACAGGCTGCCTTGACTGTGTCATTCCACCAGGATGTCTGCTTCTTCCTACCTTTACACACTACTGTTCCAAGACATTCTCTAGCTGTTTCCAGTAGTGTGTCCCTGTACCTTGACCATTAGTCTTCCAGTGACTGTAAATCATTACATTCAACTAATTGGTACCTTTCCGAAATCATTGTTATGTATTTGTGCCTAGTTTCCTTGTCTTGAAGCTTCTCCACTCTTATCCTTCTACACACGGACCTGACTTTCTGCTCTTTTAGTCTCTCAAAACCAATTTCACTGCAGATTAAATAATGATCAGTGTCATCAAAGAACCCCCTGAAAACACGTGTGTCCTTGACTGTCTTTCTGAATTCCTGGTCTGTTATTATATAGTCAATGATAGATCTGGTTCCCCTTCCTTCCCACGTATAACGGTGAATGTCTTTATGCTTAAAGAAGGAGTTTGTGATAACTAAGCCCATACTGGAACAGAAATCCAAGAGCTGTTTTCCGTTCCTGTTGGCCTCCATATCCTCTCCAAACTTACTCATAACCTTTTCATAACCTTCTGTTCGAATTATCTGTTCATGCACAGACCGTAATATCTAAAACACAAGTAGACCTACAATTTTGAAAAAGTAAGGAACATAAAGGTTGAAACGACAGATTTTATACCAACAAGGGGAGATCTCGTGGTAAAGAATTAAATTTTTCCCTAAAGTTTCAGCGACTGTAAAAAGCAAAATTTTGTAAGTAATTTATAGAGAAATGCAATCTTCGTTTGGCAAAGATGGAGCTCAGAAACTATAAATAAAAGATAACCTGGGTTTTAATGTAAAGTTTTAACGCTTGAACAAAAATTTAAATGCACAAAATGAGCTTGATCTTGATGTTACAGAAAGTGCAATGTGTTTAGTGTCTGGCAAGGCGACCACAGTTGAGACCACTTGGACCTCTTTGACGCCATTACAGAAACTTGATTCTACACGATTAACAATCAACAGTAGATCTTATTTTGACACATGCTTTTAAATCTTAAATCACGTCGATTTAAATTGTGGCTGTCAATTGTATAGACCAATGTTTTTCAAACCGTGGTCGCGACCCCCAGTGGTCGCAAAGTCTTGTTCGTGGGGTTGCCGTCACCCGAGAAAGTACTTGCACCATAACTAGGGGTTCAGTAATACAAAAACGTTTAATATCTTACGGAACATTTTTCCTAAGGAAATTTTTTTGAATAATATAATAATTAAAGCAGTAATGATCGCGCCGGCCGCGGTGGCCGAGAGGACTGAGGCGCGCCAGTCACGGTCTGCACGGCCACTACGGTCGGGGGTTCGAATCCCCCCTCGGGCATGGATATTTGTGCCGTCCTTAGGATTAGCTAGTTCATAAGTAGTTTGTAACCTTAGGGACTGATGACCCTGTAGTTAAGTCCCATAGACTCGACAAACATTTGAACATTTTTTAGTAAAGATCGCATGTATTTTATTTTATTATGATGGCCAGTTCAAAACATCGAGGATGAACTAGAGATATGAATTTCAGAGCGTATGTTTGCTGCTCTATTGTCTTGTTTTGATGTAAGAAATCAATTTCCAAGTTTGTCGGTATTTGTTTGGAGTGCACACCCAGCAGATCGAAACCGGTCATCATAATAAAATATTATATGCGATTTGACTACTTCAATTAATATATAAGTCAATTTTTTGCCTAAGTCTAATTTATTTAATAGAATAGATCATAGACTGTTTAATAGCGTGTGTCACTGATGAATTTAAGCAAAGTATGAAAACTGTTTCTCGCTAATTTTGATCAAGTAGTATGACAGTTGTATTTTAATCACGAGGGAAATGGACTGTACTGATCATTTCCTCAGTGGTATAATTGCCTTAAAAAGCAGTAATAGTAACAAAGTTAAAGTTTTTCACGGTTTCAAGGGTAGCATAGCGGCCGTATTACTGGGTGGCACTGGTAAAGAGAGTAACGGGTTGCAATGTATTCGTAACAACTAACAAGTATTATTTCTTCAAGTTACGGATACATACATGTAGATAACGGATCTTCTCGTTACTTTTTGGCTCTTATCGTCTACTGAAACCATCCTCATAGTATTGTGGATGAATGAAATTGTAATTTTTCGTGAAGTGCACTGATTTTACCCATCACTGATATATCAAACATCGGAGTGAAACGACTGCGAGATCTAAAAACCAAGAGGAAGGTTACGAAGGCGTAACTGCTATCTGGAGCGTGGTATAGGTAAAGCTTTGCTACACTTTATTTTCTTCTTCTAGCAAAATTTCAGGTCAATTGTCTAGAGCATTTTATACTACATAAATTATAGCCGATACTAGCGAAAACACATGCAATCGTTGTCAACACACAACACATTCGATATGGCTAGCCCCATTTACCTTTCCAACTTGTTTACCAGCGTAAGAAACAACAAACGACGCTAATCGGAATCTTACAATACACGACGGTACTGAATACACCTTGTAAAGAGCAGGAATTTCACGATGGTAATTACGTGAGCTGAGAGCGCGACTCTATAGGGAATCAGAGGGCTGCACTTTGGGTGCAGACCGTAAACTGCCGCCGGCCGCGGTGGCCGAGGGACTAAGGCGCTTCAGTTACGGTCTGCGCGGCCACTACGGTCGGGGGTTCGAATTCCCCCTCGGGCATGGATATTTGTGCCGTCCTTGTTCGTAAGTAGTTTGTAAGTTTAGGGACTGATGACCCCGTAGTTAAGTCCCATAGACTATACAAACATTTGAACATTTCGTAAACTGCCGGCCTCTATTACCAAAGAGCGAGTACAGTACAAACTATTGCTGGACGGCTTACTTTCGTTCGGTTTTCGAAACGTCGCGAAGTGAAAATAACTAGGAGATGCTTATGAAATGCTTGCACGTGACCCTACACATTTAATGGCGCAGCCAAGTCAGCCAAGAACACACAGAAGTTTGCGCCAAATTTTCTTGTTGAAGTGTTTAGTCGGGAGGCGTGTGATGCAAAGCTTTTTATCTTACAAGCGGACCTTTAGGTCTCGAAAATTCAGTTCGGGATGAGACTTTGCAGGTTAGTAGTATACCTCAAGGGCGTCATCTCATGGATGTTTTAAAGCGCAGTATCAAGGAAGTTCCGAGAAAAACAGCCCTGAAGTTTTAAGCGCAGCTCATAAACATGTTATATGCTAGTTGAAGGAACATCGGTGCAGCCAGGCGGGTAAGTTCAGGCAGTACCGTGTGTGACTGTCACGTAGCTGTCTCGGGTTCGATCCTGCCTGAAGGACATATAGTATTTTTAATTTAGATTATTTGTTTAAACATTAGAACTTGTAAATAAATTTAATGACTTAAGGTGCTATCAATTAAATCATAAGTAATTTTAGTTGGCTTATAAAATGACTGTCACAGCAACTTAAAACAATGTTTTCTTTTGCTTAAAGCCGAATAAAGCCAGATGCATTTTACTGGAGGTAAATTAAAAAGTTAATAACTATTTTAATTTTTTCACTATTATCTTCATTTGTCAATTCTGTGTTTTATGTGCAAGCACCATAGTGGTAACTGTCGTATAAACATTGAAAAAAAAAATTTACATCTTATACAGTTTATAAATGAAGATTGTTTACATGAAGAATGTTTAAAAAATGTGTTGAAAAACATACTTCGTTGAAAATCCTGAAAACGTCTCTTTCATCAGAAAGCCTGGAAGCGTACAAGGCGTATCGAATCATTTCCTTAAAAATAGGCGATGACAGCTGACGTTGGACTATTGATTGTATCTTTATACAGTCTTCACCAGTATTGATTTCTCTGTTTCTTTCAGTAAGATAAGCGGAATTTTGTAGACGCTTTATCAGATTTTTTACTTGTCTATAAAAATAAACGTCGCATAGTTGAACAAGTGGAGTACATTTCAGGGTGATTACTTTAATTGTAAATGTAGTGATTCCTCGTCATCCTGGAAGATTTCGTCGTATATTTCAGACTTTGCTTGTTCATCCCCAGAGTCAATAATTAACAGAAACCGTTCTTGTTCCACATAATACTTCAAACAATGCTTTATAAAGTCAGTATATAGTTCTGTCGTTAGCTTACCACATTTGTAAGACGTTATTACAACGTTTTTATACTTCTTCTCGCATTCATTTACTGTTTTTTGAACTCGGGGGCCAAAGTAACCGGTTGTCTCACGAACAAACTGACATATGAGGTTGCAGTTGAACACCATCAATATGCAGATGATGTCGCTTAGCCGTACAAGAAAAAACATTCGAACTTTCAGAAGAGAAGCTCTCCCATGCCTTACAAATTTCAAGTGGATACTATCAAGAACCACCCCCATGAACCACAGACATTGCCGAGGTGGGGTGGCTTGCGTGCCTCAACGATGCAGATAGCCGCACCGTAGGTGCAACCAGAGTGGAGGGATATCTGTGGAGAGGCCAGACAAATGTGTGGTTCCTGAAGAGGGGCAGCAGCCTTTTCAGTAGTTACAGGGGCAACAGTCTGGATGATTGACTGAGCTGGCCTTGTAACATCAGCTAATGTGGCTTTGCCACACAGTTACTGCGAACGGCTGAAAGCAAGGGGAAACTACAATCGTTACTTCTCCAGAGGACATGTAGCTCTACTGTATGTCAATACGATGATGGCATCTTCTTGGGTAAAATATTCCGGAGGTGAAATAGTCGCCCATTCGGATCTCCGGGCGGGACTACTCAGGGGTATGTCGTCATCAAGAGGAAAAAAAGGCATTCTGCGGGTCGCAGCATGGAATGTTCTAACCCTTAATCGCGTAGGTAAACTACAAAATCTGAAAACAGAAATGGATAAGTTAGATATGGTAGGTATAAGTGAAGTTCGGTGGCAGGATGAACAGGATTTCTGGTCAGGTGAGTACAGGGTTATAAATACAAAATCAATTGGTGGTAACGAAGGAGTAGGTCTGATAATGAATAAGAAAATAGGAATGCGGGTAAGTTACTATGAACAGCATAGTGAACGCATTATCGTAGCAAACATAGACACGAACCCAAACCTACCACAGTAGTGAAAGTTTATATGCCAACTAGCACGGCCGATGATGAGGACATCGAAAAAATGTATGAAGAGATAAAAGAAATCATTCAGAAAGTCAAGGGAGACGAAAACTTGATTGTGATTGGGGACTGGAACTCGGTAGTAGGAAATCCCGAGAAGGAAATATAGTAGGTGAATATGAACTGGGAAAAAGGAATGAAAGAGGAGATCGCTTGGTAGAATTTTACGCAGAGCCCAATTTAATGATCACCAACACTAGGTTTAATCATCCTGAAAGAAGGCTGTATACGTGGAAGAGACCAGGAGACACTGGAAGATACCAGATTGACTTTATAATGGTAAGCAATAGATTTAGAAACCAGGTTCTAAACTGTAAGACATATCCAGGGGCAGATACAGACTCTGACCATAACTTATTGGTTATGAACTGCAGATTAAAGCCTAAGAGACTGCAGAAATGTAGAAACGTTAGGAGATGGAACCTGGACAAATTGAAGGAACCAGAGGTGGTTGACAGTTTCAGAGGGAGCATTAGGCAAGGATTGGCTGAAACGGGGGAAAGTAATACAGTAGAAGAAGAATGGGTAGCTTTGAGATATAGGGCAGTGAAAGCTGCACAGGACCATATAGTAGAAGGACAAGGCCTAATAGAAATCCCTGGATAACACAGGATATACTGAACTTAATTGATGAGAGGAGAAAATATAAAAATTCAGAAAGTGAAACAGGTAAAAGGGAGTACAAACGTCTGAAAAATGAGATTGACAGGAAGTGCAGACTGGCTAAGCAGGAGTGGCTAGAGGACAAATGCAGAACCGCAGAAGAACGCATAACCAGGGGAAAGATAGATACCGCCTACAGAAAAATAAAAAGAGATATTTCGAGACAAGAAAAGCAGCTGTATGAATATCAAGAACTCAGACGGAAAAACCAGTACTAAGCAAAGAGGGGAAGGCTGAACTGTGGAAGGAATATATAGAGAGCCTATACAAATGAAATAAACTTAAAAGCAGTATTCTAGCAATGGAAGACGAAGTAAAGGAAGATGAGATAGGAGATATGATACTGCGAGAAGAATTTGACAGAGCGCTGAAGGACTTGAGTCGAAACAAGGCCCCTGGAGTAGATGATATTCGGTCTGAATCTGAACTGCTGATACCGTTAGGAGAGCCAGTCATAAAAAAAAAGTATCACCTGGTATGCAAGATGCATGAGACAGGGGAAATACCCTACGACTTCAAGAAGAATATTGTAATTCCAGTTCCAAAAAAAGCAAGTGCAGACAAGTGTGAAAATTACAGAACTATCAGTTTAATAAGTCATGGGTGCAAAATACTAACACGGATTATTTACAGACGAATGGAAAGACTTGTGGAATCCAACTTCGGGGAAGATCAGTTTGGATTTAGGAGAAATGTAGGAACACGAGAGGCAATACTCACATTACGACTTATCTTAGAAGATAGGCTAAGGAAAGGGAAACCTACGATTTTAGCGTTTGTCGATTTGGAGAAAGCTTTTGACAATGTCGACTGGAATACACTCTTCCAAACTCTGAAGGTATCAGTTGTAAAATATAGAGAGCAAAGAGTTATATTGAACCTATACAAAAAACAGACGGTGGTTATTAGAGTGGAAGGGCAAGAGAGGGACGCAGAGGTTGGGACGGGAGTAAGACAGGGTTGTAGCCTTTCCCCAATGTTGTTCAATCTGTACATTTAGCAGAGAGTGAAGGAATGGAAGGAGAAATTTGGGGAGAGCATTAAAGTGCAGGGAGAAGAAATAAAGCCGCGGTGGAGTAGCTGAGCGGTCTGAAGGGTCTCGCTGCGGAGCGCGCGGTTGCTCGCCGTGGAGGTTCGAGTCCTCCCTGGGGCATGGGTGTGTGTGTTTGTCCTTAGGTTAGTTTACCTAGGTTTAAGTAGTTTGTAAGCTACGGACTGATGACCACGCAGTTTGGTCCGAAAGATTTACAAACATTTGAACATTTGAGAACAAATAAAAACACTGCAGTTTGCTGATGACACAGTAATTCTGTCAGAGACCGCAAAATATCTGGAAGAGCAATTGAATGGGCTGGACAGTGTCTTTAAAGGAAGATATAAGATGAACATTAACAAGAGTAAAACGAAGGCAATGAAATGCAATGTCAGAAAATCATTCGATGCTGAAGGAATTAGATTAGGTAATGAGACAATAAAAGTAGTAGATGAATTTAGTTATTTGGGTAGCAAGATAACTTCTGATGGCCGAAGTAAAGAAGATATAAAATGCAGAATGGCTATGGGAAGAAAAGCGTTTCTAAAGAAGCGAAACTTGTTAACATCTAAAATTAATTTAAATGTTAGAAAGTCCTTTCTGAATGCTTTTGTCTGGAGTGTAGCATTGAATGGGAGTGAAACGTGGACGATAAGGAGTTTAGATAAAAAGATGATAAAAGCTTTTGAAATGTGGTGCTACAGACGAGTGATGAAAATTAGATGGGTAGATCACGTAACTAATGAGGAGGTGCTTAACCGAATCGGGGAGAAAAGGAGTTTCTTGCACATACTGGCTAAAAGAAGGGATAGATTGGTTGGACACATTCCGAGACATCAAGGAATTGTCAAATTAGCATTAGAAGGAAGCGTGTGGGGTAAAAATCGTAGAGGGAGACCGAGGGACGAATATAGTAAGCAGATTCAAAAGGATGTAAGTTGGCGAACGTATTCTGAGATGAAGAGATTTGTACAGGACAGGGTAGCACGGAGAGCTGCATCAAACCAGTCTGCGGACTGAAGACCACAACAACAACAACAACAATAAAGAAAACCAAATGAAAGCCAAACCCATCAAAAACACAAGTCTGTTCCTTCCACCTCAAAAATCAACAGGCATCAAGGAAACTGCAAGTGATCTAGGAAGGTAAACAATTAGAGCGCTGTTTCACCCCAAAATGTTTAGGAGTAACTCTTGACCCAACACACAGCTATAGAACACACTGCTTGAACACAAAAGTAAGGTATCTGCAAGAAAAAACATTCTCCAGAAATTATCAGGTACAACCTGGGGAACACATCGCCATACTTTAACAACATCAGGTATTATAACCCTATGTTACTCAGCCACAGAATATGCTTTCCCTACAAGGTGCAGATCTAGTCACACCAAAAAAGTGGATGTCGCCTTCATTGAGACCTGCAGAGTCATAACAGGATGTCCGAGATCCACACCACTTGATTAAGTTTACTGTTTAGCATGTATCTCTTCTCCAGATATCCGTCGTGAGTGTGCATCCAGAGTGGAGAAAACTAAAATAGTAAACCTTGTGACACATACTCTATATGGATACTAACCAGCACTTGAGAGGCTCAGGTCAAGGAAAAGCTTTCTTCATTTAACAGAAAGCCTCAATGAAGAACCATCAAACTTCAGGGTGAACTCAGGGCGCTCTAAACCTAGCCAACTTGCTGGATGGGTGGTGCCCTCAGAAAGCTTGCCCCCAGATCACGAGGAAAGCTGGTCAACTGGAAGACACTTAACAGTCTGCACTCAGGAGCTGGAAGAACGAAGGTCAACATGAGAAGATGGGGTTTTCCCTACTTGAATGTGGCGAAGAACAATGAGCCATCTTCTCGAATGAAAATGGAGTCCAACTAGATGCTTTCGCAAAAATGTGATTGATGCTACCAAGGAGGCATGTGAGGTGGCTGAATACTGGTCTCGGTACATTAGTTACACTTGTGTTAGCTATAATTATGTCCAGAAGTGATGATGCTTACAGTCCCAAAGTTTGGATTTTTACTTTATTTAGTACTTTTACTGTCTTGGTTTCTTGTTGTATATAACTCTGAAAGTATGTATGTCTGTGATACGATTAAATAAGTAAATAAAATTTAAGACAGTGGTGGTGGAATGTCCAAGACTTGCCCAATTTTAGATGCAGACCAGGTTTGGTGATTCCACAGATGCTGTTGTGGTGGGGGGATCTGCACTGTCATTATCACCATGGGGCTCAGGGAGGAACTCTGAAGACTCTCCGAATGTGGACAGCACGGCAGGATTGGCATTGCAGTTGAGACTGGGTTTGTGGGGGATCTGTGCCACCACGGATCTCAGGCAGGAACACTGTGGAGTTCGCTGATGTGGGTGGCACAATAGGCTCGGTGATGTCATCGAGCACTATAGGGTTGGGAATGCCATTGAGGTAGCACAATAGAGTTGGGAATGCCATTGAGGCAGTACAATAGGTTTGGGAATGCCATTGAGGCAGTACAATAGGGTTGGGAATGACATTGAGGCAGCACAATAGGGTTGGGAATGCCGTTGAGGCAGCACAATAGGGTTGGGAATGCAGTTGAAGTGGCACAGTAGAGGCAGCACGCTGGTTTGGAGATGCTGATGGTGGGGGAGGTGCACCACTTGTGGCTCGGGCGGTGGTCCTGCAGACTTACCTGACGTGGGCGGCACGACGGGGTTGGCGATGCCGTTGAGGCTGGGGTGGTGGGGGATCTGCGCCGCCAGCGCCGCCATGGGGCTGAGGTAGGAACCCTGCGCCGTCGCCGCCGCCATCAGCGCGGCCTGCTGCTGCATCACCTGCAAGGCACGCCACTGCAGCTTACAGTCTGTTTTGCTTTGTTTTCATTTCACTACATTAGTTTTTTTTAATATATCCCATTTGGGGTTATGATGCCACGCTATGGATGCTGCAGTAAGTTACTAATTTTGTAAGTCGTATCTTTATCTATTAAGCAGAGTGTCCGTGTGTTTGCATTTACATATTGCAGGCATATATACAGCCCCCCCCCCCTCTGGGGCTCACGATTCTTTCGTGAGTACGTGCGTGTCGAGCACGGGGCCCCGAGCTCATGCAGTCTTCCTTCCTTCTTTACTTTCCGTACTGCATTTTCTTTCCCCCTCCCCTCCTTTCCTTTCCTCACTCCTTCCCCTCCCCACCAGAGGACTGATAACCTCTGTAGTTTAGTCCCCCTATCCCAACCAAGCAACCCAACATTTTTGTTCCAATTTTTACGAAATTTTGCGCACTTGATGTGGATTTGGTTCTGGGAGGGGGCGGGGGTGGGAGGGCTAATTTCTAAAAAATAAAGCCTATTGAATTTATTAATCTATGACTTTATTTTTACATTTTTGTATAATTTAACCAAATATACTACGGAACAATTTCACAAGAAATACAATGATTAGGCTTGCATTAATTTGAAAGTGGAGGAGGAGCAACGTGGTGGAAATGGAGGTTATTTAATCAGCTCATAAAATAATTAAGCAGTGTTGAGAATAAGAAACTTCTACGTCACATTAAAGATCGTATTATTTATTTATGACAAGATCGGTTTCGCGCTTGTGCCCATCTTCAGGTGCGTAAAACATTCAGAATTTTACATGTGTAGCATGTTGGTGAAGTTCAATTTAATATTGTATTCAAATCCTTGTGACGCACTTTTTACACATTTGGCGAACACACTTTCCTTTGAAACCTACTTTCTTTTGTTACTATTCTGCTTGCCATTTTTGTAGTACAATTTGTCAACATCAATGATATAAACAAAGTGTTTGGTGTGAGTTCACATTTCTGTGCAGTGATGTTGACAAACTGTACTCCAAAAGTGGCAAGCAGAATAGTAACAAAAGTAAGGAGGTTATCAAAGGAAAGTGTGGTCGCAAAAATGTGTAAAATGTGAGCCACATGGAGAATCGGGATTTGGATACAATATTAAATTGAACTCTACCAACATGCTAAACATGTAAAATCCTGAATGTTTTAAGCACTTGAAGTTAAAAATAAAGAATACGATCTTTAATGTGACTGGTAGTGGTTTTTATTCTCAGGCAGTGGCTTATCCAAGGGGGGGGGGGGGAGGGGGGCTGCTGGGCTTCAGCCCCCCCACCCCCAGGTCCTCTTGGAGTTACCCCCCCCCCCCCCCCCCCGACCGTGCTGCAGCCTCCCGTAAAGAGAAGAGAGAGAGAGAGAGAGAGAGAGAGAGAGAGAGAGAGAGAGAGAGAGAGAGAGAGAGAGAGAGAGAGAGAGGAGAGGATTGGAGGAGACATGGACTGTGAGAGTAAAAAAGAAAGGGATGAATCCCCCAATATGAGCAAAGACGCAGACCCCCCCCCCCCCTTTTTTTTTCTTTTTTTTTAGAAATCACGCTAGCTCGGTGATTGATCTCAGCCCCCACCAGACCACGACCCTGGATACGCCACCGTTCTCAACCCTGCATTAGGAACAACCACGGAGTTCAAACACATCCATCATGGATAAAGCACAGTTAAGCAGTTTCTATGTTACTAGCCAAAGAAAAAGTTCTTCACAGATCAATTAACATGAGACTATGTGTAAAATTGATTAAAATAACACTATTGTTGTTCTTAAGATTCCACCGCTAAACAGCCGGTCGCCGCATATGAACAATCGGCTCGTAACTTCAGCATAGCAGCATCACTGCTAGTCGCGGCGGCATTAAAACCGATCTCGGTAACTGCAGAAAACGTTCACAGTGGCAGTATCACATTGGCGACAAATTGTCACATTCACTTGTGCTTGGCAAATTATAGTTAGGTTGTGATTTATTACATGTGTACTAATTGAAATTTCCGGCGCCGACATGTTTAAAAATGTAAAAAATGAAAGCAATAAAGATAATAAAATGAAAGAAATTTTGGGACGTACCAGGGTGGGCTTCATCCCCACTATACCCCCTCCGTGCCTGCGCTACTGATTAGTTTACAGTCTATTTTGCTTTGTTTTCATTTCACTACATTAGTTTTTTGAATATGTCTTATTTAGTGTTACGCCACCCTGTGGCTGCTGTAGTGATTTACTACTTTTGTAAGTCGTATCTTTATCTGTAAAGCGGAGCGTCCGTGTGTTTGTGGTTTTGTGTGTACGTATTGGATACAGATCTACAGTTTTGTTGAAATCCTTATGAAATTTTGCGCACTTTACCGTCAAACAAATAGGACGGTCGTCGTTCAGTGTAGGGATGCTATACAGCACACGGTTCAAAAGATATGACGTCATAAACAATGAGATACGCGAAAAAGTTTTGCGACACGCGACAATGCAGTGGCGGACTAAGGCCGTCCGCACACGGGTCGATTCGCACTCGTCGCGGCTGCGACTCGTCCTCGACGCGATTCCGTCCCCAACCGACTGACCACGTTAGTAAACGGGAGGCCGCCAACGGGTCGATCTGCACGCGTCTCGTAATCGTCTCCCAGTCGTCGCGGGCGACGCTCGTTTCTTGCGACCTGCAGTTCTCGGTAAAGTTCGAGCGAGACGAGCGGATCGCACTTCATGGACGTAATTTACCGTGCATTTTTCTGTATTTCCAGTGCATAAAACACTCTAGAGCCCATGAATTCTACATGCAGTCACTGCAATGAACTTTTAATAAATGGATAAGTACATGATATATATTTTCAGTACGTCGTGTCTTGCAGCTCGCAAATATGCAAGAAAAGACCTTTTTTTTATATCCCAACTAGAGGTGCTGATGTTCATTTCCTTTCTCTTTTTTTTTTATCGGCGACTAGTTTGGGGCATATCCCATTTTCTCAAGCCGTGTAATTTATATTGTGCAGAGTGCTAAAAATTTTGTAGCAGTCTCTTACAGTTCTCTAGCACCAACGAACAAACGATGATGAAAACTCCGCTCTATTTACGGATGCACCCATCTTTGTGTCTTCCTTTCCTTGCGCCGGTACCAGTAAAACGTGACAGCGTACCCTTCACCACTAGAACTGTCCAGTATACGGGAAACTATTGGAGGAAATTACCAACTCAGTTCTGTAGCTCCCTGTTGGAAGTCGCGAGCTGACTGAAGGAAAATCGCGCCCTCGACGTCCGTCGCTGGCATCGCGAGGTTCGCACAAGACGCTCGCGACAGACGAGTCGAGACGCGAGTCGCGCCCACGACGAGTGAGAGACGACCTGTGTGCGGACGGCCTAAGGCTGTCGGAGGCCCGGGGCGGCGGAAAAACAAAATGAGCACCCCACCCTCTCCCCGTCCACTTGGAAATTAACTTTTGGCATTTGGAGGCCCTCAGGACGAGATAGCTTTGGAGATTCGGAGGGCCTACAGAGCGTGGTACCTGCGCGTAGGCTCCGTAGGCGCCGAACTGGTTGAAGACGAAGGGGCTGAGCAGCGACATGTTGCCCGCCACCTGCTGCATGCGCCGCAGCTGCCGCTCCTTCTCCGTGTCGGCGAACTTCACCACCAGGCTGGAGGACGCGCCCTGCACACAGTCGTCCAAACACTCAGCAACACCACGAAAACATCGTCACCAGGGTGCGAAATTTGGCAGCTTACAAATAAATTATATTTTTTCTGAAAACATTGGAGCTGGGTCCAAAATTTTACCACACACACACACACACACACACACACACACACACACACACACCCCTCACTCACCTTCTACTATCTGCTGTTTACTTTTTTTTTTTTAGTAAATTTGACATATCTCCCCTTCCCATCCCTCCTCCCTCCAATACTACCTCCAGTCACTTTCACAATATTGGCCCACTTTAGGTTTCGGTAGCAACACTAAAACTGGGCCTTTGCGATCGTCTTTTGACAGTTCGAAATTTAAATGAAAATAACGCCTTAACCATTCATCTGACACGGAAACTCAGTATATGAATTTGTAGACAAGAAATTACTCTACAACTTTGCTGTCTTGTGTTTTTTCCATATCTCGCATCGTGTCAGAGATATTTGCAAAAATATCGGCGATTTTGGGATGTCTGTCTGTCTATCTGTGCGTAACGTGTTCCCATTTTTTAAGCCGAACAGTTCAACCGATCGGCACCAAATTTTACAGACATATTTGTAGGCCGTCAGAGACCAGAACCTCCCTTTTTCAATTTTTTTCAGACAAAAAATACGTCAGTAACACCAAAAAAAAAAAAAAAAAAAAAAAAAAAAAAAAAAAAAAAAAAAAAAGCCGTTTGTAATATAATTTTAATTGTAAATAAACCGTTCATCTGACACGAAAATTGAATAACCGAATTTGTAGAGGAGTAAATTCTCTACAACTTTGTTCTCTTATGTTTTTTTTCATATCTCGTATCGTTTCAGAGATATTTGCAAGCTGCTGGTGAAGTGGTCTGATATTGACAAACAAAGTTACTATTTAAAAAAAGCGGATGATGTGGTACCATACTACAACCAAATCTCCTGACAAATGGAAGCCTACTGCAAAAGCCATCCATAAAGCCACAAGCCAGCACCCTGCATCTCGCTACGAAATGACCCTGTAAACTTGGTGTACCATCTGAAGATGAACTTGAAAAAGTTCGAAAACCGGTTCATGGAATAAAGCAAGCACCATATCATAAAAGTGACTGGTTGCTTTTTATAAATTATATTTTTCTGAAAACATTAGAGCTGGGTTCAAAAGTTTACAACACACACACACACACACACACACACACACACACACCAGTCACTCACCTTCTACTACCTGCTTTTTACTTTTTTTAAGTTAATTTAACATATTCCCCTTCCCCTCCCCCACCCCTCCCTCAAACACTACCTCCAGTCCGTTTACAATATTTTTCATCCTGTGTGCTACAACTATAGGGTGTCCCACTCAACTGTTTCACCCCAGATATCTCTGAAACTACAAGAGATATTGAAAAAGACTTTCACTGTCCTGAACGTACGGTAGGGGCTTATGAAAGTAGGTACCATGAGACACAAGTTCAACACAAACTTACGTTTTTTAAAATGGATACCCAATATTATTTCTTAAGCAATCAATAGTATGAAAATTCAAAAAAGAATGGCGTCGGTTGCATCACAATCCGTCAATTACGTCCGGAGAAACTGCGAAGCGAAGTTGACGTTTGAAATACATGTAATGCGCTGCTAGCGCTTGTGCGAGGCTCAAGCGAGACTCACGGTTAAATGTCGGACACCCGCTAGCAGCGCGCCTCGTGTAGTTCAAACTCAACTTCGCTTCGCAGTTTCTCCGGATGTAATAGGCGGATTGCGATGCAACCAACGCCATTCTGTTTGGATTTTTCATTCTATTGATTGTTGAAGAAATAATATGGGGTATCTATATAAAAATCATAAGTTTGTGTTGAAAATAATATTTGTTTACTTTTTAGAGTGTCTCATAGTACCTACTTTCATCAGCCCCTGCCGTACATTCATGACCGTGAAAATCGTTTTTCAATATCTCTTGTTGTTCCAGTGATATCTGTTGTGAAACAGTTCAGTGGGACACCCTGTATATTAAAATTATCTCTATTCTCTTCTGCTTTACTACACCATTTAGTAATGTAGTATACCATAACCCCCCCCCCATCATCTCACTCCCACCCTTGGCCATTTATTTTATTTGTATACACATTCCAACTGCAGTCCCCCCCCCCTCCCTCCCAAATTAATGACTGGTTATATTATACCTCCAGTTTGTTAAATTGCACTATGCAATAGTCACTACCATTATGACGGTGACTTGTTTAGTTTTAGGAAACCAGTCACCACTTCCTCTAATTGTGTCTTAGAGCACCATGATCTGCTCTGCAGCACTCTCCTCTTTGGTATATTTGTAGGAAGTTTGTTGAAATTTTTATGGATGTCTGACTAGATACACCAATTGAGTCACTAGCTTAATATTATTGTAACCATTCACATTTGTTAGCACATTAGTTCTCGCATCTTACTTGTGTAACCACATCCTTAACTTAGTTGTCGTATGAGAATCACTTCTCCGTTTATCCCCATTAATGTTTGAAACCATAGAGACAATGACAAAAAAAGGTCAAATGTCAGTATAGCTTATGGGACTTAACTGCAACGTCATCAGTCCCTAAACTTACAAACTACGTATAAATTATTTTTCAAAAGAGATAGATTAGCTGGACAGTACTTATCAAAGTGCTGTACCTCTGATAGTGACACAAATGAAGAAAAAGAAAAAGGACAAGCTTTCGGAAAACAGTTCCTTCTTCAGGTTGGAGAGAAGGGGAGAAAAAAGGATGGGAACGGGAGGGAAAGGTAATTCACGACGAAGGTCATGAGGATGGTACAATACAAATGTAAGTACTGGCCAGCCAATCTACCTCTTTTGAAAAATAAGTTATCATCTCTGAGGAGAATTTCCATCAAAATGTTTAAACATTTGTAGAGTCTGTGGGACTTAACTACGGGGTCATCAGTCCCTAAACTTACAAACTACTTATGAACTACTTACAACTAAGGACGGCACAAATATCCATGCCCGAGGGGGGATTCGAACCCCCGACCGTAGTGGCCGTGCAGACCGTGACTGGAGCGCCTCAGTCTTCTCGGCCACCGCGGCCGGCAATTTCCACCATTAA
This sequence comes from Locusta migratoria, assembly GCA_026315105.1. Classification (NCBI taxonomy): domain Eukaryota; kingdom Metazoa; phylum Arthropoda; class Insecta; order Orthoptera; family Acrididae; genus Locusta; species Locusta migratoria. The sequence continues at coordinate 101,376,574 of CM048754.1, forward strand.
TCAAACTACGTATAAACTACTTTATACTAAAGGCAACACAAACATCCATGCCCGAGGGCGGATTAGAAACTTGCGCATCGGAGCATAGCGCCTCAATGCGCTCGGCCACTCCGCCGCGGCATAATGACACTTTGTTCATACTGACAGTTGCCCCGATAGCGGCATTCTAAGCTTCCTATTAGTGTGTCAGCGGCTAGTTCTACATCTACATCTACAACTACATAGATACTCTGCAAATCACATTTAAGTGCCTGGCAGAGGGTTCATTAACCACTTTCATAACTTTTCTCTACCGTTCCATTCTCTAATAGCGCGCGGGAAGAAAGAACACCTAAATCGTTCAATTTTCGATCTGATTTCTCTTATTTTATTGGGATGGTCATGTCTCCCTAAGTAGGTGGGTGCTAGCAAAATATTTTCACATTCATAAGTAAAAGTCGGTGATTGAAACTTCGCAAACAGACCACGCCGCAATGAATAACGTCTTTTTTAATGATTTACACCCCAATTCGTGCAACATTTCCGTGACGCTTTCCCTCCCCCCGTAACGTGATAAAACAAAACGAGCTGCCCTTCTCTGAACCTTCTCAATATCTTCCGTCAGTCCCACCTGGTTAGGGTCCCTCAAGGGGCAATAGTACTCCAGGAGAGGACGCACAAGTGTGATGTAGGCAGTCTCTTTGGTGGAGCTGGTGCATCTTCGAAGCGTTCTGCCAATGAAACGTAACCTTTGATTCGCCTTCCCCACAATATTTTCTATGTGTTCTCTCCAGTCAAAGTTGTTCGTAATTGTAACTCCTAGGTTTTTGGTAGAATTTACGACCTTAAGGTTCGACTGATTTATCGCGTAATTGAAGTTCAGTGGATTTCTTTTAGTGGTCATGTGTATTACTTCACACTTTTCTTTATTTAGTGTCAATTGCCAATGTTCGTACCAAGTTGAAATTTTTTCTAAATCGCTTTGCAGTTGCTTTTGATCCTCTGTTGACTTCACTAACCGATAAACGACAGCATCATCCGCGAACAGTCTAAGGGAGCTATTCAGATTATCTCCTAAATCGTTTATAAACACGAAGAAGAGTAGGGGACCTATAACGCTTCCCTGTGGAACGCCAGATATCGCTTCTGTTTTACTCGAAGACTTACCGTCAATTACAACGAACTGTGTCCTTTCTGATAGGAAAGCGTGAATCCAATCGCACAATTGGGAAGATATTCCATAAGCACGCAATTTCATTAGAAGTCACTTGTGGGGTACAGTATCAAAAGCCTTCCGGAAATCAAGAAATATGGAATCGATTTGAGATCCCTTGTCGATGGCACTTAACACTTCATGTGAATAAAGGGCAGGCTGTGTTTCGCAAGAGCGATACTTTCTGAATCCGTGTTGACTATTGGTTAATAGGTCGTTCTCTTCGAGGTAGTTCATAATATTCGAACAAAGTATATGTTCCAAAATCCTACTGCAAATCGACGTCAATGAGATAGGCCTGTAATTTTGGGGATCACTCCTATTGCCTTTCTTGAATATTGGAGTAACTTGGGCAACTTTCCAGTCTTTGGGTACGGATCTTTCACTGAGTGATCGGTTGTATATGATAGCTAAATACGGAGCAACTGCATCAACATACTCTGAGAGGAATCTAGTTGGTATACAATCCGGCCCGAAAGATTTGTTTTTGTTTAGTGACTTAAGTTGTTTTACTACTCCAGGAACATGTACTTCTAAGTTTCGCATGCTGGAATCTGTTCTTGGATTGAATACTGGAGTGTTCACTTCGTCTTCTTTGGCGAACGAATTTCGGAAAGCTGTGTTTAGTAATTCTGCCTTAGCAGTACTGTCGTTGGTACTATTACCATTGCTATCGCGTAGTGAAGGTATTGTTTGTGTTTTGCCGCTAGTGTACTTCACATATGACCAGAATTTCTTTGGATTTTCTGCAAGATTACGAGACAGGATTTCATTGTGGTAACTACTATAGTACGCCTATGGCCCCACTTATCACTGTACTTCTCATATTACTGAATATTAATTTGTTAAGCGACTCGTTTATTCAGTCCCATGCTCCTCCTTTTTACGCTTTTATTGTCAACTACATCAATTATTTTTGTGTTTTATCCCATGTTTTATTTTCCTTAGTTAATTTTACCCTTTCACTATGAAGCTCGTTCATAGATACTTCGTTAGCGGTTGATTATTTTTATTCCTTGCATGATCTCTGCACTTAGCGTTTAGTCTCCTGCTAGCATGTAGCATTACAATGTATTTTGTTTCAAAACTACATCACTGTACTGTGTTAGCTTTATAAACTTTCACATTCATGTCGAATACTTTTATACTCCCTCTTTCAAATTTCTGTAACCGACTTTTGTATGGTATGTATGCTTTACTGAAATACTAATATGTACTGGTTTTCCTGTATAGACATCAGAAGAAGGGCACTCAAGCGCCCGAAAACGATCGTCGCAAATAAATTATTACATGTCACTGGTTGCTGCGATTTATGAATTACAAGATCGAAGAGGTAAGTGTCAATTTTACTAATGGATAATGCAGGCCTACATTTCCAGGTAACTGTATCAGTATTTTTTTATTTTATTTCTTATATGCTTCCTCAGTATTAGTGCAAATAACAGGTAATAAATGCCAGTTCTGTTTTGACATCACGGCTATGGTACCTCCTCCGTACACTTTATTAGATTTGTCCAGGCAGCTGTCAGGGAGTTCTCCCGCATGTGCAGAGCTGAAATTGCGTACAAGCTGCGTCTTCTCCTGCGCCTTCCCGTATAAGCGTTGACAGCTGACAACCAGACTAGCAGACTCTGCTCCGAATTTTACTTTCCGACGCTTCCAAGCTGCCAGATACGCGAATACGCAGAGCTGTCTGAGTTGCAATAAGGTTAGACTCACGTGTTTTTGTTTGAGACGAGTTCTTGAAAGTCTAGAAAGCTGTGGCAATTACCGTGTTGTGCTATTTCATATTTATGTTTCCTAGTCAATTGTAACGTAACTCTTGTACTTCATTCTATAGAATACCTTTATACATCGTCAGCTGATTCATCCGCGAAATTCAACCGGAAATGGCACGAAAAACGTGTAAGCAGAGCAAGCACCAAATACTAAAAGCAGCGTACAGGACTTGGCTGAAGACAGATACACTGGAAGATTTGCTGGTAATATCTGTGAATGGACCCCCTCTGTGTGAGTTTATCCCAAAGGTGCCACTGAGAAGCGGTACTTCTCCGCAGAAAGACAACGTGTACACAAAAATGAAGTGCTAGACCGCTAGACTATGGTACTGGTATATATTTTTCTACTAAACAATTTGATATGGTATTATGTGTAAAGATATTTTCGAACAGTGGCAGAGGGGAGGAAGGTAATTATTTTATATTCAGATAAAGGCGTTCTAGGACTGGCTGGTGACTTCAGAACGTCAATTTCGCACTCTGGGTTGGACTATTATTCGTTATTTTGAGTCAAACCAGTCGCTGGGAGCAACTGAATGAAAAAATCTTCACAGTCAGGTGGGCTAAAAGTGTTAAAATGTTTGTAAATCTATCGGACTCAAATGCTTACATACTACGCAAATTAAGGTAAAGTAATCTAAGGACAACAGAAACACATATGCCCCAAGGGGGGACTCGAACTCCCGACGGCGAACGGCCACGCGCACCGCAGCACGGCGCCCCAGTGCGCACGGCTAATTTGCTGCGGCTCGGCTGGTGTATTCATTCCTTCTTTTGCGTGAAATCAGTTGGTGGAAGCAACTCAATGATAACATCGACACAGCCGGCTGGACTACTCATTTCTTCTTTTGAATGAAATCAATCGGCGGGAGCAACCGAATGAAATAGTCATCCGATGGTAGTTTTACGAGTAGCTTGGATTATTATTCATTTATTTTTTTCCAATGAAAGAAGACTGTGGCAACCGAATGAAAACATTAGACACTTTAGCAGTTTGGTACACTGAGTGAATTACCTCTCCTTTCTTTTCAAATGAAAAAAGACAGTAGTTTTTCTGTTAGATGAACCTTGTAATCAGTCTTTAAATTGAAAAGACGATTTAGTGGGTTTGGTTGTTTGGTCGGGTTAGGGGGACTAAACTACTGAGGTTATCAGTCCCCCACCATTTAGTGTTTTGGTTGACTAAACTATCAATTTATTTGTATGAATGAAACTAGTAAGCACCAATCAGGTAACTACAACAGTGCTACATTATACTGCGATAGGAAGACGACACGGCAGAGTTAAAATGCGTTTATAATGTTCATTTAATTATGTACTAATTGAAATAAGTATTGCATTCATAAAATATGGTAAATCTGATTCATGTGTTGTTGTAGATTTGTTTCAAGTGCCATGAACGCGTAACTAACATCACTGACATATTGTGGGGTAGGCCTAGGATATCTTAATTGCGGACCCAAGACTTCGAAAACGACGATCATGTGGGTAAGATCGGATTATTTTGCCGGACACTATTCTATTGACGGAAAGTAGAGAGACCGAACTTATCCCACTCGCGCCAGCTACCAAGGAACGCCAGCAAGGATGTGGAGGAGCTGGCAGTGTGAGCGCTCACGAGCGCCCGCGCTCATTTATGTACCGCGGCGTTTAGCCGACTGCAGCACCGTGTGTGTGTGTGTGTGTGTGTGTGTGTGATGGACATGAGGGACCAAACAACGAGGTCATCAGTCCATTTAACTCCAGACTGTACATGCCACAGAACCCTCGAAAAATGTGGGAAAAAAAAAAAGAAAGGAGGAATTAAAATCATCTCACCGACAACAATAAAACCAACGTAGGGCTGCGAAAGCTACAGTGTCCGCACCGACAGCTCCGGAAGCGACCACAACCTTCTAAACCACAAGTTACTAACGGCACAGTGGTCAATAGATCACAGTTTCAGAGTAGGGAGAAATAAAACAACGTTAAAAAGTAAAAGAGCGAATGTGAAACTGGGGGGGGGGGGGGAGGGGGAGAAGGCTCTAAACCCCGAGTCCTAGAGCTGAGGATAAAACCTACCTTCACGGAGGAAGGCAAGGACACGATCAATCACCCGTGGGTCATACGCCAAAACTAGAGGCAACGAAGGCGGTAGACCATAGTCACCACAAAGTGTCCAATAGAGAGGACATTCAACCAGAATATGAGCCACGGATTGTACGGCTCCAGAATCACAATGCGGTGGATTGTCATTGCGTAAAATAAATCCATGGATCAGCCTGCAATGGCCAATACGGAGACGACAGAGGACAGTCGATTCTCTCCGGGAAGGGCGTAAAGATGAACTCCAAGTTGCAGTCGTTTCTTTGACGGTGCGGAGTTTATTGGAAGGGGCAGTAGCTTTCCAGATGCTATCCCACGAGTAGTGAAGTAGAGATCTGATCTGCACCCGCAGATCCGCACCCGGAATTAAAAAGGGAGGTGGGCAGCGAGTAATTGCCGATCGAGCCAACCGGTCAGCCTCTTCATTCCCTGTGATACCAACATGGCTCGGCACCCAGAGAAAGGTAACGGAGCAGGCAGCACGATGGAGGTCAGGAAGGAGATCGTGGATGGAAATAACTAAAGGATGGGAGGGGAAACATCGATCAATGGCCTGCAGACTGCTCATGGAGTCAACACAGATTAAACTATGTTCCACGGCAGTCTGTTTAATAAAACAGAGGGCTCTATAAATCGCCCAGCTCTGCCCTGAACTCACTGCATGCCTCTGGCAGAGAATGGCATTCCGCCACGACGACTGCAGCACCGTGACCCCAGTATAAGAGCCGACGACATCGCACTGCAGGCCTGCTATAGGGGCGCAGTAATTGGCTGTGCAGCAAAAAGCTATGTGGAGGTCGCAGTTGGCAGGCTCCTCTTCAGAGCTCTCAAAGTTTACCGTCGAGTGCACAGTTTATTAATGTAGAACAGGTCGCGACGGATACCCTATAACGTCCAGTGCCCAGCATAATCAAATTGCTCCGCCACGAGATGAAAATTTGAGCTCGTCATGTCCAGAGTCAAACAGAAAGAGTGTGTGTGTGTGTGTGGAGAGAGAGAGAGAGAGAGAGAGAGAGAGAGAGAGAGAGAGAGAGAGAGAAGAGGAGGTGGAGAGGGAGGAACGGGAAGGGGCTGGTCTCTAAATTTAGGCGGCGGTGACATTTCGCGGTGACCCCGGACTGTCGCTGTCGGCTCCCGCTTTGACGGCGAGAAGCCCCCCCCCCCCCCCCCCCCCCCCCGCCTCTCTCTCTCTCTCTCTCGCCTCATTTGCGATTCCCCCGTCAGCGGCGTAAAGCGAGGCCGGCCCTACATATGGAAGCGTAGCCGTCCTTTTCCGCCGTCTACAGCTCCTGAGTGATTGGCTGCAAACGAGTCCCATGTTTTTTTTTCGCCATCTTGGTCCTATACATTGCTTCTGTGCCATACAAAGTGTTATGAATGTCGGTAAATTTCGGTTTTAACAACGCCACAGTGTTGTTCTTTTGGGTGCAGTTGTAATGAAGTCAGCAGTTGGTGAAATTGAATGAACGGCCCTATCGCTAATTTGCGTGTGGTTCGCCATCCTTACGGTATCATTATGGAAATAAATATGAATCTGTCGTCTCAATTAGGCAGTTATCGATACAAAAACACTTGGTTTCAATCTTAGGCAATTTATTATCACTAGAGATAGCTGGTGTTCCTAATCCTAATAAATAAGAAATCGGAGTGTTCAATGTTATAGTAATTTAATTATAAAAACGGTGGTGCAAAAATTCAGGAATAAATTATATACAGAAGTAATGAATCTTTTACAAGGATGGCACAACATCTACCTATTATGAAAAATTGTTGATTTTGAGGACGTGTTGTTTTAAAATGTCCAAATATTGTAAATCTATAGGACTCAACTGCGTGGTTATTAGTGCGTAGCTTACAAACTACTTAAACTACGTTAAAGTAACCAAAGGACAACACACACATCCATTGCCGAGGGAGGATTCGAAGCCCCACCGCTCCAGACCACTCGATTTGTTTTAAAAGAAATTAAAAATCGCTACCCCACTCGGTAGAGAACACAACCAGAAGCTCAAGAATATAGCCAACTAGTGGAACGTACATTTATCTTTAACTGAACTGTAGCTAATGCAATGTGCGTATATCATCAATTCCCAATACTGCTGTGATAAGACAAACGGCAGCTAGCCACCGTGGATGAGTCAGTCCCGGCGTGGAGCTGAAGCTGTGAGTCGATGGCTGCACAGTCAACGAACTACTTCGTTAAAAAAAAACTCCGAAGTTGAAGTGACTCAAGTATCAAAGTCGGACAAGAGGTTCTCGCAAACTGCTTCCCTCACTGGTCAGAAGCAGAAAAGATGTTCAGTTCTAAGCTTGTAAATGACTGCTACGAAATGCAAATACTACGCACTGAAGTAATAATTTTGTTCCTCTGCTCACAGAGAAACAAGTATGAATACTTCATGCAATTCAGTCTGCACTTGCAACTAACTGTGAGCGAAGCCACTGGACGCTTTGCCAGCAACTGCACACCTGCGTCCTCGCACCAAGAGTACAGCTAGCCTAATCACTTTTACTCCTTCGAAGCAAGCCACAAGTCTCTCCAGAACGTTTTCTCAAGAGGCAATCACAGCTAGAGCTTCAAATCTGTATCCCCCACCATTACTTCCTTCCAAACATCTTTCCCGCAAACAAGAAGCTACTAGAAAGTTCCAGGACGTTTCGACCACTTGGCGGTTGAAATCATCTCCCAATCGTGTCGTCTTCCGCCTGTCAGTAACCTGTGACCTCCCACCAGCGGGTCAACACGCCGCGCCCTTCTTGATAGTGTTAAGACTCCCCTTGCCACTTCCTGACCTCTCTCACTAACTTGTCTGTATTCTTGTATCCAACCACAAGAAAACTACTACATGCGAATATTGTTAATATTAAATGTTGCCTACCAGCATCAACCAGTTTTCTCAGTGACTTAGTGAACTTTAATATTCCCACTCTTCCTATCTATTTATGCTTTTAGATTATCCGGAATCAAAGTGATACCAGTAATTACGTTATAAATAAATGCACGTTATCAAGTAGTAATACATAAACATAACATGTAAGGTGGTGAAATTTTCTGCTCTCTTACACTGCTTTCACGAAAAGGAAGGAGGTAAACATAAGGACTACCACCTCAATCCAAAAAATGCAGCAAGAAGGAGAGTCTGGCGAATCACAATCAGCAGAGAAAACTGGTAACCCACAAGCGACGCCCAGTTGTGTGCTCAACAGATTTGTAGTTACTGTACAGTTCTTTTACGTTTGTTTGGTATAGCATCACAAAAACAAAGAATTAACAAACAAGAAACCTCCGTCACTTAAATGTAACGTGATACGTTCCTTCAGTTTTATAATTTCTCTGTTTGTGGTAAAGATTAAGTAGTGGGTATCTGTTGCAATTTTAGTAGTTCAGATATGTGTACATAGTAAAAAACAAAATACTTATCAAAAACTTGTTTGTTGTTTTCTCTAATTTACACTTTACTTCAGTAAATAAGGCAGAATATATTTGAATGTCAGGCTACGGTACAAGTCAGTCTGAATCTGTAAGGAAACTCTTTCGATCTTGAGCGACAAACCGAATAGTTTTCTTAAAATCGGATGATAAGTATTTCGTAGAATCGCCAAGTGGATATATAGACAACTAGGCGCACTTTCCGCGTCTGTTTGTCAAACATCGTTCTGTATTTCGAGAATAAAATGACTTATAACGTGCTCTCTGTTTTAAATAAAATTTCCTAATCTTACCTAGCCGCTACGGAGTAGCCGTGCGCACTGCGCCACCGTGCAGCGGTGCGCGCGGCCGTTCGCCGTCGGGCTTCGAGTCCCCTCTGGGACATGTGTGTATGTGTTGTTATTAGGTTAGTTTAACTTAGTTTAAGTAGTTTGTAAGCTAGGGACTAATTACCGAGCAGTTAAGTCTCGTAGATATCAAAATAAAAATCTTACCTACTTTTCATCCACAGCTTTGTATGTGTTAAAATCAACCATACGAAAAGTCAACACAAGGCGCTTACTCTTTACAATTTTGCGCAGTAGTTTATTTAATTTGACGTAGCGCAGTAAGTATGAAGAATAACGAAAAGAGAATCAGGTCTTTATCGAGAGAATATATCACACTATCATCTTCTTCTTTGAGTAGGTGTGTCCTCAGACAGGTTTCAACCGGACGTCCTCCATCCTCCTTCCTTTCTTCAGGTCAGTCAGCATTCCAAATCTTCTCCTTGCTCTCCCTCTTCTTCCTTCTACTTTTCCTTCGATTATTCTTAGCAGCAGACAATTCGTACGTAATACGAGGCGCGTCCAGAAAGTAAGTTCCGTTTGGTTATATAAAACGAACGGGTACAGTTACAGAAAAAATATTGATTGTACAAAAATCTACAACTGTTAAACTAATTTTCTACATAGCTTCCGAAATTTTGTAGGCAATTGTCATAGCATGGCACAAGATTCTTTCAGCTCGTCATCATCGTTGAAGTGTTGTCCACCGAGGACAGAGTTTAGGTGTAAGAAGAGAATTGTTTTTCACGATAATGCCTGACCTCACACACCGAATGTGACTAAACAATTCTTACGGAAATTTCAATGGGACCTGTTTGATCATCCTCCATACAGCTCGGACCTCTCTCCTAGCGACTTTCATCTCTTCTTACACCAAAATCTGTCCTTGGTGGTCAACACTTCAACGATGATAAAGAGCTGTTACCACACGGTTGAATACACAGGCGGCAACCTTCTGTGAAGGATGGATGCAAAAACTTGTGGCACGCTATGACAAGTGCCTACAAAATTACGGCAGTTATGTGGAAAAGTAGTTTAAGAGTTGTCGAATTTTTTTGCAAGAAAAATTTTTTCTGTATCTGTGTACAATTTCATTTTATTACCAAACGGAACTTAATTTCTGGACGCGTCTCGTATGTGCCCCCACCAACATGTTTTCCTATTCTGGATTGTCCTAATGAAGGTCCTTCCCTCTACTCCCCTTCTCAACACCTCCTCATTTTTCATTCTGTCGGTCCACTTCACTTTTTCTATTCTTCTCCATAGCCACATTTCAAATCTTTCGCAATATTTTTGTTCTTTATGTCTGATTGTCCACGTTTCAGATCCATATGACACCACGCTCCACTCAAAACATTTGGCAAACCTCTTGCTTAGAGTAATGGGAATACTTTTGGTTGTTAGCAAATCTTTTGCTTTCCTGAAAGCTTTCTTTCTTTCTTTTTGTTTGTTTGTTTGTTTGTTAAGCTTATGGGACTTAACTACGGAGTCATCAGTCCCTAAACTTACAAACTACTTACGAACTAGGACGGCACAAATATCCATGCCCGAGGGGGGATTCGAACCCCCGACCGTAGTGGCCGTGCAGACCGTGACTGGAGCGCCTCAGTCCCTTCGGCCACCGCGGCCGGCAAAGCTTTCTTTCCCATAGAGATTCTTCGCCTTATTTCCTCTGTGTAACTTCCAGTGGATGTTATCATGCTTCCCAAACATTGAAACGATTGCGCCTGTTCCAATACTCTTTCCTCTAACGATATTTTAATTAGGTCGCCTTCTTTTCCAATTTTCACGACTTTGGTCTTATCAATGTTTAATCGCATTCCAAAATCTTTACCCACCCTTACAATATTTTCCATCATTTCGTGGAGCAATTCTTCTGTTTCTGCTTATACTATCATATCATCTGCATATTTTATAGTTTTTATTTTTTCTCCTTCCAGTACAAGTCCTTTTGCTTTTTCCAAGGCCTCATCAATTAGCTTTTCAGTGTATATATTGAAAAGGGCTGGTGACATACAACAACCCTGTCTTACACCTCTTCCGATACTGATGTGCAAAATTCAATTTTTTTTTTTTTTTTTTTTTTTACTAAATAGTTATCTCAAAATCTATAATGGAATTCAGCAGCGGCCGGAGCGCTGTGGTGACACTGTTGTACAACAAAAACTTTTTTTTTTCTATTTCTGAAAAAGTACAGTGTGATACTAGTTGTACTTCTAGTGCTGATTACAAAACTGTTTTTAGCTCTTTCAGACAGGGATAATTTATTGGTAATCACAATTCTATTGCTCCTTTCCGTTTATGGTGTAGTGCAGCAAGCATGAGGTGAAATTTGAGCAATTTGGTGCCTTCCCCCCCCCCCCACACACACACACACTCGACCAGTGCAACCAACAGTATAAATAAACCCGGTACTGCCGAAGATGGTTTTCACCACAACAGCGACATCAAATTAGCAATTAATTCAATATCGCGTCCGCGGCGCCGTTCAATTGAAAATTTACGATTCTCGGAAGCCCTCTCCCCTCCCCAGTAGCGGTCGCTTTCATTATAATTGTAATTGGCATAATTTCGCCAGCCACACATTGCTTGCAATTTGCATGGGCAGCGTTTCCGCCGCTGGCCGCTAGCTGGCGCTAGTGCCGCCGGCTCCTGCGTGGTACACGCCACAGTCTTTCGCTCTCAGAGAGTTTGCTTCTCTCACACAAATGGTCATGTATTGCCGCGCTGCCTTGATCATACAATACAGCAGGCAGTACAGCAATATATTACCGTCTTATTGATAAATCTGCGGGATAGAACACGGCTTTCTTTAGTAATACAATTGAAAATAAGTTTTTGGTGATGTAACGGTTTATGTGTAGGGAATGATATTTATGTATAATATGAGGAGTAAACTAAAATAAGGTAAAAATAAAACGTCTCTCTTCTAGAGCCAAAACGTGATGCGATGAAATCTTTGTTCTTTTATAAAATGATTCTGTTCGGCAATAATCGTTCCATAGTTGATCAAAATGTTCAAATGTTTGTGTATCTTACGGGACTTAACTACGGGGTCATCAGTCCCTAAACTTACAAACTACTTATGAACTAGCTAATCCAAAGGACGGCACAAATATCCATGCCCGAGGGGGGGGGGGATTCGAATCCCCGACCGTAGTGGCCGTGCAGACTGTGACTGAAGCGCCTCAGTCCCCTCGGCCACCGCGGCCGGCCATAGTTGATCGTTATATTTGTTTTTCTCTTATGTTCCTAAATTTGTTTACATATTTTCACCTTTCTGTTTTGTATGTACTATGAGGTATAACGTTGTAGTTGTAATTCACATGATGGTTCTATTGAGAAAGTTTGCGTATTGATTTCGATAATCCTTTATTTGCAGTAGTTTGTGGTGCTGTATTTTAACTTACGTCCAGAAATCTCCTTCGCTCTTTTCCATGTTTGTAAGTATGTAAAACACCGCGTATCCCTTTAACCAGTTCACTGCATTTTGCTTCGTTTGAGGGTAACGTTCTTCGTCTGGGTGTAGGACGCTCGCGGGTGTTATGGTGTGGGGCGAAGTTCGTTGCATAATTGCAAGTTTGTACGTGAGGGACTGCCAAATGTTGTGGACGTTTTTGCAGACAAACTGATGTTCGTCTGTGTCATTTAGATTACAGGTTGGGCACAGAGGAGAATTTGCTAGGTGTATTTCGTGGAGTCTTTGGTTTGTTGGGACTTCTCGGTTGACAGCATAATACCACAGCGCCCTCACGTTGGTTGGTAAGTGGGGATTGTCAATGTTTCTCCAGATTATTTTCCAATTGAAGTCTTTATACTTCTTTTCAATGACGTTCTTGGTATGAAACTGCAGAAAGTTTCTGTAGATTGCTTTGACTTTATACATGTCCTTCTCTGATATTCTCATACTAATATAGCTATATTCTATTAAAAAATATTTCAAATGATACAATTCAGTGGGAATGTGGGTAACATCGATTGGAGCAGCACTGTTGGGCGGCGCTATTTCATTTAATAGAAATGCCGCTATGGAGTTCGGCATTTTGGTCCACAGTTTGTACGTTTTGCTAAGGTACAGACCTTGTGCTTTGTTATATACATCTATTAGGTTAAGGCCACCGTTGTCGACCGATAGTGTTAAAGTTTCGTATTTGACTTTAAAGATATGGCCGCGGCTGACGAAGTGGCCAAAGGCAGCTAAGATCCTGTTTGCCACAGTCCTTGGAGTTGGCAGGACTTGCGCCACATAATTTATTTTAGGTGTTAGGTAGGTATTCAAGGTATTCACCAGCTCCACTCTTTGAATTTCATCGAGTGTCCCGATTAGATTTTGGTATGTACTGGCACGCATGCTATTAAGTATTCTTCTGTAGTTTAGTGCAATTGTTTTCTGGATATGGGGCGTGTATTCAATTCCAAGGCATTTCAAAGTGGCAGTCTTTTTTATTTCCCCTTGGATGGGATCTCCTAATCCTCGTCCGACATCCATTATTGCGGATTTTCGTCTGTTCAGTTTGGCGCCAGACGCGAGTTCGTACAGATGTATGATATCCAATAATTGGGCGATCTCATTATTGTCTTTGACCAGGACCGTGACGTCGTCGGCATAAGCTTTACAGACAATATTTTGCCCGCGTAGTAATATGCCTTGCAAATTTTCACTGATTCAAAAAGCAACGGTTCAATGGCTATGGCGAAAAGCGACATGGACAGGGGACAGCCTTGTCTCATTGAGCTTTTTACCGTTATAGGTCTGTTGGGTTGACCATTTACCATGATTATAGAGGTTGCATTATTTAGTAGGTTCTTCATGATTCTGATGTAGCTTTGCGGGAAGTTCGTTATACACATTATGTGGAAGAGGTATTCATGGTTGACTCTATCGAATGATTTTTCAAAATCTAATGAGACCAGAGCGCACTTTAGTTTACAAGTTGCTGCGATTGAAATTATGTCTCTGTAATCGCAGAGTGTGTGGTGAATGGACCTGTCTTTTGCTACGCTCGACTGATATGAACCGATGACGGCGTTCATTACTGATTTCAGTCTTTCGTTCATGATACGTGCAAATATTTTGTAATCGCTGTTCAGTAAGGTAATAGGCCTTAGATTTTCTACTGATTGTGCTGTAGGGTTTTTTGGGATTAGCACGACTACTCCTTCTTTGAATTCATTCTGGATGTTGGTGTTGGGGTTCATTAGTTCTTTGCATATGCACACGAGCTTGTGTAGCATCTGTATTTTGAATGTCTGATAGAGATCTGCCGGAATTCCATCGGGCCCAGGGGATTTATTTTTCGGGCTCCGCATTATCGCGTCTTCAACTTCCTCTTCCATTATTTCAACTAAAAGGCTGTCTGCTTCTTCCTGGTCAAGTTGTCGTGTCATTCCTGTTGTAAGGTCATTTTGAGCGGTTATGTCCGTCGGTGTATTACTTAATAATTTGGTGAAATAATTGTGAATTTCCGTCTTGATTTCATGTTGCAGGGTCAGTGAGCTACCATATGTCGATCGTAGTTTGGTTATTATTTTTCTGTGTTGTGCTTTTCTTTCGTTTATGACATGATAAATTGATGTGTGTTCGCCCTGCACTTCATTTTGAAGCCGTGCTCTTATTTTATAACCTTCGAGCTGTTTGCCTTTTAATGCAAGGAGTTTGGCTTGAATTCTTTTTATCTCTGCTTGGTTGTCAATTACAGACGCATCAGACGCATATAAATCTCGGAGAACGTTGAAGTAAAATTCAACTGTCTGTTTGTGCCAGGCTGTTTTCTCACGAGAGTAATTTATCATTGCACTTTTGATCATGGGTTTCGCGCATTTCATCCACCATGTGAGTGCCGAGGGGTAAGAAGGGAATCTTTTCTCGCACTCTGTTCATACTTCATTAAATGCCTCATGACATGCTGGATCTTTTAGATTCGTTACATTCAGTTTCCACAGACCACGTCCCCTGTAGGTTTCTTGCTTTTGTAAATTTATGGTACAGATGTAAGGTGTGTGGTCTGAAAAGATTGTGGGCCATAATTCGGTTTGCAGAATGCGCGTCTTCAGGTTCTCGGACACGTAGATCCTGTCAATGCGGCTTGCTGAGTGGCTGGTGAAGTGCGTGAAGCCAGGCCGTTCTCCATTCTTGTGCTCCCAGGTGTCGATCAACTTGAAGTCTGTAACTACGGCGTTGAGTTCTGCACAATAATTAAAATTCGGTGTCTGATCTTTAGCAGATAAGACGCAATTATAGTCACCTCCTAAAATTGTCTATTCATATCTCCCCCGGAAGAGAGACACTATGTTGTCTTTGAAGAATTCTGCGCGTTTTCTTCTGTTGCTGTTGCCAGATGGTGCATACACATTGATCAGTCTCGTGTTATGGATGGTAGCTGCGATACCTCTGGCGTTTGGTAATTTTTCGACGTCTTTCACTATTATGCCTTTTTTCGTGAGTATCGCTGTTCCAAGTTCTTGGTCGTTCCCTGAATTCACAATTACGTTAAAACCTGTTATGTGGTCTACATTAACGTCTGTCACCTCTTGCAGGAAGACGATGTCGAGATCGGCGGCGTACAGCATGTCTTGCAGGGCCTTAAGTTTGAGATGGCTGCGGATTTTGTTTATATTTATCGTCCCGACAGCACAGCAATGTTGACTTCCTATGTGTGCTGAATTTTGTCACTCATATTAGTCGATACCTCCTGCTCTTATTGCATCGAACGCGACGGTGACTTTTCTTTTGATTTGTCGTTTCTCCGTCCGGAAGACGAGGCGGTTATTGTATTTGTTACTTCTTTCATTTCCTCGTCTTGAGGAAATTCTAAAATGTCATCCGCCCAGGTACATCCATCAGTTTGGCGGGGCGACTTGTTCTCAGGACATTGCTGAGTCGGAGTTTTGTTTTGGTACACTTTCCGTGTGCTATAGTCTATTTCATCGCCCTGTCGGTGATGAATTTCGATATCACGTGAGTCTTCTTTGTTTTCCGTTTGCTGGTTCCGTTGAGACGTTACTGATTTTTTTCCACTTAATTTTTTACCAATTTCCTGCGCTTTCTCGCGTAGTATCTGTGCATTGTGTTCTGCGTCAGGAGGTGCTAACCGCCGTTTCTTGTGCTTTTTAGGGGAGGATTCAGATTTCGTACGCTCGTCATCTTCAGAATTGGTACTCGGATCTTGAGTGGCACTGCCCTCCTCTTCTATCCGCACATTTTGTTCTGTGTCCCCTTCAGGCTTTTTTTCAAGTTCTTCGTCAATGACTGTTCCCGTTGTGTTAGAAGAAGGAACAGACGTTTCTTCAGTATTACTGACCTCCATTGGCAGGCATTGGTTGTCGTCGTTTGTCTCATCTGGTTTGTTCGTTGCGTCGCTCAATGCCTGGGTTGTGGTGCCGCGGATGGCTGAGGAGTACGTCACTGGCAGTGACGTCATCGTCATAGGGGCGACCGGTTCACTCGCCGGCAGCTGCGTCACCCTCCGTTGTATGCATTCGGTTCGTACATGTCCAGTCTGTCCACAGCCGGAGCATGTACGTGGCTGACCGTCGTATATCACGATCGCTCTATACCCGCATACATAGATATACGAGGGGATGTACTTTCGAAGTTCTATCTTTACTTGTCTGACGCCATTAAGGACGGGGAAAGTTTGAAATGTCGTCCACTTTTCTGCAGCATTACTGATAATTCGTCCGTAAGGTCTAAGGACTGAATTTATCTCTTCCGCGGTAATTTCGAAGGGAAGTTCAAAGATTCGAACTGTTTTAGTGGCGAATCCTGCATGATCGACTCTCACTTCACCGACATTCCCGTCACAATGGTTAATTTTTAGAGTTCCTCCACATTGTTCAATTACTTTAGCACTGTACTACTGACGATCGACAGATGTATTCCTATTATTTCGTCAAAGCTCAGCTTCACAACGTCTCTCAGAAAGGCTTCTACTTCAAAGGCTCTGGGTCTCGCAAAGCGTTCATCGAATGTGAACTTCAAGGTATCTCGTCTAAGGGGTTCCGTCATTTTATGTTCTATTCATTTCTACCTACAGCTATTACTACGCCGCAAGAGCGTCCAACTCACCACACACGAACAGTTCGCGACCGGCCGCAGGGAGGATGTAAACAACACTTCCACACAGCTCGCATGCCGCAAGCAAACTGCACCGTTAGACCACCACACCACTAACGATTAAGGCGCCTTGGAATAGTCTAAGTACGATTTCCCTCTACGTCACACACTTTAATTCAGCTTCTGTGGTCCACTGTGTCCATTGCCGAGGTGCTATTCCACTGCATGGAG
Source organism: Locusta migratoria (assembly GCA_026315105.1). Taxonomy (NCBI): domain Eukaryota; kingdom Metazoa; phylum Arthropoda; class Insecta; order Orthoptera; family Acrididae; genus Locusta; species Locusta migratoria. Next base: position 101,393,672 of record CM048754.1, read on the forward strand.
AGCCTTGGCAATAGTGGCAATTATCTATGGAACACAGAAGCTGAATTCAAGTTTGTGACGTAGAGGGAAATCATACTTAGACTATTCCGAGGCGCATTAATCGTTATTGGTGCGGTGGTCTAACGGCAAGACGTCTACCTAGTAAGCACGCAGGTCCGGGTTCGATTCCCGGACGTATCACAAATTTTAATTCAATGCTTCAGATTTATGAATAATGTCTTTGACATATTCGAGACGAAAATCCGTCTCAGATATTGTTTATTTGTATTAAATTGATACATTACCATCTATTTCACCAATCCAGCTTCCTCTGCTGCTACATAGTATGGTGTGAAATGTGGTCGCAAAGGGTTTGTACCGAATGCTGCGAATAGAGCAGACACTTTGACTCCTCTAGATGGCCTGGCTCCAGTGTCTGAACTGACTACATTTTTTTTAAATAATTTATGCACATGATAATCTCAGTTGATTCTTAGTACCTTGCAAATTGTGATTTTAATACGTTTGATAGTGATGAAAAAGATAATCGAAACATGTTATTTGAATAAATGAATTGTCTATTCCTTGTGACTATGGCGTAACCACTATACATGTGGTATATAATAAAATATCAATTTCAGTCACACTACTAGACAATAATGTTGAATAAAATAATAGGATATTATAATTGATTAGTTATTAACATCAATATTTGCGAAAGATTTTTCTAATTAATGTGCAATACAAATGCAAGGGATTCTTAAACTTCCTAGTATAGAGTAATACCATACAGTGTTTAATCGAGAAACAGAGTATCGCAGTATTGTAATGCTTTTTATTTGGCAGTGTAACAAGCAGTAAGGTACAAGAAAATGATCTCATAGTGTGCAAAAATAAAAGTTTTGTGAAACAAGGCAGTAAGTGTGGTTTCTTTGACCACATAAGAGGAAGGTATCTGCAGTATTACTACTGATGACTGTGTACATGCACTGTGCGGTAAGTGTAACATTTTTTAGGAACATCGCAAGACTGTGCAAGTGCAGTGTCAGAGCCGGCAGTGCTGCCAACTTACCGGCATAGTTTGACTCCCGTGGAGCGAGGTGATGGCCGCCTGCGCCTCCTGGTGAGAACTGAACTTGACGAACGCGCAGCCTGCAAGCAGAAGGCGGAGTCAGCGGGCGGACACAAGTCAGTCAGACGTGGAGGCTGTACATTCAACCAAACACGTACAACTTTAACTGGAAAGAAGACACAGAAAATATCTTGGGAAGGCCAACCAAGGACTAGGTATTACTGGCACAACAGTCGGAAAATGCAACCGTTCTTCCAAATAAACACTTGTCCGACCCATTTTGGAGAACTTCTACGGATTGTGGGATCCTCATCAGCTGGGACTCATTGAGAATACAGAGAAAGTTCAGAGAAGAACTGCTTGTTTTGTATTACCGGTTTACAGGTCGTTGATTGCCACGAAATTTATGCACAAGTTGGGGTGGAAATCATTAAAATAATCGTTGCGGAGAGATCTATTTATGAAATTTATTTCAGCAACTTTCCAATACGAAAAAACTTTCTCAGAGGCCAACAACATAAGGAGACAAAGAACACTTCATTTGCCAACCCTTTTCTACGTAAATTACGATATGATAATTTAGACTCGAGGGCATTAGTCTAATATCAGACGGAAAGATTATGCTAAAATAAACACCAGTGAAGAGAGAACAATGAAAAAAGCTAGAACCTACTGAAGCAGAAATACGTGCTTATCCGAATATTTTTGCAACTTTCAGATTCACTTGTCTACCTTTAATAGGCCTACGTTCCAGTTTGAGTAGTCAAAATTTATTAAGCGGATAAAAAGCAAAAATAAACGGAACAGTGCCTCCTATTTTCGTAATTTTTAATCCAGGCCGATAGCCAGAATTTTGGAAACGAAACCTACACACACTATACAACGTAGACTTGAAACAGGTGTGAAATTTACTTTTGATATTGCTTTCAGCCACTGGTCTCTAACTACTTTGGCTGCGAAATTGGCGCAATCAGACATGTTTCGAAAGTTTTGTTGTTTCCCAAAAAATAAGAAACTCTATTTACTTTATACCACTTTGGCTTGTGAAGAAAAGCAATATCCAATTACTGTTTAGAAATAAAACCTTGTATTGAGATGTTACTGTATTTACGCAATGTATGGCAAAATCACAAAGAGTAGCTACTCAGAGCAGATGCACCGATAATACAGAAAATTAGGGAGTGGCAGCACATGAAATGTAAATCGGATTAATGCAAGGCTTATAATGATTTCTAAAGCAAATTAATACGATTGCGTTCCTCACTATTACGAAATACATCCAACGTAATTTCTGAGTACATTTTCGCAAATTTAGACACACGGTAACAAAGCACGCTTTACTCAGTTTTTACTGCTGATTCTAATGTTCGTCAAGCGCGGGTCAGCAGAGTTGTTGACTCATTTATACGAGACGGCTGGTAGAACTTTTGCACAGTCTAACATATATTCGCGACAGTCACTGTTGTGAAAGATGTTACCAACTGACAGTTGCAACGGCACTAGCGCTCCTAGCGGTGGGCAAGCCGCCGAAAGAGTGATGTTTGTTTATAATTATTTGTGTACCTAATTAACGAAATAGTTGGTATAACTGTTGTGTTACAAGCATTAGTAAAATATAAAGAGACATATATCTACATCTACACGGGATACTCCGCAAATCACACTCAAGTGCCTGGCAGAGAGTTCATCGAACTACCATTATACTATTTATGTCCCATTCCATTCTCGAATAGCGTGCGGAAGAAAGAACACATGAATCTCTCCGTTCGAGCTCTGATTTCTCGTATTTTATTCTGATGATCATTTCTATGTAAGTGGGAGTCAGCAATATATTTTCGCATTTGGAGGAGAATGTTGCCGATTGGAGTTTAGTAAGTAGACCACGCCGCAGCGATAAGCGCCGTTGTTGTAATGATTCCCATCTCACAAGGAAAGTACATGGGCTCGATCAAACATATCTGTATGAACGTTTGCTTAGAGGATCTCTACGTACACCTCAATGTGCTGGTGGGTGTCGTTTTTCTGCAAAGCTCTGCAACCATGCTCTAGATAGCACTGTAGATGTAATTGTAGGCGCCATACGTAATGCAGATATCTTAACTATAGCTTATGTAATAATCATCGTACATCTTCTCTAGCGAATTGTCATCAAAAGCCGTGATGATAGTTGCAACTTTAACCTTCTTCCCGAAAGTCTGTTGGTATTCACTGCCACTGCTTCCATCGCCTCTTCCCGCACTTACCGTAGCACTACCGCTTGCAATGAGTTGTTCATCATTATTATCCCTATTATCATTATTATGAGTTTGTAACAACAGTATCTAACGTAATCTCATATTTCTGTACCATAACAGATACGAGAAAGCATGCAAATGATTCTTCTTCTACACTAATACCATCTTCACGATGAAGGGTTCTTCGTAACTTCATCTCAACCAATCGCAATACATTAGCAGGATTGAATATCAATCGCCGCCCCATCTAACGCTTCACCACATAAATAACGTCACAAAACTCAACTTCGGAGGCACACTGCACCGTCCTTACTGGCGAACCGACAGGTCAAAGTGCAATGCGGCAAGGCACACGCAGAGGCCTCTAACGGACGAATGCAGAGTTTTGCAGAGGCGGGAGTATCACTAGTGAAATAAGGAATCTTTACATTATCTTTCATATGATTTTGATGTATATGTATTTGTTCGAGCCCAAGTACTGTCCTTGTCAGATCCTGTATCATTTCCGTATTGTGACAATACGAAACGAGCTGCCCTTCATTGGCCTCTTTCGATGTTATTCGTCAAACACACCTGATAAGGATCCCACTCTGGGCAGCAATACTCAAAAAGGACGGACAAGCGTAGTGTATGCAGTCTCTATAGTAGTTCTGTTGCATCTTTTAAGCGTTCCGCCAATAAACGTATTCTCTGGTTCGTCTTTCCCACATTATCTACGTGTTCTTTCCAGTTTAAGTCTGAAGTAATAGCAATTCCTAGGTATTTAGTGGAGTTTACGGCCTTCACTTTTGATTGATTTATCTTGTAAAAACTTTTTAACGGATTTCTTTCCGTACTATGTGGACTACTTCACACTTCTCATTATTTAGACTCAATTGCCAATTTTTACACCATAGTGATATCTTATTCAGATCGTTCTGTAGTAAAAACAACGAAACTTAACTGATTCTATGATATAATGGAGAACTTCTTCACGAACCAATACTTATGAATATGTGTATATTTGCAGCCTATTCCGTTGAAAGTAAGTAGAATATAAACGTAAGAGAAGCATAAGTTTCTATTATGGTCTGTTATTATGACAAAGAGTTTTTTGACGTGTATAAATTCGATATTGAGTCTAATGATTCGCACATTTTTAGGCTTCACTCGTTTTTTTTTTTTATAGTTTAGCTTGAGAAGACAATGTCTTGGAGATTGTTGCCGTTTGAGATTCAGCTGTAGCAACAATTGTGGGATAGGGTTCTTCTTTGTTGGAAAACAGTTCGATTGCTTTTTTGTCATGTCTGTGACTTTTTTCCTTCAGCTACAACTATGGTGGCCAATTTGGTACGTTAAATACTGTACTTATAGCATTCTATATTCGTTTCCTAGGTTTAGCGTTCACCGATTTTACTGCAATTGTAGTAAAACAACAACGTTCCTGAGTAGAAAAGCGACGTCTTTCTGACAAAGGGCAGGACTTCTGGTGATTCCTAGGCATTTTTCATTTTAATAGGAAATTAAGTTATTCAGTAAAAGCCTGTAGGTTACAAGATAATTGTAAATAAACCGTGCTGCAATGTACTGTTTCCTACCTTGTCAGGGATCTTAGGAAACCTAAGAGAGACAGAGGTGGGGCAAGTTTTAAGTTGTTACCTTTTTTTATGAGACTACGTACGTTACCTAATGTAAAAATGATGTTAAAATGAAAATAAACGATACTATTCGCACACGTGCAATATCGTATTCAGAAATCTTGCTCGCTGGCCGCTTGGAGCGCTGCTATCTATCTCTACATACATACTCCACAATCCACCGTAAAGTGCGTGGCAGAGGCTACACTGTACCACTACTGGACATTTCCTTTCATATTCTCCTCACAAATGGAACGAGAGAAAAAAATGTATATATGCATCTGTACGAGCCCTAATTTCTCTTATCTTATCTTTGTGGTCTTTACGCGATATGTAAGTAGGCGGCAGCAAGATCGTCCTAAACTCAGCTTTAAATTCCAGCCCTCTAAATTCCCACAACAGAAATTCACGAAAAGAACGTCGTCTTTCCTCCAGCGATCCCCAATTGAGTTGCCGGAGCATTTCCGTGACGCTCGCGCATTGGTCGAACCTACCAGTAACAAACCTAGTTGCTCGTCTCTGAACTGCTTCCATACCTTCCTTTAAAATGATCTGCTGCGTGTCCCAAACACTTGAGCAATACTCAAGACGTGGTCGTACAAGCGTTTTATACGCGGGCTCCTTTACAGATGAAGTACATCTTCCCAAAATTCTCCCAATAAACCGAATTCGGCTGTTCGCCTTACTCACAACTGTCCTTACATGCTCGTTCCATTTCATATCTCTCTGCAATGTTACAACTAGATATTTGAATGGCGCGACAGCATCAAGAAGCCCACTACTAATGCTATATTCGAACATTATAGGATTGTTTTTTTCTACTCATGCGCATCACCTTACATTTTTCTACATTGAGAGCTGCCATTCTTCACACCAAATGTTGTTCAAGTCATCCTGTATGCTGTTACAGTCTGTTAAAGACGACACCCTCCCATACACCACAGCATCATCAGCAAACAGCCGCAAATTACAACTTACTCTGTCCATCAGATCATTTATATAGATAGAAAATAATAGCGGTCCTATCACACTCCCCTGGGGCACGCCTGACGATACACTCGTCTCTGATGAACACTCGCCGTCGAGAACAACGTACTGCGTTCTATTACTTAGGAAGTCTTCCATCCAGTCACAAATCTGTGATCCTATTCCATAAGCTCGTATCTTCGTTAGCAGTCTGCAGTGTGGCACCGCGTCGAACGCCTTTTTGAAGTGGAGAAAAACACAATCCGCATGTTGCCCTTCATCCATGGCTCGCAAGATGTCATGTGAGAAAAGGGCAACCTGAGTTTCACATGTACGATGTTTCCGAAACCTGTGCTGATTCATAGAAAGGAAGCATTTCCGTCTCAAGGATGTTTACGATATTCGAACTGAGAATATGCTCCACAATTGTACATGAAAATGATGTCAACGATATCGGTCTGTAATTATGTGTAACCGTCCTTTTACCTTTCTTCGCGAGTGCGGGAGTGTTGTGACTGTAATGTTATACTGCGGCCGAGGGGACTGAGGCGCTCCAGTCACGGTCTGCACGGCCACTACGGTCGGGGGTTCGAGTCCCCCCTCGGGCATGGATATTTCTGCCGTCCTAGTTCGAAAGTAGTTGATAAGTAGTTTGTAAGTTTAGGGACTTATGTTCAAAATGTTCAAATGTTTGTAAGGCTTATGAGACTTAACTACGGGGTCATCAGTCCCTAAACTTACAAACTACCTATGAACTACTTACGAACTAGGACGGCACAAATATCCATGCCCGAGGGGGGATTCGAACCCCCGACCGTAGTGGCCGCGCAGACCGTGACTGAAGCGCCTCAGTCTCCTCGGCCACCGCGGCCGGCTAGGGACTTATGACCCCGTAGTTAAGTCCCATAAGCTATACAAACATTTGAACATTTTTATCACCACTTTTATCCTGTTCTGTTTCCGTGTGTTCTTGTTTATGTTTCTTTATAATGTTCCTGAACTGTTCTCTATTGTTTATGTTGTCTCGTGTGATTCCCAGTTCTTTAATATCCTCTTCTACGGCAGAACTAAACACCCACCAGCCGCCCCCGCCGAGTCTGCTTCCGGCGCGACGGCGTCACTCAGCGGGTAGTCTACAGTTTAGGCGATCCCCTGTTGCATCAAGTGTCTGCAGTTCGTCGCTTGTGTTCTTTCGTAGTCAGCCTCGTTTATAATTTCTGGTATCAAGCGCGGGCTATTAGACTGCGTCGTCCACAGAAAACACAGTGACTGAAGGCATTCGGAAGCAATCAGCGGGTACAGAAAGAGATGACGCGACCTGTAAGGACCAATTGTACGAAGCAGTGCTTCCCAATGTTTCTAGCACTGTGCCTATCGATTTGAGTAAGCATGTTGGAAACTGCGAAGTGAACATTATTAAGGAAGACGAACAATATTTTCCCCAATAAGAAATCTATTATGTTATTGTTGTTGTGGTCTTCAGTCCTGTCCTGTACAAGCCTCTTCATCTGAGAATAAGAATGGCAACTTACATCCTTTTGAATCTGCTTACTGTATTCGTCCCTAGGTCTCCCTCTATGATTTTTACCCCACACACTTCCTTCTAATGCTAAGTTGACAATTCTTTGATGTCTCAGAATGTGTCCCATCAATCTATCCCTTGTCTTAGTCAGGATAGGCTAGAAACTCCTTTTCTTCCCAGTTCTGTTGAGCACCTCCTCATTAGTTACGTGACCTACACATATAATCTTCATCATTCGTCTGTAGCACCATATTTCGAAAGCTTCTTTCATCTTTTTGTCTGAACTCCTTAATGTCCACAGTTTCACTCCCATACAATACTACACTCCAGACAAAGGCTTTCAGAAATTACTTCATAATATTGGGTGTCAACAAATTTCACTTCTTCAGAAACGCTTTTCTTCCCATAGTTATTCTGCATTTAATACCTTCTTTATTTCGGCCATCAGAAGTTATTTTGCTACCCAAATAACAAAACTCATCTAGTACTTTTATTGTCTAATTCCATCAGCATTCTGACACTACATTGCATTACCCTTGTTTTACTCTTGTTAATGTCGATCTTATACTTTCCTTTCAAGGCACTGTACATTCCGTTTAATTGCTCTTCCAGGTCGTTTGCTGTCTCTGATGCAATTACTATGTCATCAGAAAATGGCAATGTTTTTATTCCCTCTTCCTGGACCTTCATTCCCTCTCCATATTTCTCCTTGCATTCCTTTACAGCTTGCTCAATGTGAGATTGAACAATATTGCGGAAAGGCTACAAGCCTGTCTTACTCCCTTTCCAACTATTGTAATCCTTTCGTGCCCTTAGACCATAATAATTGCTGTCCGGTTTTTGTACTAGTTGAATGTAACTATTCGCTCCCTATATTTTACCCCTGCTTCCTTCAGAATTTGAAAGAGTGTATGCTAGTCAATATTATCAAAAGCTTTCTACAGATCTACAAATGGTAAAAACGTAGGTTTCCCTTTCCTTAAACTATATTCTAAGATAAGTCTTAATGTGAGTACTGCCTCGCGTGTGCCTACATTTCTCCTAAATCCAAATTGATCTTCACCGAGGTTGGATTCCACCAGTTTACCATTCAAAAATGTTAAAATGTTTGTTAAGCTTAAGGGACTTAACTGCGGGTTCATCAGTCCCTACACTAACAAACTACTTATGAATTAACATATACTAAAGACGACATAAACGTACACGCCCGAGGGGGGATTCGAACCCCCGACCGTAGTGGCCGTGCAGACTGTGACTGGCGCGCCGCAGACCGCTCGGCCACCGCGGCCGGCAGTTTTACATTTGTCTGTAAATAATTCGTGTTAATATTTTGGAACCATAGAAGTTAAATGTCAGGCTTAGTGATATGTAAAATTTTAAAGTTAAATTTCATATCAGGCTTAAAGCTTGTTGGTTTCAGGCATAAATGGTTTACCATGCAAAGCTTGTTTTTTAAATTTATACAGGAAAGAGAAATGTGGGAAAATTTACGTTTGCATGAGTAGCTGTGTACTCCATTAATTGGGTCAAAGTTGTATTTTTGAGGACACGGTACCCTCCGATTTTTGTTCCAACACAAGATTTCGCATCGGATGTTAAAGAACGTTTTCGAACTTTTTTGTTTCACTTTTGGGATAAACAGCACTCTTATATTATAAACTAGCCGAACCCCCGCTGCTTCGCATGCGTAGGCTGGTTGGTCTGCACCAGTTGTTTCTTTTTAATTCTGATGAAGAATCCATATCTTAAGTTTCGTAGTTATAGCTTGAAATTTGAGTTAACAGCACCATATTTTTGAAAATCAGTTTTTGCATCTCGAATTTCCAAAAATACCGAAAGACGTGTCTTTTAAATTTCAACCCAGATTCCAAATTCGAAAATTTGTAGTTCTATCTTCAAAATTGCCTAAATAGCAACATATTTTCGAAAAACACCCCCTCTCCAATTTAACCACCTTGATTGTTGAATTTCCAAAAATACCGAAACACGTATTTTTTAAATCATAACGAACAATATAAATACGAATTTTTGTAGCTATAGCTTCAAAATTGTCTTGACAACAAACTGTTTTAGAAAAGAATTTTTGATCCCCTCTTTTACCCCCTTAGTTTTTGAATTTCCAAAAATGCCGAAACTCGTGACTTTTTAATCCTGATCAAGAGTCCACATCCTAAGTTTCGTAGTTATAGCTTGAAATTTGAGTTAACACCAAAATATTTTTGAAAATCAATTTTTTACGTCCTCTATTTTACCCCCTTATTGGTTGAATTTAAAAAAAAAAAATGCCGAAACACGTGTCTTTTAAATTCGAACCTCGAATCCAAATCCGAAAATTTGTAGTTCTAACTTCAAAATTGCCTAAATAGCAACATATTTTCGAAAAACACTCCTCTCCAATTTAACCCCGTTGATGGTTGAATTTCCAAAATTACCGAAACACGTATTTTTTAACGTCTAACCAACTATACAAATATCAATTTTTGCAGTTCTAGCTTCAAAATTGGATCAATAGCAACGTGTTTTCAAAAAGAATTTTTGATCCTCTATTTAACCCTCTTACTTGTTGAATTTCCAAAAATACTAACAATCATGGATTTTTAATCCTGACCAAGATTCCATATCCGAAGTTTCGTTGTTGTAGCTTAAAATTTGAGTTAACAGCAACATATTTTTTAAAATCAATTTTTTGCGTCACCTATTTTACCCCCTTATTTGTCGAATTTCAAAAAATGCCGAAACACGTGTCTTTTAAATTCGAACCCTGAATTAAAATCCGAAATTTTGTAGTTCTATGTTCAAAATTGCCTAAATAACTATGTATTTTCAAAAAACGTGTCATCCCCTATTTCACCCCCTTACGGACGGAATATCGTAAAATCGCTTCTTAAATGACGCCTATAGAGTAAGATCAACACTCTCCACAAAATTCAAGTTTCTATGTTCAGTGGTTTGGGCTGGGCGATGATGAGTCAGTCAGTCAGTCAATCAGTCAGTCAGTCAATCGGGACACTTCCTTTTATATATAGAGATTATATATAAAAAACTGTCTAGAGAGCAATGATTTTTATTTGTATCAAATAGTTTCGGTTCTTTTTTGGACAATCTTCAGGATTGGAACTCCACTGTCGTGAAGCTGGGCAGGTTCTTGGGAGCCTTTCAGTGCGTTACTGCTCCCAAGAACGTAACCAGCTCCACGACATCGATGGACTTACATTCCTGAAGATGTCCATAAAATGACCGAAAGTAGTTGATACAAATAAAAATCTTTGCACTCTGGATTGTTTTTTCAAATATAAAATTTTCAAAGAAGAATTACAGTATAATTCTGTTGGGGGTGTCTTTCTCAGATGCTAACAGTTGAAGCTTTTCAAGTTTTTCCTCTACAAACTGATCCTTTAATCATAGTAATTGGTAGGTAATTATTAGAGATTAACTACTAAAACTAGAACCAGGTAATACTTTTGGGTCGCGCGGGAGGGGTCTACGGAGTGAACGTCTGATTCTCGTCGGAGGTGCCCGTGTGTATGTATTGTGTGTGTGTGTGTGTGTGTGTAATTTGAGTACAAAGACGTAAGTGACAACTTAATAGTGGAGTTACAAATGCGTCTGTCAGCTGCCACAAAAGCATTCCATGCCGAAATAAGGAATCATTAATAACTTTCGTTGTTGCCACGCTGAAATAAGTACATATCTATTGCAAAAGACACAGACATGTACAAGTGAAAAAATTCGAGCTTTCAATATTGCTTCCACATTTGCACTTGTTACATGTCAACCATGCTCTAACAAGTCTTGTCAACAATAAAAAAATATTTTTAAAGATGGTGTAGACACTGAAAAGTGTGGTTTCGTCAACCACATGACCAACTAAGGAATAAATATCTCAAAAACACACTAGGTAGAAAACAGAGCATTTTTATGGTGTGTACTTCAAGGGAATTGCAGGATAGATAATCTGAAGCTTCACGTTTTGGGCAAAAGTCTTGCTAGTGGAAGGTAAACTGTTCATCCTGTACCAGCTCCTTTATCCAATAAGGGAGACGAAAGAAGGAGAGTTAATGATGATGGTAATAATAAGAATCCTATTTTTTATTCATGGGAATGCTATATCTGATGCTCCGTATACTAATGCTACATCGAAATTCTTGACGGATGTTACTCGTTTTTGGACATGTACAGACAAGAAGGCTTCTAACAAGGAAATGATTTAGGTAAGATATCTGCATGGTGCAAAAAATTGCAGTTGAACCTTAATAATGAGAAGTGTGAAGTCATTCATATGGCCAGTAAAAGAAGCCCGTTCAATTTCATTTACACGGGTAAATCAGACAAAATTACAGGACGTAAATTCAGCTAAATACCTAGGCGTAACAATTACAAACAACTTAAATTGGAAAGAAATCAAAGATAATATTGTGGGGAAAGCGAACGAAGGACTGTGATTCGTTGTCAGAACACTAAGAATATGCAACAGCTCTACTAAGAAACTGCCTACACCACACTTGTGCGTCCTATTTTGGGATATTGCTGCACTTTGTGGAATACCCACCCTGTGGACTGACAGACGATTTAGAGAAAGTTCAGAGAAGGGCAACTCATTTTGTATTATCGCGATGTAGTGGGGAGGGTGTAACTGAAATGATGCACGAGTTGGGGTGGAAACCATTAAAAGAAAGGCGTTATTTGTTGCGCGAGATCTATTTGCGAAATTTCTTTCGCCAACGTTCTCTTACAAATGCGAACATATTTTGTTAGCACCCACTTACATAGGGAAACATGATCATCATAATAAAATAAGAGAAATCAGATCGAAAACGTAAAGATTTGTGTGTTCCTTTCTCTCGCGAGCTATTACAGAATGGAACTGTAGAGAAACACCGTAAAAACGGTTCGATGAACCCCCGGCATGCACTTCAATGTGAGTCGCAGAGTATTTATGTAGGTATTGCAACAATTGATTTGGTATCGGATGTTGATATGCATCAATTATTCAAACCATAAATGCGACTAAAACATATCAAACGTAGTCCGGGCGAAGAGGTTGTTGATCAAATAATTGACCCCAAAAAAATTTGAGATGTAGTGTTTCAGTCTACTTCTGGACATCTACCAGATATGTATGAAAGAAACATTCGAATAATACAAGACTTTGCTGCGACATGGAGTTTCTTGTTTAACATTAAAAAGGTCAGAATATAGAAGAATTAATGCAACAGTGTTCTAAGTGTCAAGGGAAGTTATCTGTAAACATGAAATCTGATACTGATAGCGATGTGTTGTCCCACGAAATTTTTAGGCCTAATACACTATCTCGAAGACAGTGAGGCAATGACTAGCCTATGGATAAAGTTGCGTATTCTGTTAACAATACCAATGAGTGCTGCAAGTGGCGAACGCAGTTTTTCCAAACTGAAATTTCTAGACACGTACTTGCGGTCTACAATGTCTCAAACAAGACTGACCAATATTTCTACAGTACTACACAATACTTTGGACACGTTTTCCAAAACGTGAATGGCCAAACAATATATTATTGCTGTACTGAATGTTACGACAGAGGTCAAAGGCAACATAAGACACAAACGGAGCAGTGTTTGTCTTTTATTGCTGTAATACTCAAATTCACGCCGAGAAAAACCATGTAATGAGTATAAGATCACGTAATTACCCGTTTAAGACGATTAGTGGGACGTAGTCAAATACCCTGTTGCAAGGCAGAGCCAGGTTCGCTAGTAATTTATATAATAAAGGGCGCCAAGTGGGGGACCTGCCCGAGGCGTCTGGATGGTTAAAGCCGTGGGACAGGCAGCGTGTATCTGAACGAGTGTGGCCAGCGTGCGAGGCTTTCCCAACGTGTGGGGCGGTATCAAGCATGGCAGATATCCCACCAATAAGGTGGCAGAAGGCCAACGACGTCACACCAAGTGGCTATCCGGGGTGCGAGCAGCTATTTTCGAAAGTTAGGTGAAGACGCCATATTGGCTGTCGTATTTCATGGGTTTCATGTACGAGGGTTGTTTTTTTTAAGTAAGGGCCGTTTTTATTTTTTTTTAAAGATACACATACTTTTGTAAAAAAAATCTTTATTTTCTGATTCTACACACTTTTACCTATTTCTCTACATAGTTGTCTTGTTTATTTAAGCACTTGTCATACCTACAGCTAAGTTTTTAATTCCCTCTTCAAAGAATTCGGCCGCCTGCTCCGACAGCCAAGAGTTCACGGCCGCTTTCACTTCATCGTCGTCATTGAAGCGCTGCCCGCCAAGATGGTGTTTCAGGTACCGGAAAAGGTGAAAATCGCTATGAGCAAGGTCGGGGCTGTATGGTGCACGGTCCAAAACTTCCCAGCCAAAAGAATCTATCAAATCCCGAGTCTTTTGAGAGGTGTGAGGCCTAGCGTTATCGTGCAGGAGCAAAACTCCTTTTATCAGCATGCCGCGCCTTTTGTTTTGAATTGCTCTGCGGAGCTTCTTTAGAGATGCACAGTAGGCGTCTGAGTTGATTGTCGTTCCTCGTGGCATAAAGTCCACTAGCAAAACACCGCGCCGGTCCCAGAACACAGTTGCCATAATCTTGCGCTTTGACAGCGCCTGTTTGGCTTTGACCTTGACGGATGAGGTTGTGTGTCGCCATTACGTCGATTGTCGCTCGCTTTCGGGAGTGATACGGGATACCCATGTTTCATCTCCAGTGACAATTTGACTCAACGTGTCATCCCTTTCTTCCTCGCAACGAATCAAAAAGTCCAATGAAGTGGCAAATCTCTTCCCTTTGTGGTCCTCTGTGAGGAGTTTGGGTACCCACCGAGAACACAGTGTCTTAAAGGTTAGATTGTCAGACACAATTTTTGTACAAAACCGATCTTGAAACTTGTAGAAATTCCAAAGAAAGAGTGGAAATTGTGAATCTTCTGTCCTCACGAACCTTTGTTTCGACTGCAGTCACCAAATCGTCAGTGATCACAGAGGGCCCGCCTGAGCGTTCTTCGTCACGGACGTTTTGACGGCCATTTTTAAACTCTCTAACCCATTGACGAACTTTACCTTCACTCATTGCATTCAAGCCATAAACTTCTGTTAACTGACGATGAATTTCTGCAGCTGATAGGCTTCTCGCGGTCAAAAAACGTATCACTGACTGTATCTCACACGCGGCGGGCGATTCAATAATGGTACACATTATAAAGTAGCAGAGCGATGCGTACACATCAGCTACAGAGCTGCAACTGGCATAAGTGTGAACGGGAAGGATGCCGGCAAGTGGCGCGGTGGATTGTTGCGGCGTCCGCGCGAACTACGGGACTATACGCGCGAGCGGCCCTTACTTAAAAAACAACCCTCGTAGATAACTTAGGTCTTACGAATGTATGACATTTTAAAGCAAGTAAAAGTAACTGGGTAAACTGAAAATCTCTCTAAAACCGGCCATTACATGTGATATTTGCTGGAATAAATGACTGTAAACATCTTATATATGGTTAAAAAAATTCCGTATTATAGTAATCTGCCGCTTCAAGGCAAGGCGGACTGAACATCTATCAACACGAATTGCTCTTTACATCATTTGTTGTAATTACTTGTCAGTAACCGACATACCTACCAGTATTGTATACAACGCGTGTAATACCTTCATCAATGAGGTGGAGATTGATTTGATTTGATTTTTTCAGGGAAGCCGAAACAGTCTTGGTCCAACCCGCCACTGCCCGCACCGAAACTAAGTTTATTGTGCGGTATCGCTCCCTGTATATCTAGTAAAGCCAACCGATGCCCTTGAACAGTGCAAGGAGTCCCTTTACCAGTTCTTTATTAGACACAATTTCTTCGGGTCTGGTTGTCTAAAATGTTCTGTGCCTTTTATTCTCCAATGCAATGCATTCGAAGATTAGATGTGATGCAGTTTCATCACCGTCATCACAGAGCCTACATTTAGGGTCCTCTTCTGTTATTCCCATTGTATGTAGGTGTTTTTTGAAATTCCCATGGCCTGTCAGCAATCCAACCATGAGTTCTTCAGGCCCAGGATTGCAGAGCTTCTTTTAAAACATGGCTTTGGCATCATTACCTTGCCATGTTTTTGTTGATAGACTTTGGTCCAATATTCTACGTGCTGTCTTCTGAGCCAGTTACGTAGCTCCAATTTGATCATTGCCTTGGTGATTTTCAGAACAGGTTCCGGTCCAATAAATGGAGCCTCTGCCCCCATCCTGGCTAATCTGTCGGCATGTTCGTTGCCACTGATCTCCGAGTGGCCAGGGACCCACAATAGGTTTACTCTATTTCTTTCCCCTAGCTCCACCAGAACCCTGTGACATTCTGCAACAATTTTAGACCTTGTTGCAGGAGCTGCCTGGCTGTCTGAATAGATATAGATGCTACGGTCTTTGTAGCACGTACGCAAATTCTCCTCCACACACGCCCTGATGGCAGTGATTTCAGCCTGGAATACTGAGGCCAGTTTCCCTAGAGAGATGACGCCCTCCAGTCTTGACTGCACTCCATATACCCCGGCCCCAACACCTTGGTCCGATTTTGACCCGTCAGTGAACCAGACAATATCCCCCGTACAGTGTCGAACTATTTTCTCCCACTGCTCCCTACTTCCAATTGTTATATTGAACGGCTTGTTGAAGCAGTATGGGGTTATAATATAGTCGGCTGGCATTTCCCCAACGTTTCCTATATTTACCTCACTCACTATTTTAGTGTGTGTGAGTTGGAGATACGATGGTGACTATAGCGTAGGCAGCAAAGTCGTGGACTGTGAAATAGGGCATGTTCTACAGCGTCGGTTCAAGACTTCTCGTAGAGAAATATTTTTTCTTCTTACATTCGGGTTTTCTGATAGACTCACAGACTTTCCTATAAATTTCAAAGTAGTATACTGCATAATATTTGATGATATGTAAACTTAAGTGCGCATCCTATGAGGAGCGAGTTTGTTGGATTCGTTTTACGAATAGGATAATTTGAACGTTATTTAGAGTAAAATACGACCTTTCTTGTTTCACGCATTGCATTTTACACGTTCTTAACATTCTTCTACTGAATAGTAAAATTGACCGTGGAAGAACGACCTGTAAGTTTTATTAAAATGCGAGACTGTTACAATAACGTTTGCCTCATGTGAAGCCCGTTTATAATTTGTCATGAAACTTATATAATTCGCTGCACTTATTGATATAATATGCAACTTTTATAAGAGTCTTATGTTCATAGATATTTTGTTGTTACTTATGTAGGCCTACAGCACAGAACATAAGGAACATATGCGCAAGTGCGGAAATAAGCAATTCAATAAAGGTAAAGCAGGAATTTCACTCTCTTGATTTGGTAAACAGTGTGATTCCAGACCACGATGCCGCCGACAACTGTCGCTGGAGCGCGCTGCGGTCGCGTGTAGCTGGTTGAGGCTCACGTCCCGTATGCACAAGTCGCGCCAGATCCGAGCGTACCGCGGTGGAGTAGCCGAGCGGCCAAAAGCGCCTCGCTGCGGAGCGCGCGGTTGCTCGCCGTGGAGGTTCGAGTCCTACCTGGGGCATGGGTGTGTGTGTTTGTCCGTAGGTTAGTTTACCTAGGTTTAAGTAGTTTGTAAGCTACGGACTGATGACCACGCAGTTTGGTCCGATAGATTGACAAACATTTGAACATTTGAGATGCGAGCGTTCAGCCGCACGCTGGACTCTGCACGTCGACCACACTCCGTGTGCCGGCGGCTTAAGGCCGGCCCTGGTCGTTCCTGGTTTCCTGGCAGGGAGTGAGTGGAGTGCTGAGTGCAGGCGGGCTGGGGAGTGCCTGGTTTGGCAACAGGTGGCGGGGGCGGGGGCGGGGGCGGGGGCGGCACTTGTTGGCAGCCGACCACCTGTTCGACTCCAGCGACAGCAACTGCCGGCCGGGGCGTGCGCCCTTCTTCTCTTCTCGAGTGAATACTTCCCTTCATACCACGTCTCTCTGTGTGAACGTCTTCCGCGAAATGTATAGCAATATTCCTTTTTGGCAATGAAACAGCCGTTTTCCTGCTGCAGTCTCTTCATTTCAGAAATGTTCAAATGTTTGTTGAGATTAAGGGACTTAACTGCGGGGTCATCAGTCCCTAAACTTACAAACTGCTTATGAACAAGCTCATAATAAGACGAACAAACATCCGTGCTAGAGGGAGGATTCGAACCTCCGACGCGGGAGGCCGCCTGATCGCTAGGTGGTGCTCCAGACCGCTCTGCTACTCCCGCGTGGAACACTGGGCCTCCTCCCGCATCGAATGGCACCTACTGAAACACATCACTCTGCCTGTTGAGGTCCACCTCCCCAATGTACGAGAATTCCTCTTTCCTCCTGCCAAGGTGGACTACTTATTTACGCCCCCCTGGCCCTGGACTGCACCATCCATCACCCACACAGGCTCCTCGACTTCGTCATGGACGAGCCACTGACGTGTCTCCCTGCGAGCCTACACCTCTGCATCAAGATACCACCGAGCTCTCAATTACGTGCATGGCATGGCATGCACTGCCCAAAGCCTTAGTCACCACCTTCCTCCCACTTCATCAGGGCGTGCTCCATACCGCAGGGGGGGGGGGGGGGCTGGTTGGCAACATGACCACAATTGATTTCTGCTACAGCAGGACAATGTGTAACCTTAGCAGCTTTCCTACTCCCAGTGGCCATGTTCACCAGCCTTAACTTATACTAAACACAACACAAACATCCGTGCCCGACGGGGGATTCGAACCCCCGACGGGGAACGGCATCGCGAATCGTAGCATAGCGCCTCAATGCGCTCGGCCGCTCCGGCGCGGCCTCTTCATTTCATCCATCGAGTTTCGTCGTGTTCTATTTCAGTGCATCATCAGTGGATTCGCTATCTAGAAATTAAATTTTCGTTTGCAGAAGTAGTCTTCACAGTTCACTTCGGTTTAATCAAAATAAATAAAGTCTACTCCAGTTGCGGTTGGTGGTTCAGATGACTGGCTGTTCACTTGTTTTCCTTTGAGTGCCGCATATTGATAATAGCGCCAACTCCTTCCCACCCCCGCTCGGCGTCCATGAAAGAGAGGCCCACTCCCAGTTTGTCACCCCCCCCCCCCTCTCCCCTCCTGTAAACATGTGCACAATGTTTTACCTCGCCTCGTTTGCGCTTGCTTCAACTCTAGCTGAGGCGCCATCTACCAAGCTTCTTTATTTCACACTTTTGTTCAAGCTTTGGTAACTTGTTTCTAAAGTATAATGAACGTTGTCCATCTTTCTTTGATAAAAAACACCAAGAACATATGAATATGCACATGAAGACAAAAACACAATACCGGATTGCACTGTTAAGTGAATGTAACAAACTTAATCTGTTACGATGAAGAGACAAGCTACCTTCGGGTCATGTCACACTGTAATCAGTACCCTCTCCTATCTTTACACATGCGCAAAGGCTGCTCTCCCCCTCATCTTTCGAAACAGTTAAATATTTGTTACTAGGAAGAGTATAAAAGTCATTTACCCTCAAAATCGTGACACATTTGCAAAAACGTCCAAAGTGTATGTGGCAAATAACAATACAAAAGCCACTGTTGTTCCCGTGTCTGTTAAAAAGAAGACTGGACTAAAAAAAATTGCTTACAGTTGGCCTCAAACCCAATACCTACGACGGCTCAGAACGATGCCACTAACCTCACGACTATTCTTGCAAGGTAGCATATTTATGATCGGATCTTCTGAAGGCTTTTATGAAGCCGTGGTGGCCGAGCGGTCTGAGGCGCGCCAGTCACGGTCTGCACGGCCACTACGGGCATGGATATTTGTGCTGTCCTTAGTATTAGCTAGTTCATAAGTAGTTTGTAAGTTTAGGGACTGATGACCCGTAGTTAAGTCCCATATGCTCTACATACAAACATGTGGTAGAGCGGTTGTTGCCTTCATGGAGGATTTGCGCACGCGCAAGGTGAGGTGCGCAGTAGCTTTATTGCCTTCCTTCGGGTTCACTCGTGCATAACCGCCAGAGCTCGAGTAGCCAGGTGCTGGCGTCTCTACCAGCTCCAACGCCAGTGTTAGAAGCGTCGTTTCCCCTCGCCCCTCCCTGCAGCGGGAGCGCCCATATGGTGCCTCCAGGGGGTTCAGCAGAGAATCTGAACCTCAGCCGCGCATGCGCATTGCAACGCTGCGGCCACTGCAGCCTATATTAAGCGGCCGCGCTGCGACTCGTATACGTGCTGTCTCCGCGACGAAAAACGTTTCCCATGCGATAAAAATACTTTGAATGTGCGTATAAAATGAACGCAACGAAGTATGATAGTTTAGAAACATTTTTCATTTTATTTATTTACCCTTTGCTGATTCGCGTTTCCCACGACCTTATATATGTGTTATTTCCAGTTTAAGTTCAATCAAATGTTTGTATAGCTTATGGGACTTAACTATGGGTCATCAGTCCCTAATCTTACAAACTACTTATGAACTAGCTAATACTAAGGACGGCACAAATATCCATGCCTGAAGGGAGATTCGAACCCCCGACCGTAGTGGCCGTGCAGACCGTGACTGGAGCGCCTCAGTCCCCTCGGCGAACGCGGCCGGCCCCAGTTTAAGTCTGAAGTAATAGTAATTCCTAGGTATTTTGTGGAGTTTACGGCCTTCACATTTGATTGATTTACCTTGTACACAAAGTTTAACGGATTTATTTTCGTACTCAAGTCGACAACTACACAATTCTCATTATTTAGAGTCAACTGCCAATTTTTACACCATAGTGATATCTTATTTAGAGCGTTCTGCAGTTGGTTTTGATCTTCAGATGATTCTACTAGACGGTAAATGACTGCGACATCTGCAAACAACCTAAGAGAGCTACTTAGATTTTCTCCTACATCGTCTATGTAAATAAGAAACAGCAGAGGACCAATAACACTATCCTGTGAAACGCCTGATATCACCTCTGTTTTAGTCGATGCCTTAACATCGATTACTACGAACCATGTCCTCTCTGACAAGAAATCCCTTATCCAATCGCAAATTTGGGGCGATATGCCATAACCACGCAATTTGATTAAAATCCG
The DNA here is from genome assembly GCA_026315105.1 of Locusta migratoria. Lineage (NCBI taxonomy): Eukaryota > Metazoa > Arthropoda > Insecta > Orthoptera > Acrididae > Locusta > Locusta migratoria. The sequence goes on from CM048754.1 coordinate 101,414,102, forward strand.
TTTGTGAGGTACGATGTCAAAAGCTTTCTGGATATCAAGAAATACGGAATCAATTTGAGAACCCTTGTCGATAGCACCCATCACTTCGTGTGAATAAAGAGCTGGTGTTTCGCATGAACGATATTTTCTAAATCCATTTTGACCTTGGGTCAATAGATCGTTCTGTTCGAGATAATTCATAATATTTGAATACAGGATATGTTCCAAACCCTGCTGTAAATTGACGTCAATGAAATAGGCCTGTAGTTTAGTGGGTTACTCCTACTGCCTTTGTTGAATATAGGTGTGACCTGTGCAACTTTCCAATCTTTTGGTACAGATCCTTCTTTGAGAGAGCGGTTGTATATGGCTGTTAAGTAAGGAGCTATCGCTTAGGCATAATCAGATAGAAATCTAATGCGTATACAATCCTGACCAGAAGACTTGTTCTTGTTAAGTGATTTCAGTTGATTCACTATTCCGAGTATACCTACTTCAATGTTACTCGTTCTGGCCTCTGTTTATAATTCGAAATCTGGAATATTGGCTTCGTCTTCATTGGTGAATGAGTTTCTAAAAGCTATGTTTATTAACTCTGCTTTAGTAGCGCTATCATCGGCAGCATCTCAATTACTATCACGTAGTGAGGGTATTGTTTGTGTTTTGCCCCTAGTGTATTTAACGTATGACCAAAATCTCTTAGAGTTTTCGAGGAAGAGTTTCGTTCTGAAAAGTATTCTAGGCAGCTTGCATTGAAATCCTCGCTAAATTTCGAGCTTCTGTGTAAGATCGCCAATCATGGCGATTTTATGTTCGTTTAAATTTAGCATGCGTTTTCTGTTGCTTTTGCAACAGTGTCCTGACCTGTTTTGTGTACCAAGGGGGATCACCACCTTATTTTATTAATTTATTTGGTATAAAACTGTCAACTGCTGTTGATACCACTTCTTTGAATTTGAGCCACATCTGGTCTACACTTACGCTTAGTATTAGGAATGAGTGGAAACTGTCTTTCAAGAGGCAAGTTATTGTATTTCCAGCTCGTTTCCTGAACAAATATACTTTTCGTCTATATTTGGTAACTTTGGGACTTTCGATATTCAATCTCGCTACGACAGCTCTGTGTTCAGTAATACCTGTAATCGTTTTGATGCTCGTTATGAGCTCAGGATACCATGCTTATAGAAGCTAAGATTGTTTCCTCCATACTTACATACTAGTATCACAGTCTAATACATATGTAAACGTTTACATCTAGCACGTGGAATGAAAGCAGCGGGCCTAGCGTCGCTATAAATGTACACTCTTAACACAAACAGTCGCAGAAGTGACACCACTGCACGAAGAATGGAACGATACAAAAAACTGGCTCCTTCTCCACTAGGAGCGGCAACGTCGTTCAAAGTGCCAGACATTGAGTTTTACTAATACGTTAATTAATATCATGATCAGCACACACACACACACACACACACACACACACACACATCCTCTTTTATAGATACAGATTATCGATCTTCATCTGTTGTGTAAATATGTGGTACATTGGATCTCCATTTTGACAGATATAATATTAAATGCAACATACGTCTTCGATAAACATCGGCGAATCTGTTGTAATGCTGAACGCAGCTGCACCTGTGTATGAGGCGGACTATAGCGGGTGATCAAAACGTCAGTATAAATTTGAAAACTTGATAAATCACGGAATAATGTAGATAGAGAGATAAAAAGATGACACACATGTTTGGAATGACATGGGTTTTGTGTTAGAACCACATCTACCGTTGTCGGGCCTTTTTTCTTCGTGAAACTGCCTGGTTCTGGTTTTGTAACTGCTACCGTGACGGGTAAGAGGTACGCCGATATGTTACAGAATCGCATCATCCCCAGCCTGGCTGATAAACACCTGCTGGAACGTACGATTTTTATGCAGGATGGCGCTCCACCCCATATTGCTAGACGCCTGAAAGATCTCTTGCGCGCGTCGTTTGGTGATGATCGTGTGCTCAGCCGCCACTTTCGTCATGCTTGGCCTCCCGGGTCCCCAGACCTCAGTCCGTGTGATTATTGGCTTTGGGGTTACTTGAAGTCGCAAGTCTTTCGTGATAGACCGACATCTCTAGGGAAGCTGAAAGACAACATCCGACGCCAATACCTCACCATAGCTCCGGACATACTTTACAGTGCTGTTTGCAACATTATTCCTCGACTAGAGCTATTGTTGAGCAATGATGGTAAACATATCGAACATTTCCTGTAAAGAACACCATCTTTGCTTTGTTTAATATGTTATGCTAATTATTGCTTTTCTGATCAGATGAAGCGCCATCTGTCGGACATTTTATGAACTTTTTTTTGTTCTAATAAAACTCCATGTCATTGCAAACACGTGTGTCAGTTTTTACCTCTGTATCTACATTATTCCGTGATTTATTGAGTTTTTAAATTTATACTGACTTTTTGATCACCCGGTATTATACGGGAAGGCGAGGTGTCATCGTGGCTGGTGGCAGAGATCCTCCCCTCTGAAACAACCGAGGGCAGCGCAGAAGTTCCCGCTGCCTCTCAGGTCAGCTGGATTCGCTACTAACAGCTTCCTCCTAAACTCTCACACCTACAACAATCTCCTCAACTCTTGTGCCATCTCGGCTCCTCCTGACCACTTCATCTCCAATCCGCCCCACTACAACTATCTTGCCTATCTCCTCCTTCATCTCTTCCACTTCTATATATCCTTCATCATCTATCACCTCATCCATCACCTCCGCACTCACCTTCCTTACCCCTCATATCACCACCTACATCTCGTATGTGCTTTTCACTACAACTCTCATACCTATGTACCCCTTCATCTCTTCCTCAAAATCTTCAAATGTTTGTTAAGCTTATGGGACTTAACTATGGGGTCATCAGTCCCTAAACTTACAAACTGCTTATGAACTACTTACAACTAAGGACGGCACAAATATCCATGCCCGAGGGGGGATTCGAACCCCCGACCGTAGTGGCCGTGCAGTCTCCTCGGCCACCGCGGCCGGCCATCTCTTCCTCTTCTATAGATCCCTTGTCAACTGTCACCTCATCCAATCACCTCCGCACTTATCTTCCTTACCGCTCACATCACCACCTGCATCTTGTTTGTGCTTTTCACTACAACATTCTTGCCTATCTCCTCCTTCATCTCTTCCTCTTCTATAGATCCCGTCTCCTCTACCACCTCATCCAATCATCTCCACACTCCTCGTCCATACCGCTCATATCACCACCAGCATCTTGTTTGTGCTTTTCATCTTTCTGGGCCAGTCACAGGACAGCCTGTAGTAAAGTATTTAATAATACAGCAGGCTGGCTGGGTGGTGTGTCACATTCATTCGGGACAGGATCGGGTTTGGATTTGCGGTATTTAGACAGCGGCGGCGCGGCCATTGTGTGCGGCTGTCATTGTCCCAGCGCCCTGCGGGCCTGCCGGGGCCTGATAGACGCCACGACCTCAGTAAGGAGGTGGGAGCCCAGCAGTGGAGGCCACCATCAGGTGCTGACACTGTGAGGGTCACAGCCGGCGCGAGAAGACTTTTCCCTCGAGTTCTCTTCCTTTGATGAAATTCGTCACTGGCGAGCAGCTGTTTATAGTTTCAAAAACGCTGTGTGTATAACAACACGATCAGTGACAAATATTAGATTTCACAAGTTATAGTTATTTTTTGTAATTCAACAATGTAACAACCTATTTCAATCCAGTCATCGTCCAGGTTTTTTTTTTTTTTTTTTTTTTTTTTTTTATACGGCATTACAAAGCCGGTCATCTTGAAAGTGGTGCGTGTGCTATTTGCGTGCGTGTTCTGCCCCTCTGATTTTTCGTACCTGTGTGTACGCCTGTTCTGAATCATATGTCGTATGTGGTTCTTAATCCTACGGCAATTGTTATCTTACGTAAGGAATGTGTGTAACAAATCTGGTTGCAATCGGTTCAGTGGTTCAGGAGGAAATGTGCAGCATTGTCGTTTGACGCAGCAGTTTTTCGCGCATCTCATTGTTTATGACGTCATGACTCCTTACGTATGTGTCATAGCTGAATCTTAACCAGACAGCGATTGTTGCCTGATATTAAGGAACGTTGGAAGTAGCCTGTTATTAGAATAAGCAAGATCTTTGATAGTTGAGACCTGCAACTAAGTTAAAACGCTACTGCTGTTCTAAATTACTTTATGAGTGGCCACAGTACATGCGCAAAGCAAATTTATCTATCTGCTCACTTCTTAAGGCAGCCGCCAACGTTTTAACAAACACAAAATCAATGTTAAAAAAATAAATGAATAGATGATTAAACATGAGATGTGGAGCATGAAGTCATAAAGAAGAGATTTCATGTTCAAATGTTTGTATAGTCTATGGGACTTAAATACGGGGTCATCAGTCCCTAAACTTACAAACTACTTATGAACTACTTACGAACTAGGACGGCACAAATATCCATGCCCGAGGGGGGATTCGAACCCCCACCGTAGTGGCCGTGCAGACCGTGACTGGAGCGAGAGGTTTCATACTTTAAAAAAATAATCTATTGAGAAAAATAACAAGCAAATAAATGTGGGGAGACAAAATAAACACACACCTTGTACAAAAGTGGATTAAACCACCTAATTACTGCCCGTACCAAAATTGTTTCTGCCCTTTATGAATATGGAAGTAACGTGGGAGGAAAATCACGTAGTTTCAGAAAACACATCTATATAAATGAACTTTAAAAATCAAAATCCGTCTCTAAATACTAAATTTTATTGTAGATACAAGAAATTCGCGATTTTATATAAAATGTTTCTTTGTGTAAAATATGTTTCCTTCGGGAAAGATAAACATAAAAATGTAAATAGTAAAAACGACTTTCGAGATGGTGTTAAAAACATTTAAAATCGCGTTTTATATGAAAAGAATATTTTGTAAAATAGAGTTTCTTCAGAAACTTCAACTATGTAGATGAACTCTAAACGAAAAACCTCTGTAAACACAAAATATAATTCAAATCGTTAGAGCCGTTTCCGGAATACGTGAAATGTAAATGTGCAAGAATTGCTCGTATAAGTGTATTATGTAAACTGTATAAGCGACATGTGTGTGTGTGTGTGACATTGCATCTGCAACGCATAAGTACGCAATTTTTCATCACACTTTGGATTCCTTGATGTTAATCGTGTGTGTCGGTAGCTGTGTATTTCTCTGCGTTGCGTTTCTGTCATCTGTAATTCTTGAATAGTAATTAACGCCTCACGATCGTCGTCCTGTGCTTCCTTTGTTCACACGCGTCCTTCCCAGGGCCTGCCCGTCCATATACGTAAGCCAGGCAATTGCCTAGGGCTCTCGAATTTGGGGGGGGGGGGGGGACGGCAAATTTGCATGCGCAACGAACCTTCGTACGTTCGCAATGCGGTTTACCTTGCTGTTGCTCTGAGGTTCCAGGAGCGATGAATTCCCGGTTACTGCATATAGACAGGGCAACAGGCAAGAACAAGACGCAAGTCACTGTTACACGCATTCTTTCTCCCTCTTCAGAATTTTGTAGTAAAAGATTTTTGACTAGACGAGTAGCAGTTTGGCGGCCAGCGTGTCAGCTGCGGCGCCCTCACGGCCCACGCTGTCCGCCGCCCTGCACTCTCTGTATTACACAATGAGCGCTAATGACCTCACCACACCCTTCTTCAACTTGGTCCAAACGATTTATGTCTATTTCTCTGCTTCAACATATCTCTGGGATGTCCTATTGCGCCATGTGCCTGCTTTGACGCTAAAACCAGTGAGAGCCGGCCGCGGTGGCCGAGGAGACTGAGGCGCTCCAGTCACGGTCTGCACGGCCACTACGGTCGGGGGTTCGAATCCCCCCTCGGGCATGGATATTTGTGCCGTCTTTAGTATAACGTAGTTGATAAGTAGTTTGTAAGTTTAGGGACTGATGAACCCGTAGTTAAGTCCCATAAGCTTAACAAACATTTGAACATTTGATTTGAAAACCAGTGAGCGATACTAGATGGGAGAGCAGCATTCATGCATTGCGTCCTTTTTGTTATCAGCTAGCTGATGTGCATGAGCCACTCCTGTATATTTATGAAGATAATACATTGACTAGTTCAGCTGGAAATAAAACGTGAATTGAGGCTCAGTCCGTTGCTAAAAACATAGAGAACTTCAAGTTTATTGTCTCACTTGTTGCATGGTAGTGTATATTGTTCGAAGTAAATTTGACCAACAGACTTCTTCAATCAAAAGGAAGTTATCTTAACGCTGTTACAAATGCTCTGCTAGAAACAAAAACCTTTCTTGATGATTGTAGCACTGATATGGGATTTGAAGAAATGCTGGTAGAAGCAAGAGAAATTTCAGAAGCAGGCAACATTTCCGCAGCCTTTTCATCAGATAGGGAATCAGTCAGTTTGAGACAAAAGAAAATACAATTTGGTTATGAAGCAGAAGATTAACCTATCGTGATGAGTAAAATCATTTCAAAATTAATTTTTTGGAATGTTGCATACTGCAGTAAATTCAACTGACGAGAGATTTCATTAGTTTAACAACCTAAATCGTGTATTTGGCTGTCTGCACAACATACAAGATGTACAAAATAAAATTCTGAAAACTATTCTTGAATGATGTGTTAATTTGGAAGAGTCTCTAAGTCGCATAGTCTCTGAAGATATTGATGCCACTGATCTCTGCAGTGAATTACAAGCCATTGTTAGAAGAATACCCAATAAATCAAGGCCACAGGACGTTCCGAGTTATATATGAGAAAACGGACTTACTGACTCTGTACCTAATTTAGTTACTGCACGAAGAGTGTTGCTTATTCTTCCTGTGTCTGTAGCCAGTGGTGAGCGCAGCTTCTCGAAATTAAAACCCATAAAAACATATCTGCTATCCAGAATGACCCAAGAGAGACTTCTGGGGTTGTCTTGTCAATTGAACGAGAAACAGAAAGCTCAATCAATTTAAAGGAGATCGTATTAGATTTTGCAAAAGCTAAGGCAAGTTTAATGAAGTTTGTGTGACCCTTTGTATAACGAAGCTTATAATTGAATAAATTATTGTAAACTATCAACCAAAATCTTTTTAAAAGACAAAATGTGAAAAACGATGAAAAGTAACATTGTTGTATAAATGTGTATGACGTGTCCCATTTTAATTGGAAAATATGATTATGTAATGTATTGGTTGCGATTATGTATTTGAACGAAAAAAAGATGCAATGTATATATTACATTGATATTTTATTGCGATTTTATTAATTGGGGCACCATTAAAATAATTTGCCTAGGTCGCCGGGTTTTTTCGGGCCGACCCTGGTCCTTCTCGTTGGCTGCTTTATGGCTTTCGTAATCAAGCAGCTCGATTCGCCAGTTGCATTCGAATCATGAATCTTGCAATCATCACGAGACAGATGATTGTTTTCAACGACGATTCGTCCGGATCACGATTCGTTTCTCACGAATATTTGTTTGTATCCGTTCAAACGAACGACTCATTCACGAATCGCCACAACTCTAGAGTGGACGAGAAGTCTGAGCTCTCGGCGGGAGAAGATCTCTGGCGTAGCTGTATGGAAACTGCACCCGCAGGGGTGAATTTAGGGGAGGACGACTTTAAAAGCGGACTCGGATAGCAGCGGCGGTTGCTTTTGTAATCCGTCCCCACTGAGTCTCATCGATTGACCCAAACACCGGCCATTAATATTGCCTCTGGCAGAGCATCAGTGTGTGTGTGTGTGTGTGTGTGTGTGTGTGTGGACCCCGCGAGACCGGAGTCGGCGCCGCGGGCAGAAACGGGCGATCCTTTTTTGTTATTTACTCCCGCCTCGCGACAGAAGAACAGTCGACTGTCGCAGAGACAGAGGAAGGGGGATTAATTTCTCGCCGCAGTGGTGCCAACCGCCGCTGCGGGAAGACAATAGACTGTCGCCGGTCGCGTTTCTTGTCGGCGCCGCTCATTTGTTTCGCAGCGGCTAACATGGCGGCCGGCCGATAACCCGCCTGCCTGCAGCTCCTGCCGGCGACAGCGGAGGTGGAGGTGGCGATAGAGGCAACTGTTCCGCTCACCCCGCGTGATCAACCTCTCTATGGAACACGCCTGAAATACCGAGTAGTAGGTGCACTGCGGACGTCTGGCAATCAAAACGCTACCAAACGAGTCGCCAACTATTGGTGAAGGTGATTGAAACAGGCATAATTTATCAGTAAAATATATTTTCCCTTTGAACCGAGATTGATTTGACTAACCTCCATTACTAAACAATTTAATTAAACGGTCATCTCTTCATAGAAAAAAATCGCTTTCTTTTTCCTAAATGTTTCTACTTTCCGGGCGACTTTTACATATTTTTACTTGATGCGAACCTTCCTCTTGCTTTCAACATTAAGTGTACAAAATTTTATCGCAATTAGACGAACGGTATTGATACCTCAGTGGAAAAAGCTGTTTCAATTTTTTACCGATTTTCCTCTTTTCCGGACAACTTTTCTATATTTTGTCACTGTTTAAACCTTCCGTGGACTTACACGAATATTTCAAGACTAAAATTAGCTAGATCAGTTCAGCCGTTCTCGAGTTTTGGCGAGACTAACGAACAACAATTCATTTATATGTCTGGCTAATTTTGGTCTTGAAATATTCGTGTAAGTCCAGGGAAGGTTTAAACGGTGACAAAATATTGGAAAATTAGTCCGGAAAAGAGGAAAACGGGGAAAAACAAACAGATTTTTCCAGTGAGCTATCAATACCGTTCGTGTAATTGCGATAAAATTTTGTACACTTAATGTTGAAAGCAAGAGGAAGGTTCGCATCAATTAAAAATTTGTAAAAGTCTCCCGGAAAGTAGAAAAATTTAGGAAAAAGAAAGCGATTTTTTTTTCTATGAATAGAAATCAATTGCCACATGGTTCTAAGAGCATCATTTGAGTACGGCTTGACAGGATAAGGTTTGTATGAAATAAACTATTCGGAAAATCTACCGGGAAACTGGAAAATTTTAGAAAAACTGATAGTGCGTTTTTCAGCACTATAACTAACTAGTCTCACGACTGAGAGGGGTAATTCTTTTTTTTTTCTTTTGCTCATTATGATCCGAGAAAACTTTACAGTAAAAAAAAGAAAGAATAGGGGCAGTTAAAAAGGGAAGTCGCAAAATTCGATCCAAGTTCCTTTTTCAATGTGTTTCTAAATGTACTCAACACTATAAGTTGAGAACCGTTCATCCGATTGCGATAAAATTTTGATCATTTGACGTTCAACGAAAGATGAACATTGTTATGAACTAAAAATTTGGGAAAGTTATCCGGAAAATTTAAAAATTCGTGAGAAACTGAAAGAGCTTTTTTCAATGGAATATCAATATCATTCGTCTGAATGGGATAAAATTTTGCATATTTGATGTTCAAAGCAAGAGGAAGATTTGAGTGAAGTAAAAGTTTGGAATAGTTGGCCAGAAAATAGGAAAATTTGGAAAACTGAAAGAGCTCTTTTCTTTGGGATATCAGTATCATCATTACGATAAATTGCCCACTCTTTCCGCCCACTATCGAGCCGATACTTACAGACTATCTGATGATGCCTTTATAAAGCTACTGGGTTTAAAATACATATGATTTAAAGTAATATGGTTCATATTAAGAGGTACGTGATACGAAGTTCACTGGGTCATCTAGTATATATAAAACGCTTTGCGTTTGCTTCAAAACCTGAAAAATCTCTGCACTGAGACAACGTTGCATTCTAATACAGGAAGGTATTTAGATACCTATTTCTTTAATGTATACCAGTTTTACGATTTTTGGTAACATTTCCCCGCAATATATTCATGTATCACATACGCTACGTTGAAAAATTACGCATATAAAATATGCCCGTATTCGAGTTTAATTCTTGTCAAACATTCATATCATTCGGTGTAAAACTTTCGAAAATTATCTGTTCGGAACATCTAAATTTACAAATAGAAATGATAGTTTGTTCAAAATCTGAAAAAAAAACCCGGATTTCCTTCACAGTTTGCGAGGCTGTTTGAAAAAGGAAAGTAACTGAGATTTTATTAAAACAGCTGATGGTTATAGAATATTTAACAGCTACTAATAGTCACCTGTCTAAAGCAAGTTATATATATATCAGCCAACATCATGAACAGAATGGCTACCGCTACATTCTTGAGGTACTTCTTTATATATAAAGAACAGTGTTTGTTTCTTTGTTTGTTTGTGTCTACATATCAGTGGCGTAACTATGGGGGATGAGGAGGATAGACCCCCCCAGAACCGGAAAAAAAGGAAAAAGAAAAAAGAAATCGTATAACAGCAATCTGGTAAAGGTAAAGATTGGAAACTTGGGGTGTTTCACCATAATCTTTCATTAGATGGGAGTGAATTAGTTTCTTCAACGGGAGTGGTAGATGGTAGTCTGTTTGGAAACTGACTAAATTTTGCTCGTCAAGCAGATGTATACCCCCCCCCCCCCCCCCCCAAAGCCAAGTCCTAGTTACGCCATTGCTACATATTGTATACAAATCTACAGTTTCGTTCCGATCTTCATCTAATTTCGCACACGTAAGCTGAGGACGGTCACTGTTAGTGTAAGGATCACATACAACGCATACTTCATGAGATATGACGTCATAAATAATGCGATGCGCGAAAAACTTCTGCACCAAGCGACAATGCTGCACATTTCCTCCTAAACCACTGAACCAATTTGAACCAAATTTGGTACACATATTCCTTGAGTTAACAATGCTATGTGCGTGACATACGACACATGCAAGCGGACATAAAACGTCACAAACAATAGGAGGCGTAAAATTTCGCCACATCTTACGACGAGACATTATTCATACACTACATGAGAATGAGAGTACTTAGCGACTTGCAACTACATTTGAACATAATTTCATATCGTTATTATATTTTCGTATCGCTGACAACCACAGCTAAATGATGAGTTTCTCGCTTACTACTTTTTCAATGTTCATCGACTAAAACTATGGCATTCGGTGTAACGTTACAATTTTTAATTTCTACACTACAAATTGCAATCGCAGGATATTTTACAGATAGTGGGACATGTAGTTCATGAGATATGAGGACATAAACAGTAATGTTCAGGGAAAACCGTCCCATCACACACCAGATTTTAATCTATTCACAACAGATTTTACTGACGTTCAGAGCTTATACAAATGAATATGTATCTGCAAAATTATACAATTGTACAACATATCATTCAGCAAATATGAGGCCATATACACTGTGATGGGTAAAACCTTTCACATCATCCACGACGTTTTATTACGTTTCTTATTTACTGCTAAGACACTGCTGTATTCCAGTCAGCTTAAGTGTATTGCTGAAAGCTGATAGCGCTGTTGACAACTGAACTGTGAAGCGCACACAGCTACAGGGGAAAGCAACAGACTTCTACAGAGCTACAAGGGAAGGAAGAGAATGGAACAATGTGCATCCAACAAATACCCATTATTTACGACAGATCTACAGTTTCCAGTGAGACTCGCATTTTCTGTTGTGATTAATAAATCACAGGCAGTATATTAAATACTGTGGAATAGATCTGAAGTCTCCATGTATCTCACATAGACAAATTTATGTTACTTGCTCAGGGGTGGGGTCACCAAAGAAGTTATTCATATTAGAACCAGGCCAAGTAACAAACCATATTGTTTATAGTTAGGTTTTGAATGAAATGAATCTATGTATGTTACATATCGTTTGTATTTCGATTACTACCTTTTTCGTTTGGAAACTGCATTTATAATTTTGTACATTATGTAAGGCAGCGTCAATTCATATATATTCTCCTATAAATATAAAAAAGTTTTTAGAAAAAATGAGATGGACAGAGACAGAAGGTATAGAAAAAGTGCTAACTCGAGGCTTCAATAAATAAAATATAAAGACGCAAGGTTTTCAGGTAGTTTATATATAAATAATGAATCAGTAGTTAGATGTCTTCCAAATATTAAAATTTCATTAAACATAAGGAGAGGCATTGAATTAAAATTTATGCTGTAGCCGGGATTCGAAACTGGGACTTCCTACTTACTAGGTTGGTGCTTTAGCCCCTTAGCTAACACAGCATTGTAGCCAAAACAACTACACGGACTGTCTTAAAGCACGTCTCCCTCCACACCACACACTTTAATTCTGCCTCATGTTCCCTGTGAAATGCGTATCAAATTGCGAGGGTTCTCTTACGCGAATGGGAACAATCCCGCATTGTTCCTCAGGTCGAGGTGATATAAATTGTCAACAAATAATACAACGCTGTGTTCGCTGAGTGGGCTTAAGCGCCTAACTAGTAAGTAGGAGGTACCAGGTTCGAATCCCGGCCACAGCAGAAATTTTAATTCATTGCCTCTCCTTATGTTTAATACCTTTGGTATAATGAGACAATGTTGTCTCACATAATTGTATTATTTGTTGATTAAAATTTCAGTTTTTAATCAATTCTGTCTTGTGTTTATTGATAAATGTACCAGCAGTTTCTAATCCCATTTGCAGTATTTGTGTAATACTACTACTACTACTGATAATAATAGTAATAATAATAACAACAATAATAATAATGATAATAATAATAATAATAATAATAATAATAATAATAATAAATCAACAAAAGAAGACGCATTATTCAAATGTTCAAATGTTTGTAAAGTCTATGGGACTTAACTACAGGGTCATCAGTCCCTAAACTTACAAACTACTTATGAACTAACTAAGACTAAGGACGGCACAAATATCCATGCCCGAGGGGGGATTCGAACCCCCGACCGTAGTGGCCGTGCAGACCGGGAGTGGAGCGTCTCAGTCTCCTCGGCCACCGCGCCCGGCGACGCATTATTGATACAGTTTTTGTTATTAAAGTTGTTAATGTACCTGACCTACTTTTTATGGCTGCTCAGGGCAGCTAAAGTAGAGGACATGAATGATGTAATGTTGCTTTAATCACACAAATACGAGGCGCGTCCAGAAAGTAAGTTCCGTTTCAATTTATCTCCGCTGCAGCGCTGCGATTGCAGTTCCACACATGCGCTGTAGACGATGTGTATCAAGGAGAAGAACGTGCGCCATTTGGAGATCGCTGTCAGTTACGTACGCTTTGTTGTGCTTGTTTGAAATGTCGCTGTCGATTGAAAATCCCGCCGCCTGTGAAATCAGGCCGGTGATTCGGTTTCTGAATGCGAGGAAAGTGAAACCAAGTGAAATTTATCTGCAAATTTTCGATGTTTACGGACCAAATGCGATGAGTGATTCAATGGGAGAAGATGGGCCGACAGTTAAAATGACGGGCGTAGTGATGTGCACGATGAAGAACGAAGTGGGCGTCCACCTTTGATGACAAGATCTGTTCTCACATATCAAGTCTTTCCTTGGCGGTCATCACTTCACCAATGACGACGAGCTGAAAGAAACTGTTTCCAACTGGTTAAAGACACTGGCGGCAGATTTCCATGAAGAAGGTATACAAAACCTGGTACCACGCTATTACAAATGCCTGCAAAATTTCGGCAGTTATGTGGAAAAGTATCAAACTGATTCAATATTTGGACGGTACAGCTGTCCGCCATCTTCAGGAAACTGCTGCTGCTGAGTCCCGCTGAAAACTTGTGCAAGAGCGAAGTACGGCGTCCAATATAGGCGTTGGTCGCGTGCACGGCGCATGCGCCGGCCGTCACAGTTGATGCCTCCTAGACAGGGCTGGTGGCGCCGCCCCTAGTGGAACACGGCACAACGATATATAGCACCTTACGTTAATCAGTCCCAGGTGCTGGAATCCGGGTCGAACATTGCAATTTCAAATTATTTAATAATGGATTCCATGTTCTACTAAGAGGAAACCCCATGTCTCTATTTATTAGATTGTCCGTCACCCTGATTTCAATGGCTTCTCTGTAAACACTGTTCCAGAAACCGGAGGTATTGGTTACTATGCGGGTTTTATCATATATCATCTTGTGTCCTTGCGTTAAACAGTGATCTGCTACCCCCGATTTATCCGGCTGCAATAGTCTCGTGTGGCGGCAATGTTCCACGCATCTGTCATGTACAGTTCTAAGTGTACGGCCAATTTATGCCTTGCCACACTCACACGGTATTTTATAAACACCGGGTTTCTTGAGTCCGAGGTCATCTTTGACGGAGCCAAGCAATGCCCTAATCTTGGACGGCGGACGGAAGTCTTTATGTTGAAACTTTTCAAAAGTCTTCCAATTTTAAAAGAAACGCCCCCAGCGTAAGGAATGTAGGCTAGAGCCCTCTACTCCTCTTCAGGCACTTTTGGAGATGGTCCAAACTGCATAGCACGGCGAATCTGTTGCTCAGTGTAGCCATTTTCCTTAAAAATAGTCGTCAGATGTTCCAGTTCCGATGGTAAACTGTCTGAATCTGAAATGGCATATGCTCTGCGTACCAGAGTTCTAAGGACGCCATTACGTTGGTATGGTGGGTGGCAACTACTGGCATGCAAATACCTGTCCGTGTGTGTCGGCTTGCGGTGAAACCCGCATAGTAACCAATACCTCCGGTTTCTGGAACAGTGTTTACAGAGGAGCCATTGAAATCAGGGTGACGGACAATGCGCCGTGCACGCGACCAACGCCTATATAGGACGCCGTACTTCGCTCTTGCACAAGTTTTCAGCGGGACTCAGCAGCAGCAGTTTCCTGAAGATGGCGGACAGCTGTACCGTCCAAATATTGAATCAGTTTGATTTTATTATCCGGCAGAAAACCCGCAGAGATTTCGAAGATTTGTCACGCAGGGAAAGCCTACGAAGTTACATGTGGAAAAGTAGTTTAAGAGTTGTAGAATTTTGTGCAATAAAAATTTCTTCTGTATCTGAGTACAATTTCATTTTATTACCAAACGGAACTCACTTTCCGGACGCGCCTCGCAGTAGTGTACAGTTGGCGTAGGAAAAAGAAAACCAGGAAAACCGGGTTTAACATCCCTTTTCCTGACGCTTAAGGCTGTGTAGTAATTGGGCAGCAACAAACATGGCGGCGCGGCGCGCTGGTGCTGCCTAAAGCTCTGTATAGGGAAAGTACTGCCATCCTTCTCCGCGCCGCTTGCCGCCGTCTGCAGCTCGTGATTGGCTGAAATCGAATCACGTGTTTCTTTCCGCCATTTTGGTCCTATACGTTGCTTGGTTGCCATCAGACCCCTTGTGAATATTCTTATGTTTTGGTTTGAATAATGCCACAGTGTTGTACTTTTGGGTGTTTTTAAGAAGCGAAGAAGGGAGGTAAATATTATAGTATTCAATTAGGTATCATAATACAGGAAGATGAACAGTCTAGCTGATGAAAGTCGTCAGAGAAAACTAGGAGTCCAGAAGCGAACTTCGGTTCTTGTGCTGTGTTGATTTAACTCATAATGTAAATTGATAGATTAAAGATTCAGTGAAGTATGGTTCACGCAGCAGCTACCTATATATTTTTAACTTGAATGAATTTGTGAATTAAATTCCTGCACAATGCCGTGAGGTTAAATTATTCACGCGTCATTGATCTGCAGGTAGTTGACGAAAATACACAAATTTTTGACATATTAGTGAGTGAACTAGATTCCCGTTTAGATATAAAATTAATATACAGTTCCTGAAACAAATTTTTCTCATTTGTTTTCATGTGTTACAGTGTATCATTACAGGAAAAAAGAAAATAATTGAAACAAGACATGTATTAGACATTCAAATGTAATTGGCGTTGTAAAGGCGCCTTTAATTTCTGTTTCTGGTAGTGGGTATCTCCTTGCATTTTTTTGTAGTTCATATGAGATATAAGTACATAATACGCAAGAAAAAAGTCATCAAAGACTTATCCATAATCTCAATTGTTTTCTTCATTTACACTATGCTCCGATGACGACATGTTCGTGGTCTATTCAAATATTTGGCTACGGTACAGGTCAATCTGTGGTGATTGATAGGTGAACCCTTTATATTTGGAGCCACAAACCAAGCAGTTTTCTTAAAATCGGACGAAAAGTATTCCGTAGACCAGCCAGGTCCGCATGGTCAGAACTACGCGAAGTTCCCGCATCTGTCCGTCGGACATAACACCCTGTATCTCGAGAATGAAACGAGTTATCGTCCTGCTCTCAACCTTAAATAAAATTTCGGTATCTTACCTACATTTCGTCCGCAGCATTGTATATGCTAAAATCAACCGTACGCAAAGTCTACGCAATGCGATTTTTCCTCTGCAAACTCTTCAAAATTTTGCGCAGTAGTTTACTTAATTGGATGTAGCACAGAAATTATAAGTAATAACGAATACAAATTGAGATCATTATCGAGCTAATATATCACACTATAACATGTGAAAAAAAATTAATTTTTTCATTGAATAGTTTTCTCAAAATGGGCTGATAAATACTGTTAAGCGCTGGGAACGTTGTAGCGGTCGGTGTGTAAGCAGGCCGGCCGCGGTGGCCGAGGTGACTGAGGCGCTCCAGTCACGGTCAGCACGGCCACTACGGTCGGGGGTTCGAATCCCCCCTCGGGCATGGATATTTGTGCCGTCCTAGTTTGTAAGTAGTTCATAAGTAGTTTGTAAGTTTAGGGACTGATGACCCCGTAGTTAAGTCCCATAAGCTTAACAAACATTTGAACATTTGTGTAAGCAGCATTGGAATAGAATAGGCCCAACATGGCCGCCGCTGGCAGGCTGGCCATACTTTCCCTGTTCAGGGCTTTAGTGCTGCCGCCTAGCGGCCACCGCCAGAAACACCGCTCGGCGCGGTGCGCCCAATTTGCCGGCCCACTACTTTATTAACAGGCGCTACCTGCTAACACGCCCGATTTGCCGCGTTTCGCTTCGCCTGCTCGCTGTTGCGGAAGTTCCGCTCCGCTGAAACCTCCCCAATGGCCGTCCGCTGCGTGCACTCGCCCCTCAACCACCCCTCCCTTCAACCCCCTTCCCACCACCATTTGTCGGTCTTCGCGTTTCTGGCCCACTCATCGCGTATACCCGTCAGTTCTGTACTACGCCCGTTTACTGAGTGGCTTTTAATGTCGCAACTTTCGGGCTTTGCCAGCAACGAATGCGCTGTATTAAAGAGAGACAGAGAGAGTAAAATCCTCGTTACAAGAAATCCCGCCAAAGCCACATTTTCAGCAACAATGAAGGTGCAAGCACGGTCAGTTTCAGAGTCCTGTTGTGGTCAGTTCGACCAGTCGCTGTCGAATTGCGTGGTTACGGTATATTATCGCAAATTTGTAACTGTATAGGGGATTTCCTGTCGGAGAGGACACCGTTCGTAGTAATCGATGGTAAGGCATCGACTAAAACAGAGGTGGTATCGGGCGTTCCACAGGGTAGTGTTATTGGTCCTCTGCTGTTCCTTATTTACATAAACGATTTAGGGGAAAATCTAGGTAGCTCTCTTAGGTTGTTTTGACACCGAACCTCACAAATGGCTTTTAATCAAATTGCGTAGTTATGGTATATCGCCCCACGTTTGCAACTGGATAGGGGATTTCCTGTCAGAGAGGACACAGTTTGTAGTAATCGAAGGTAAGGTATCGACAGAAACAGAGGTGCTGTCGGGCCTTCCACAGGGTAGTGTTATTGGTACTCTGCTGTTCCTTATTTACATAAACGATTTAGGAAAAAATCTAAGTAGTTCTCTGAGGGTTTTGGAGATGACGCCCTCATGTATCGTCTAGTAAAATCATCTGAAGATCAAAAACAACTGCAGAACGATCTGAATAAGATATCACTACGGTGTAAAAATTGGCAGTTGACTCTAAATAATGAGAAGCGTGAAGTTGTTCACATGAGCACGAAAAGAAATCTGTTAAACTTTGTTTACAAGATAAATCAATCAAAAATGAAGGCCGTAAACTCCACAAATTACCGAGGAATAACTGGAGGAAACACGTAGATAATGTCGTGGGAAAGGCGAACCTGAGACTGCGTTTTATTGGCAGAACCCTTAAAAGATGCAACAGAACTATAAAGAGACTGCATACACTACGCTTATCCGGCCTTATTTGGAGCATTGCAGCCCGGTGTGGGATCCTTATCACGTGGGTTTGACGGAGTCCAAAGAAGGGCAGCTCGTTTCGTATTGTCACGTTACAGGGGAGACAGCGTTACGGAAATGATACAGGATATGTGATGGGAATCATTACAACAACGGCGCTTATCGCTGCGGCGTGGGCTACTCACGAAACTTCAATCGGCAACATTCTCCTCCGAATGCGAAAATATATTGTTAACTCCCACTTACATAGGTAGAAATGATCATCAGAATAAAATACGAGAAATCAGAGCTCGAACGGAGAGATTCGGGTGTTCTTTCTTCCGAGCGCGCCATTCGAGAATGGCATGGGAGATAAATAGTATAACGGTGGTTCTGTGAACCGTCTGCCAGACACTTAAATGTGATTTTCAGCGTATCCCATGTAGATGTAGAACGCCCTGACTCTTCAAATCTGACAGCAGAATGGCGACTTTCACGAGGTTTGGACAACACCAGCTGGCTGCCGGCCGCGGTTTCCGAGGGCACTGAGGCGCCCCAGTCACGGTCGCCACTACGGTCGGGGGTTCGAATCCCCCCTCGGGCATGGAAATTTGTGCCGTCCTTAGTATTAGCTAGTTCATAAGTAGTTTGCAAGTTTAGGGACTGTTGACCCTGTAGTTAAGTCCTATAAGCTGTGCAAACATTTGATTTTGACATGGTTGTAGAACTCATGGGACTTAACAACGAGATCATCAGTCCCTAAACTTACGAACTACTTATGAACTAGCTTATACTAAAGACGGCACAAACTGTGGTGTCGCACAAGTCTAAAGTGCGCGCCACCTACTTTCGCCGCGCGCCGCCATGCACGCACAGCGCGGCGTTCTTACGACGACAGCCACGAGCGCCCTCTGCTGCGATCCCGCTCGTGGCCATCACTGAACGACATCGTTCACTTGGGACTGAGATAGGAACCAGCTAACACTTCGGAATCAGATAGGCACCAGTGAAGACTTGGCTATCGGACAGGCACTAGGCAGGCCTCTAGCTCAACTATGTATCAGCATTCTGCAGTACTGAGCTATGTAAAAGTTAAGTATTACTAAGTCTCTAAGATATCTCGATCTAATTTACTCTAGTGTTTCTAGTTTCTGCTGTCCCACTGGCTGGTCACCTCCATACCGGATAAGCGTGCATCCTTTATTCCTGTGTCGGTCTCATTCCACTCGGCCACCGACACCTACGACGGAAACGAGACACAAAAGCGGCGATGAGGCTGGGACACAAAACAAACATCAATGCCCGAGTTGGAATTCGAACCCCCCGATGGGGAACGGCCTCGCGCATCGTAGCATAGCGCCTCAATGCGCTCGGACGCTCCGCTGCGGCACACCACTATCTGCAACAGCTTTGCAAGGACTGTGATTTTCCCCTAGAACATAATAATAATTTCGTGTGGCACATTGGCCTGATGTAAGTCTTTCAATTGGACAGCACTTCAGTGACTTGTGTGTCCCTAACCTACCCCAGTTATCCACCTAGGGAAAGGTGAACTACAGCATAACTAGGAATCCGAACCACGTGTCGTTTCTGGCGACTCCTCACATCGTTGAGAGGTGAAGGATGGGTTAAAGCGCAGACTGAAAAAAATTAGGGGCGTGAGCGGCTTTCGAACCCAGGTCCCTTCTGTCGAGCGCTTTACCCAAAGAACACCGGGCCCGACGTTTAAGTCAGTATCTACATCTACATAGATACTCTGCAAATCACATTTAAGTGCCTGGCAGAGGGTTCATTAACCACCTTCATAACTTTTCTCCACCGTTACATTCCCTAATAACGCGTGGGAAGAAAGAACACCTAAATCGTTCCGTTTTCGATCTGATTTCTCTTACTTTATTGCTGTGGTCATGTCTCCCTAAGTGGGTGGGTGCTAGCAAAATATTTTCACATTCATAAGTAAAAGTCGGTGACTGAAATTTTTGCAAATAGATCTCGCCGCAACGAATAACGTCGTTCTTTCAATGATTTCCACCTCAAATCGTGCAACATTTCCGTGACGCTTTCCCTCCTGTAACGTGATAAAACAAAACGAGCTGCCCTTCTCTGAACCTTCTCAATGTCTTCCGTCAGTCCCACCTGGTGAGGGTCCCACACTGGGCAACAGTACTCCAGGAGAGGACGCACAAGTATGATGTAGCCAGTGTCTTTGGTGGAGCTGTTGCATCTTCGATGCGTTCTGCCAATGAAACGTAACCTTTGGTTCGCCTTCCCCATAATATTTTCTGTGTGTTCTCTGTTGTTCTCTAAGTTGTTGGTAACTGTAACTCCTAGGTATTTCGTAGAACTTGCGACCTTAAGGTTTGACTGATTTTTAGTGTAATTGAAGTTTAGGTGATTTTTTTAGTGTTCATGTGTCTTACTTAACACTTTTCATTATTTAGTGTTAATTCGCACCATGTAGATATTTTGTCTAAATCGCTGTGCAGTTGCTTTCGATCGTCTGTTGACTTTCTGGTTGGAAATCGCGAATCGAATCGCACAATTGGGGCGATAGCCTATAAGCACGCAATTTCATTATAAGCCGCTTGTGAGGTACACTGTCAAAAGCCTTCCGGAAATCCAGAAATATGGAATCGATGTGAGATCCCTTGTCGATGGCACTTAACACTTCATGTGACTAAAGGGCAAGCTGTTTCGCAAGAGCAATACTTTCTGAATCTATGTTAACTATTGGTTGATAGGTCGTTTTCTTCGAGGTAGTTCATAATGTTGGAACAAAGTATATGTTCCAAAATCTTACTGCAAATCGCCGTCAGTGAGATGAACCTATAACTTTGGGGATCAGTCCTATTGCCTTTCTTGAATATTGGAGTGACCAGGGCAACTTTTCAGTCTTTGGTTACGGATCTTTCACTGAGTTATCGGTTGTATATGATAGCTAAGTATGGAGCTATTGCATCATCATACTCTGCCAGGAACCTAGTTGGTATACAATCTGGCCCAGAAGATTTGTTTATGTTTAATGACTTACGTTGTTTTACTACTCCAGGAACATCTATTTCTAAGTTTCGCTTGCTGGCAGCTGTTCAGGGTTCGAATTCTGTAGTGTTCACTTCATCTTCTTTGGTGAAAGAATTTCGGAGTGATGTGTCTAGCAATACTGCTTTAGCAGTGCTGTCATCGGTAGTATAAGTAGTTTGAAAGTCTGGGGACTGAAGGCCATAGCAGTTTGGTCCCATCGGTTTACAAAGATTTGAACATTTGATGACAGAAAGTTAGTAATTTATTGGAGGCTTTAGTCTTCTACCCTGACGTAGCAGAATACAACTATGCAGCTCACACAGTGCGCTTCCCCAGTACAAATATGGACATACGTATACAGGCACCCAGTAATACCAGTGAGGGTAAACGATGGAAGATACGTATATAGAAAGAGAGGAAAGTGTTAGGACGAATTTTATGGCCTTTCGCATCACTCCCTTCGAGCTGTAAGTTCTTCTTCTTCTTCTTCTTTGCTAGCATTTTTCCCATTACTTGGGGTCTGCTCTTCTGCTACGTCTCATCCACAGAGCTCTGTTGTGGACGTCTTCAGGGCTGAGATCCACATCGGGCATGTCCTTTTTGATGTTGTCCATCCTACTCTTGAGCGGTCTATCACGGGGTCGGATCGAATCGGAGTGCTGTTTCAGCCACAGAATAGCTGTCTTTCCTGATGACGTGGCCGTACCACCTCTCTTGCCTTCTCTATGATTGAGACTACACCCAAACTTTGGCTGACAGTTACTTGTTACATGGTCGTAGTGAACCAGTCCTAGGGAGCATCCCAGCATTTTCATCTCCATTGTGTGGAGAGCATGACCCTGTTTTATCGTCGGCATTCTACCCTGTAGTTGGCTACTGGACGTACTACTGATTCATAAATTTTTGGCTTCAGATGTACAGGCATCCTTTTGTCACAGAGACCGCCAGTGACTTATCTCCAGTTCGGACATTCTGCATTTACTCTCATCTGTGTGTTCAGGGTGGAATCATTTGAAGACGTTATCATGGATCCGAAGTATTTGAACTCGGTGGTTTTGTTCAAACCCTAGCCGTCGTTGCTGTTGGTTTCGCTGGTATGGGAACCGCTTTCCAAATAGGTCGTCTTCTGTAGATTCAGACGCATTCCATTCTCTGCTAGCCTGCCATTCCAAGCTTGGGTTTGATCTTGAAGTTCCTTATGGGTTTTCTGTGTCAGCATAGCTAAGCGTCTAGGGGTGAGGGGTATGTATATCGGCTGTTAATGTGTCCATGCAAAGGAATAGTAGTGGAGAGGGCTGAACCCCAAAGAACACCAACGGTGGTTTTAAAAGGTGGGGAGACTCCAGCAGGAGACTGGACTATACTTCTTACATCTCGATAGATGGATCCAGTTCACGTACATTTCTGGTACTGTTGTGTCGTAGAGCTCGCCAGATCAGATTATGAGGAACTCTATCGAAGGCTTTCTCTAAGTACAAAACTGCAAAGTGTACAGTCTCCTGTATTCTGTGAGTGATTGTCCAGCATCAAACATGCAGTGTGGATGGCATCTGTAGTGCCACAGTCCTTGACAGACCCACACTGTTCAGAAGATACAGAGACTATCGCTTGAGAATTTTGTCCAGCACCCATTCAATTATCTTCATGGTGTTACAAACTAGGTGTAGTTGTTGTTACACTCGGAGACATTTCCTTTTCCTTTCCAAATACGCAATCATGGACTATGGAATACGAGGAGTAGCTCACACCTGGTTCACCTCTTACTTAAATAATAGACAACAGAAGGTAATTCTCCGAAGTGTAGAAAATGGCTATGACGTACAATCGCAATGGGGCACAATGAAGTGTGGGGTACCCCAGGGGTCCGTTTTGTGACCATTGCTGTTTCTTATTTATATAAATGATATGCCTTCGAGTATAACAGGTGATTGTAACATATTTTTGTTGCTGATACAAGCTTGGTAGTGAAGGATGTTGTTCGTAATATCGACACAGTATCAAATAATGCAGTTCAAGAGATACGTTAATGGCTTGTAGAGAACAAGTTGATGTTAAATCACAGTAAAACTCAGTTTTTACAGTTTCTAACACATAATTTGACGGAAGCTGACAGTTTGATTGCACATGATGGGCATATGATAAGTGAGACTGAAAAGTTCAAATCTCTAGGTGTTCAGATAGACAGTAAGCTGTCGTGGAAAGCCCATGTTCACTTTCTTATGACCTACGGCGATATTTTTGGGGGTAACTCGCCTGATGCAAAAAGGATATCTGGCTCAAAAACGGGCGGTTCGAGCAATATGTGGTGTAAGTTTACGAACGTCATGTAGACCCCTTTTCAGTTGTCTGGGAATTTTAAATCTGGCGTCACATTACGTTTTTTCTTTAATGTCGTTTGTTGTTAATAATATCAGCCTATTCCCACGAGTTAGTAGCTTTCACTCGGTGAACACTAGACAGAAGTCGAATCTACATTTGTATCACTCCACCTTGATACTTGTGCAGAAAGGTGTGCAGTATTCTGCAGCATCCATTTTCAGTAAGCTGCCACAAGAACTATAGAATCTTAGCACTAACCCACACGCTTTCAAATCTAAACTGAACAGTTAACCTTATGGCTCACTCCTCTTATTCTGTCGAGGAACTCCTAGAAAAGTTAAACAATTAAGCTAATTCATTTTTTTTCTTTATTGATTCTTTTCACTTTAATGAAATAAATCGCAATTTGCGATCAGTTGTGGCTGCACTGTACTAGGTTTAGATGGAATACCAAAGTGCGACGAATGAAAATTTGTGCCTGGTCGGGATTCGAACCCGGGATCTCCTGCTTACTAGGCAGACGCGTTGACCACTCCGCAACTGAAGGCACAGTAACCAACCCGACTGCAGAGATCTCTTCCCTGCACGTCTCCCGCCCGCCACATACAAATCTCCATTCGCCACACTCTCTCTTTCTTATATCACAGTCTATTTGTTCTGTATTACTCACAGCCAGTGGGAATACAGTATTGTGGTATTCCATGTAAACCTAGTTCAGTGTAGCCACAACTGATCGCAAATTGCGATTTATTTCATTGATTGAACGCTGTAACATAGTCGAAAATATATAATTTTTCTTTTCACTTTGTCTTAAGATTGTTGTGTGCATAGGACTACTTAAAAATTTTCTATTACCATCCTTGTGTTAAACTTCATGTTTGACTTGTCCCATGACCATGGAGTCTTACTCCTCAATTAGGTCCTGCAGAACAGAAAACCATATTATTCTATTATTATTATTAGTAGTACAACCGTGCCTATTTGCAAAGGAAAAGGAGATGTCACTGAGTGATCAACTAGAGACCGATACTCTGTAAGTCTAATGCCTCTAAAAGAACGATCTTCTTGCACTTGGATTTTCATCCTCCTACAGGCGTAAGGTGTTTAAGTTTCTGAAGCAATACGAGTACAATGCGGGCCGATCGGCGCCAGACCGAGTCGGGACAAGTCCTGCGAGGTGGGAAAACGAGAGGGAGGGAGGCAAACCGACTGGAGTTGTGTCGTCTGCGAGCGCCTTGTAAGAACGCGGAGGGAAGGGGGCGAGGTGGAAGGACACGGCAGGAGTACATAATCTGGCCGGGGGGGGGGGGGGATTCGTTAGGAGGCGGCGGCAGTATTGTAGCCGAGAGAAAGTTTGGGGGACAACGGCGAAAGGAGGGGATTCACCTCAGCGCGGCGTCGAGAACTTGGATGGGAAAAAAGGGGAAGGGCACAGCGGCTGTCTGGCTGGGGCGCAAAAACGTCTCAGAGGGGAAGGGGGTGAGGGAGAGCACAGCGTCGCCTCTGAGGCGCGGGATCCACTCGCCTGATGCGTATTTATGCCTTTCCGGGTCTCCGGGTGGCCTGAGAGAGGGGAGGGGTGCGGAGGGGTAGTGGAGGGAGGGGGAGGGTGGGGGAGGCGGGGGATGGTTTGGGAGGGGTGGTGCGGTGACTCGGCCAGCCGTTAATCCGGAAGAGGCGCCGCGGTGAGTCGCGCTGCTACCGCCCGTTTCTTTTCTTCTTACCGCCTCACTGTAACTGCAGTTGGTTCTTTAAAAAATTAATAAAGTTAAAAAAAAAAAAAAAAAAAAAAAGATATGACTGCAACTGATCGACATGCCGGGGTTACTCAACTTGATGCCACTCTTCGCGTCGGTTTTATTGCCTGTTCGTATTTCTCCAGTGCTACTTAAATACACTCCTGGAAAATGAACAAAGAACACCATGGATTCGTCGACCCAGCAGAGTGACATTTTATTGACACTCTAGCTTAATTCCCGCTGCTTTACACGCGCAGAATGGATGTTCTACATTGGTTGTTTCTACTTCTAAATATAAATTTTCATAAGTTAAGCTTTAAAAATACTTTACTAATCAGGTATTTTGATACAACTTGCCATCCCCTACTGCACCATTGATGACAGAATTCAAAACATGTCGGAACACATTTTTAAAAGTTCTAACCACGGTTCCAAATCCAAATTTTCGCATTTCTAGCATCAAAATCGTCTTCTTAGCACCCTTAAAATATTTTACCTTATTTCACCAATTTAATGGTTGATTTTCCAAAAATATCGAAACATTTGTTTTTAAAATTCCAATCAGAAAACATTTACGAAGTTTTGTATTTCTTGATTCAAAATTGCCTGAATAGCAACGTATTTTCAAAACACAGTTCATCCCCTATTTCATCTCCTTGGGGATGGAAATATCGAAAAATCGCTGATGCCGATAGTGTAAGATAAACAAAGTCTACAAATTTCAAGTTCCTTTCGTCCATAGATTCACTTTTCAACGCCGTTTTCTGTCTTTTAGAAACGGATCGAGAACGCGAAATTTAATTCTTAAACTTTGGCATCTTTCTTGGTAGGTTTACTTTTCAAAGTGCAATATGCACTTAGTTTTCTTTAGTCGTACGCTTGATGCAGAAAAGCAACTGAAGAATGTGCATTACGTTTCGATGTATTCAGGCAATGGTTATTGAAGAAGGAAACTACATAAATTTTCCTTGCAAAGAATTCTTACTAAATAAAAATATCGATAGACGCGAAGGAACGTCGTTATGTTTTAAATTCAAATGATACCCGTTGAAAGAAGCACTTTTCCTATCCATAGTATTGAAATGCATGCGGGATACAGCTAATTATTTTTTGTGTCTTACCTGGGTTAAATTTTATTTGCAGTGCCGGCAGTGCGATAGACGCGAAGGAACGTCGTTATGTTTTAAATTCAAATGATACCCGTTGAAAGAAGCACTTTTCCTATCCATAGTATTGAAATGCATGCGGGATACAGCTAATTATTTTTTGTGTCTTACCTGGGTTAAATTTTATTTGCAGTGCCGGCAGTTTAGTGTGCTATCGTTGGCAACAAAATATTCGCTTTAGGACGATCAATTAATTTACTGACAGGAACAACACTAATTATTTATTTTATCACCAACATAATGAATTATGCCCCTCATTCTACGTGACTGATTTTTCAAAAAGCGTCGAACGTCCGTTGCCATCATCAGCACACTACGCTGATGCATTAAGTAAAATCGTACCCTTTGTTGTAGTGTATTACAGCACAGTTATGAGAATGAAAAAACGAAGCATCGGCATCTGTTAGTAATTTGGTGTGTTATGAAACTAACATCCCCTCAGTTTGTCCTATCCTGTACTATGGCGTTTTCTACGCATTCCTAAACATAACGAAGTCAAAATCTATTGAGGATAGGCCTACACCGAAATCAGAAAGGAAACTACATAAATTCGATTATCCTTTCAAAGAATTCGTATGTAAATATATTCAAAGAATTCACATGGAGGTAATTTTGGAACTGGCAATGCAATTTTACCACTTGAGCAGCATATATATGACTTACGAAGTTTCCATCACAGACATACATTAACGTATGTTTATAGTCTGTGTATTGCTTGTATAGTTAAAGTATGTCTGTGTTTTCCTTTGAATCTATCTCTATTTAAGAATTATACAATAACCTATTTCACATGTACGATAAACTTCGTAAGTTTCGGAGTACGTAGCTTTTCCTAAAAGTAATTGGGACAACTACATTTAATGCGGTCCGACTACTGTTTCCTCTCAAACCCTGTGAATCAGTTTGCTGTTCCTGCTCTATGGTTGGCGAGTTCTCGATGTGCCCTTGTCCGGTTACTAAATCAGTAATCTTCTCATTCCCTGTGAATCGGTACACGCCACACCACGTAGCGAGCGCATGCCGGGCCCCATTAAATGCAAAAAAAATGTTCAAATGTTTGTTAAGCTTAAGGGACTTAACTATGGGGTCATCAGTCCCTAAACTTACAAACTGCTTATGAACTACCTACAACTAAGGAAGGCACAAATATCCATGCCCGAGGGGGGATTCGAACCCCCGACCGTAGTGGCCGTGCAGACCGTGACTGAAGCGCCTCAGTCCCCTCGGCCACGGCGGTCGGCCATTTAAATGCAGTTCAACCACTTATTAATTGCTCTAGAAAAGCTAAAATAAAGAATACAAACACAGATGTTAATTACTTGTCTAACTGAATGGTATTAACTTGTTAGTAACGCGATATTGTCCGCTAAACCAAAGTAACCTATGACTTACGCTCTTTCCGTCACAGACATACATTAACATATATCTACGTATATTTGTCTCTCTAATCTAGTTGTCAGTATTTTGATCCTAAGCACTACAGTTGTCTTTCCAGTGTTAGTATTGAGATGATTGGTGTATTGCCAGTGCAGTTAATGCTCACTTAATGTACGTCTGAGTTTCCCAGTGTTTTATCTTTGAGCATATGCTGATCATCGTATTGCTCCACATTTTACAGATTTTTGTTCGTCACACACACACACCCACACACCGCCACACACCGCGACCAAAACACCGTAGTGCACACCGCGAACTTAAAGGCTTCTCTCATGCATAATCGCCACAGGTCTGCAGTGAATAATTTTGGCTACCAAGTGAAATATACGGACACACGTTCCGCGTTCCATTTTTATATAAGTATATTATTTATTGAGGATGTATACAACACACGACCACGCAGTCAGAACCATACGCACAGTCACCAGAGCGTGCACAGTGTCGACGCTGGTATCGTGTATACCCTCCACTGAGTTATTCTTCTCAATTGGATTGTTCTTTCATGTGTGTACTCGGGTTTCGTATACTATGTTTTTATTTTATATTTATTTATGGGCGAGTTAAGTAGGATTGAGTCGTCCCAGATCGAGTAGGTAGGGAAAATATCTGGCGATTACAGGTAGAGCTTGTAACTAAGCATGTTGTGATTCATTCCCATCTGCTTGCATTACTGAACCTCGCAATACGAGTGTTGCATCATGATAATAGGTATTAATGTAATTAGTCTATTATTACGTTCTTTTTCAAAACTTTTGTTATTATGTTTTCTAACGGGACTAGTTGAAGTTTTTCTCTTATTTGACGTCGTAGAATTTTCTTTGATTAGCAAATAATAATTAGTTAATGCAAGAGGCGTATTGTTGAAGGTTATATATTTGGTATTACTGTTAAGGCTAAGTAAGTTCTTCTCACATAATATTAAAGTAGGTACTATTAGGTTTCATAATTAATGTTAGGAAAGTTTTGCCCTCGTAATTACGAAATTATTGTTGACGAACCTATTTCATTAAATATGTAGATGAAACATTATTAACATAACTGCGATTTGTATATCAATTTACCCAGTCTTATTTACGCTATCTTTTAGTATAGCCAGTTGAATGTAATTGTTTACTTTCCCATTATAATTAATTTAATGTACATAATTAACAATACGTAATTTTCAGTGTCATTGTTTGGATGATTTAAATAGGATGTTTTCGCGCCATGTAAATGAGTATTGTTACATCTTTGTTAGGACACACAATCCACGCCAGTGATGACTGTTGTTACATCCTTGATCTGAGCGACAATCCACGCCAGTTCCGAGAATTCTTTCGAGTCGTGTAACGTAATGTAGCCGACGGAAATGTGTATCGATATTTTTGACAAGATATCGATATTTTATCGCCAACCCTACAGCAGGATTCCTGATCTGTCAGGGTAGCAGCTTCGCCCTTCCTTCATTCCGCGTCACCTTCAAATGCACGCGCGAGCTTTTCCTGCTGCAGGTCGAACACGCGGTAAGCAAGATTTCGTATTTTGCTCCCCTTCCTAATATCGTTCAGCAATGTCAAATGTCATTTCTAGCTTTTATAGATTTGGAGAAAGCTTTTGATAATGTTGACTGGAATACACTCTTTAAAATCTTGAAATCAGCAGGAGTAAAATATTGGGAACGAAACGTTATTTACAACTTGTACAAAAACCAGATAGCAGTTATCAGAGTTGAAGGGCACGAAAGAGATGCAGAGGTTGGGAAGGGTGTAAGAACTGGTTTCTAGCCTTTCTCCAATGTTGTTCAAATTTGTACATTGAGCAAGCTATAAAGGAAAGCAAGGAGAAATTAAAGTTCAGGGCGAAGAAATAAAAACATTGCGTTTTGCCAATGACATAGTAATTCTGTCAGAGACAGCAAAGGACCTGGAGGAGCTACTGAACGGAATGGATAGTGTGTTGAAAGGAGCATATAAGATAAACATTAACAAGAGCAAAACTAGGGTAATGGAGTGCAGCCTAAGAAAATCAGGTGATGCTGAAACAATAAAGGAGGTAGATTAGTTTTGTTACTTGGGCAGTAAAATAACAAATGATGGTCGCGCTACAGAGGATATAAAATGCAGAATGGCAATGGGAAGAAAAGCGTTTTTGAAAAAGAGAAATTTGTTAACATCGAACACTAAGTTAAACATGAGGAAGTCCTTTCTGAAGGCATTTGTGTGGAGTGTTGCTTTGTATGGGAGTGAAACATGGACGATAAACAGTGCAGACAGGAAGAGGATTGAGGCTTTTGAAATGTGGTGCTACAGAAGAATGCTGAAGATTTGGTGGGTGGATCGCATAACTAATGAGGAGGTACTGAACAGAATTGTGGCCAAAAGGAATTTTTGGCATACCTTGACTAAACGAAGGGATCGATTGGTAGGACACTTTCTTATACATCACGGAATTGTGAAATTAGCGTTGGAGGGAAGTGTGTAGGGTAAAAATCGCAGAGGGAGACCAAGAGATGAATATAGTAAACAAATTCAAATGGTTGTAGGTTGCTGTTCTTATGAGAAGATGGAGAGGCTTGCACAGGATAGATTAGGGTGGAGAACTGCATCAAACCAGTCTCCGGACTGAAGACCACAACAACAACAACAACAACAACAACAACAACGTCAAATTGTGGAGTGTCTGCGAATCGTTATCGTTAGTGTTTTTTGTCAAACCATAGGGAAAAATTGCTCGTACAAAGGTAAGCAAGCTGTTTTGTTTGTTCCCGTCCACACTGGTCGGGTGAAATCGGCGTAGCGGAAAACGCGTTTCTAACGCGGCAGACAGGCGGGTTGCGCGAATTTATTTACATAAATTGGAAACATTTACATTATTCGAGAGGGCCGAAAATACTGGCGCCAGAATTCGGGGGGGTCGGCAGAGGGCGGAGCACAGAGGAGCCATCGATATTCCGGCAGCAGGAGCTGAAACTTTTACGCGCGCGTAATGGGAAAGCCGATAGCGCGCGTGCTGCCATCTGGCGTGGGGCGCGGCGAGTTAACGACGGCAGGCGGCGCAGCCTCTGTGCCTGGCGTGGCGCATCCGAATGCGAGTGGCCCGGGAAAGGAAACGGTGCGGATGCAAAGCACGGGACGCTAATGTACTCACAGCTGTCCAACAAAACGGCGGGGAGCAAATTTCAGCTACTGCGCACGCAGAATACGGCGGCAGTAAGACTGCAGCGTCGTAGAGTGTGCGCAGGATAACTTGGCCGGTAGATGCGCAGACGGCTGGGCAAACACAGGAAGAGCGGTAGTGGTGGGGGTAGCGGCCGTGCAGTGAGGGGAGGTGACCAGCGCTGGAGGGGAAGTGCCGCTCAATCAAGGAGACCACGTGGGTATCGGATTTTAGAATTTCTTACATATTTATGGTATGTCAAGTTCAGAACACAAATATCATGCAAAGCCATTTGATGCACCTCTCAAAAGTTCTTGAGAAAATAAAATGTTCAAATGTTTGTTAAGCTTAAGGGACTTAAGTGTGGGGTCATCAGTCCCTAAACTTATAAACTACCTATCATCTACCTTATACGAAAGATGACACAAACATCTATGCACGAGGGGGGATTAGAACCCCTGACCGTAGCAGCCGTGCATACTGTGACTGGCGCGCTGCAGACCACTAGGCCACTGCGGCTGTAATATTTCTGGCCTGTGGCCACTTCATATTTCTGGCCGCTGGCCGTTTCTTTGCTAACATCGAACACGCCTTAAACGCGGAAGAACGGCAGAAGTGCAGCATATGTTGAAATGTGGGGTGGGGAGCAGTAGCATATGGCACAGTAGGTGCTGGTTCCCGTGGGAAAGCCCGCCTATGTTACTGGTACTCTCCTCGCATTGGCTGCAGCAGTTCAAGTCATGTGATTTCTTTTGAAATTAGTTTTGTTTATTATATACTAAATATTAATGATTCAGAGCTGAGAATTAGTAATAAATATCTCTCAAGGACAGGCTAGATTTTGGCAGTTTAAAAAGTTTAAGGTGCCTTCTCTTATTATAACAGGAGAAGAGCGATTTTGCAGAAGGCGCGCGACGGCCCTGTTTTGGCGCTAAATAGAGCGTCAGGTGCCCTCTAGTCTCGCAACGCGCCGCAGTTTCTCTCTCGATCTGACCACTACACGCGCCGGACCGCGCCGGTCATGAGTAAAGATTTGCGTAAATGTGTTAACAGTCCAGGTCCCAACAAGAACTACGGGCAGCATAGGCCGTATCATATTAACAATAGTTGCTCATCATATTTTATTATTTATTTAATAAATGGCATCCCTGACAATTAAAAATCTCGTGAGTCGCTTCTTATGCTTCTATCATACAGAACTTATTTTAGCCTCACTTGTATGCTGTAGGAGAACCAACGACCTGTGTGCTGTCTTCTGCGCTGGGGACACAACTATAGAAGACAACAGGTTAGTCAGAACTCTATGCATTCCATAAAGTATTGGACAGCAACTACGACACCTCGTCCGTACTGGAGGGCGGTACAAACGCACATTGCTACGCAACAGCATCCGCAAGGATGTGGAGGTTTTAGGGGATTTGTGGGAGGAAGCAGTACTAACTTCTCCGTCTGCAAATAAAAACCCTAGGAAGCTTGTACGGCCAGCTCGAGAAAATCGACTTTGAAGGTTTGTAAGCACATGTTAAGTACAAATAAATAAAACGTATGTAGCATCTATCGGTTCTGCCCTCAACGTGCCAGGGATCGGTGGTTCGAATCCTGTAGTAACTGATTCTTTATTTTTATTTTTTTTCGTTGTGTTCGAATATTTACAAAATATTATTATCTAATGGTAATTTTTTATGAAAATTGCACATATTTTTGTTTATTCGTAATTTTTTATACTCCATGGTAGGTTGTTTAGCATGATGATTTCAGTATTGACTTCACAATTACTTGACGACAGTAGTCTTCTTGATTCTTCAGTTTACAAAGAGCTACAACACTGTGTTTGGAAAGTCATCTCTATAGTTACTAATGGCTTTCCAGGCAGATAACCTACTCAACAGTCGTTTTAGGTGACAAGCTGTTCAGCTTGTCTACATACACGTAAAATAAGTTATTTTTCACAAGAGATAGATTGGCTGGCCAGTACTTACCTTTGTGCTGTACCGCCGATAGTAACACAAATGAAGAAAAAGAAAAAAAGCGACGAAAAAGGACAAGCTTGCGGAGCACAGTTCCTTCTTCAGGCGGGAGAGAAGGGAAGAAAAAAGGATGGGAACGGAAGGGAAAGGTAATTCCCGACCTAGGTCATGAGGGTGGTGTTTGTGGAGTGTGGATGTCTACACTCCTCAAACAGCACCCTCATGACCCTCTCTGATGAGAATTTCCATCATTAATCGAATATACATAAACAAAAACTGAGAAAACATGGAATTAGAGATCCCTGATTGTTTTAACTGAATTATAAAGGCACGAAAAAAATTCGTTACAGTGGGATTCGAACCACTGACTCTTTAATTAGGAGGCCAGAACGCTTCCACCTGGGCTAAACCGACAGACGCAAGGGTTTTTATTACTGCTACTTACACTTACTTGCAAAACGTCAAAGTCGATTTTCTCGCGGATTTTTTAGAGTTGCGTCGAATGGCTTTGGCTGATTGTTATTTGACTTATGAACTTGGCGTACCATAAATATAAAAAAAATCTAAAATCCGATACCCATGTAGTCTCCCCGTAAGCTGAGCCTATGCTCCACTACCGACCAGAGTTTTATAAATTCTCTCTTCTGCATCTAACCACACCCTCAAAAATACCTTATTCTAAATACTTAACTCAATGTTATTATTATTTCTTTATCTTTATCATTTTATTAATCTCGCTTAAAAATACAAGTTACCTAAAAAGTTAGCTAACATTTGCGATACAGGATACGGACTAGTTTGTTAGTATTATTGGTGTGCATGCAGGAAGTATGGTGTTTCTGTTTAACTTGCAACATAGAAAATGTTTTCGTTAGTCTTCAATATACTGCAGTCATTTCGATAGAGCTTAAACAATCACTCAGAAACAATACTAAATCAAATACCCACAATACCAAACACGTTAATGAAACTAATGGTATTGCTGTCGCTGCATTATAGATTGTGTTTAAATTTAAAATGAATGTTCATTTTCTGCTGTTCTACAGTATTGTAGGCAAGAAAACGTCTCCATTAGCATTTAGGCACATTAATACCTTACAGTTTGCAGAATTACATGCCCTTATCAGTTATCTACGTGTGCTATAACCAGACATTGTCCTTTTTAAAGTGACGCCTTTACTCCATTACTTGACGCATCTGTCCACTCACTGGGTGTAGTATGCTAAATGTGATTGTGTTTCATCGACATATATGAGAGGTCAACCCTTCTCATGGCACTATTTTGTTTTATTTAAATAATCGACATGTTTACTGCGTATTTATAAACGTTCCAACCGTCTCTAATGACCAAGCTGTCGCTGGGACGTTAAACAGTAAGCTTCCTTCCTCCCTAAACGTTCTAAAGTACCTTCCTGTAACCTGTTTTTTGTGCCACCTGATAAATATTAAGAGTGTTAATTGCACAAAAGAATAGTGCACTGAAATAAAAAATTGTACTAATGTACTTGAAGCCTAAATTTTGAAGTAGGTACCACAATGAAGAAATACTTCCCTTGAAAGACGTATTTTCCCTTACTAAAGGAAGAAGTTCCTTTATTGTGGGGCACTGTTTGTTTGCCAAGTGGAAATGGTTTATCAATCTCCGTGATTTCCTTTCAAAGGCCACGGCCGATTTCCTTCCCCATCCTTACCCGAAACTTCGAGCTTTACCTCTGTCTCTAATGACCAAGCTGTCGACAGGACATTGCACCCTAAGCTTCCTTCCTTCCTCTCAATCTCCGCACAACTTGTTCTTGAAAATCATCTAAATCTAATATCTCTATCTATTTATTCCGCTTTTTCCAGAGAAGTTTTCGGAACTACCGACAACTTTTTTTCCTTTTATACTTAAAGTCCGAAGTGAAACACCAGTAGCGGCCTGCAGTCTTTGAAGGACACTTTTAATGGGATTTTTATCTCCTTTTTTGTCTCTTACGACATAAATTTAACTACACTGAAAACAATCTCTCGCGCTTGGCTACGCAGAACTCTTCCTGTACCTATAGGATCCGTGCGCACATCAAGTAGTGCGCTCTGGCGGCAGATCCGCGCGTCCTCTTGTGGGAGTCATGCGTAGTGTTATGCAGTAGGAAAGGCCGAATGTTTCATTTTCACATTATTCTTTTAGTACACGAGAGAAAGCACAATCAGTATCATTTATTTTTTCTAAATGCTCTTTCCTAGATAATTTCCTTTTCATTTACTGTCGTATATATCGTTTGTTTCAGTGTTTTACCTCCAAACACTTCTTGCACACTTTCTCCTTTTGAATACGGATTGTAGCAGGAACTTCTTTGATTTTTCCCCCTGTTGGAGAATGGTTGTCCTTGAGCAATCTCTTTCGCTGTCCACGAACGAACACAATGCAGCAACATGTTTGCAACGTTCTGATAGACCTGCTTTACACTGACATCACCGAGCGAGGTGGCGCAGTGGTAACGCACTGGACTCGCATTCGGGAGGATGGTGGTTCAAATCCACCTCCGGCCATCCAGATTTAGGTTTTCCGTGATTTCCCTAAATCACTCCAGGCATATGCCGGGATGGTTCCTTTCAAAGGGCACGGCCGATTTCCTTCCTCATCCTAACCCAAAAACTCCGAGCGTTATCTCCGTCTCTAATGACCAAGCTGTCGACGGGACGTTAAACCCTAAGCATCCATCCATCCTTACACTGACATTCAGCTTTTATGACGTTCCTATCGGAATCAATGTATATAACACCTTACGCTGCATGTGTGAAGTATATGTGTAATTATACACCCAACTAACGATGCAGTATACGTTGTTAATCATTCATGATGCAACTGTAAAAAAATTAATAAAAGTCTTACTTTGATTTTGATAGTATAAGGTTGTTGATTGACACTTATTTCCTGTGACGGCTGGTGATAATGTGCTAATGTGCTGCAGCACACTGTAAATATATTACTAAAATTATGCCATTTCTCTTCGAAAGCAAGCGAGAAATCACTGTAAAATTACATCCTTTCTCTTGGAATACGAGCCAGATATCACAATAAAATTATGCCAGTTCCCTTCCAATGCGTATTAGAATGCTAGTAATAAGGATGAAAACGCATTGTGGAGCGCTCTCGCCGCGATAGCTGGAAACCAGCTCCGTGTGCTGAAGTGGGATTCAGCCGCGCGGGTACGTGCGCAGAGAGGCGGCGCAGTCGTCTGTTCGCTAGTGCGCATGCGTGACATCAGGACTGGCGACTCATGTGTGCTGAGACCGACTGCAGCCCCAGATCAACATTTCTCTTCGCGCTGCGTGTGACGGCTGCGGAAGAATGGTATATGACGAATACTGCGGCATACAGAGTCAAATAGCGCGCTGGCTCAGGCGTCTTGCGCGTTGTCTCTCAAACCTACCTGTGTGAGGCTCGTATTCAAATACCTCGGAGTCTAAATTTTTAATTTCTATAAATAAAATTAATATTTTTTTAAACGTTATATTTACTACCTGCAGTGAATACATGCAGTTGGCAGCGCTGTTGTAGATTCCCCTGAAAGTCTTACTGTCACTACAGTATTAATTGATATTTAATTAAAGGCAATCATACAAAGGTTGACTTTTTATTTTAGCATATTTTGTTTCCCGTTTGTTTTTGTAATATTGTAGCACACTGGTCAAATTTTGTACGAGCCGCCACTGCTTATTTCCTGTAAACACTTACCAGATATTTCATCTCCTAATGTTTCTTTCACGTGAACTACGTGTCTACTAATTTGAAGGTTTGTGCCTTTTTTTCAAAGTGGAAGGTCTGAAATATGACGACTCTCATTTTGTTTTTCGAAACCCAACACATATTACACTTGTTAGTGAATTGGTTTCAGCAGCCATATCTCACTGTTTTTGCTCAGACCGAACGAATGCAGTCCACTGAAGGGCCCACTGTTACGGCAGTCTCCCAGAACAAGTTTTTCGGTCTGTCCGCCAGAGGCGCTCCCAGTCAAGATCGTTGCACAAGCACGAGCCCTAAGCGCTTGTAGACTGTGCTGCCACGCCGTTTATAGCGGTGCGCTCACTCGATGTGCTCTGGCCGGCAGGCGGCAGTGGACTGACGCGGCCTCCCCTTCCCAACCGAGGAATTGACTCGCCCGGCGCTTCGGGCGTAAACTCGTCGCTGCGCATCGGCCACCTTATCCTGCTCGGACTCTACCAGCTTTGTAACGCGCTCTGCATGCCGCACAGTCGTTCTGGCTGCTGGAATTGAGTTGCAGGGGAGCCATGGCAAGCCAGGCGGCCTGCTCCTGTCCCCGACAAACGCTAGCTGCGGTGGAGTGGCCGAGCGCACTGAAGTGCTATGCTCCGATGCGTGAGGCTATTTCCCATTGGGGGATTCGAATCCTCCATCGAGTATGGATGTTTGTGTTGTCTTTAGTATAAGGTAGATTATATTGGGATGACTGGCAGAACATTTGATACTAGATATAAAAAGCACATAAGAGCTTGGAAGTATGGCACAAACCATTCAACATTCGCCGACAACCTGAAACAAGAACACCATAGGCCCAGCACTATAGAAGAAGATATGGAAATCATACAGACTAGTAGAGACAGACACCTACTCCCCTTCCAAGAAAACCTCCACATACACAAAGCACTATCACACAACAAACAATTACTAAATGACCAAATAAATATTGGAAACCAAACATTGTATAAACTAATTGAAAAAATCACATAAAACATTCCCCGTCATGCCTGTAACTATCTCAGACTACTTCCACATCTCGTTCCAGATACCACTACCAACACTCCACAGACAAGGTGAAATAAAATCACATAACCATCTCGCCGCTTAACACAAGACTCTCCGAACGTGTCACACATATTGATATAAAACTCCCAAACTTTCTCGCTCCCTGCTAACAAACACTCAACCTCGTTCCCCTCACTGTTACCCTACATCACATACCAGATTCAATAAAAAACACAATACCCCCCCCCAAACACACACACACACACAAAAACACACACACATGCACACTACTTGCATTACCACCACCCAGGAGTTTAATATTACTGCACCACACCTCATATCCATCACTTTTGTCTTCCATCTCACTTCACATCACACCTTACCACATCCAACCACCATTCAGGCATCTTTCCCTACTACTCAACCCCCCACCAATAATAACAACAATTATAATAATATAATAGTAATAAAATATTAAATAAAAAATAATAATAATAATGTTCCCATTAAATATATACATGTATTATTCTGCCACTATTCCAATCCGCTTACATCAAAACTAAATACACCGAAACATAATTTATTATGAAACATAGAGAAAGAACTACATTTGTGAGGTTGGCAACAGTCCAATAACACACTGAGCCGAATCAGTAAAAACCAAAACAAACACTTCTGATCTGTGGAAAACAACTATGAACAGTGAAAAAGTGACAGTGAAAGTAGTGAGTAAACGACACAGCATGAAGAACCGGCGGTATTTCATGAAACAGACCGGCATTCCATGATGTGAAGCGAAAAGAAGACAAAATTTCCGTAAGTACCAAACATTAGGCCTACTTTTCAGGGTCCATTTAAGAACTGTTTTCGATCTAAACACAAAACAAACTGTAGATTTCTATTATTACAGACCACTGAAGATGTTTTACATTCAATAAAACGAAACGCGTCTGGTGAGAAAAAATCGCATTTTTATTGTAGTTGCAAAGACGGAAAATCACTGCTATTCATAATTATGAAAGCAACTACGGACATTATGGCCACACAAACGAAGAAGATTACAAGTAGTTTGTAAGTTTAGGGACTGATGACCCCGCAGTTAAGTCCTGTAAGCTTGACAAACATTTGAACGTATGACAAACGCTAAATGCGCCGGTCGACGCTGCAGAGCCGCCAGAAACGGGTGAATGCCGTGCAGCTTGTTTTTCGACTTGGTAGTGGACGCTTCGCAGACACAGAAGATAGACACTCTGTTCATTTAGGAATAGGTAATAAGTCTCAGTGTTATGTTCACATCAACTCTGAAGGCATCTACACTGTCAGAAAAATTACGCACATCTCATCAAACAACTATTTTTTACATGTGCTCAAATTCATGAAAGTTAATAGTCGCAATATCTCAATACAGTTAATTAAACTTAAAATTACTAACTTTTGACTGCATCATGAGGTTTCAAGAAACTATCTCCTAAACCAATGTTTTTCATCCTGTCGCTCGCGGCCCCCAAGGGGTAGTGATAATGCCTCATAACGTATATATACTCGTATTCCACATTTGTGCGGCTGTAAAGTGATAGCATGACATACAACTTTGTAGTCCGCAGGTAATCTAAACATAACAATCCATCTGTGCACCGTAAATAATAACAGTGTACCCATCCCCCAAAGATAATCCATCATTTTACTGCCAGACATACAACTCCAAATACGAATATGGTGGGATATCTTTGTAATTATTAAAGTGGATGTTCAAATGTTTGTCAAGCTTAAGGGACTTAACTGCATGGTCACCAGTCCTGAAACTTACAAACTACTTATGATCTACCTTATACTAAAGAAGACACAAACATCCATGCCCGAGGGAGGATTCGAACCTCCGACGGGAAACGACCTAGCACTTAATGCGCTCGGTCGCTCCGCTGCGACTTGTAATTATATTTGTAATAATCTTTGGCATACCTCTATGTACGTCTACCAGATGCTTTTGTAACGTTATAACGAACACGTATCTATATATAAAAATGTTGTGTTCGTTTATTTATGTTTAAAAATCTCAATAAGTTCTTCACCGATTGAGCTCAAAATTTGTCACAACATTGCAA
Organism: Locusta migratoria; assembly: GCA_026315105.1. Taxonomy (NCBI): domain Eukaryota; kingdom Metazoa; phylum Arthropoda; class Insecta; order Orthoptera; family Acrididae; genus Locusta; species Locusta migratoria. The sequence continues at coordinate 101,453,731 of CM048754.1, forward strand.
TGTAACAGAGGAAGGTTTTTAGATAGCGTACCTATTTATTTAATATATTACACATAACTTATATATAAGACACTTTTGCGATTTTTGGAAACATGTTTTCCACATTGCAAAATTTATATAAATTCGTAGGCAACGATGAAGAGGGGGAGGGGACATACACACGTACTTTTTTAATTGTAACCAAGACTCCAAATACCAAATTTTGTAGTTCACGCTTAAAACTGTCTTTATAGCAGCATGTTTCAAAAATCTTTTCAACCTCTATTTCTCCCCCTTTATGTACGATTTTGAGAAAAAGCTGAAAGACGCCTTCTTTTAATTTTAACCAAGAATCCATATACCAGTTTATGTAAGTCTTGCATCAAAATTTGCTGGATATAGCGTATTTTGAAAAAAAAAAAAACATTTAATCCTTTATTTTACCCCCTTGGGGACGGAATATCGAAAAATCGCCTCTTAAAGGACGCCAACATTTAAAGTTTTAAAGTTGCCTCTCGCCCCACCCCCAGGGAGCAGTGGTGGCGGACTAATTTTAGCACCAGCAGATGTCTCCTTCGAAAATAATCAACTTTGGATTCTACACATGTTTTCGTGTGAAGCTTATTTTTTTCGAGTTATTCTGGTTTGTAAAGTTAAAATTTACACTCTGTTTAGTAGCTTCAAGTTTGACAGAACTGGAGGAAAGGCATTTCAGTAGAGTTCCGAAAACTCGGTCTAATGTGGACCGAAGTTGGCCGAGTTTGTGAAAATGTCGGGTTATCGGGAAGGTGTTAAAAAAGAATAGGTAAGAAAATATATAAGAAATGATATTCGTTACTTACGAGTATGTACTCTAACTTACATTTAAAAAATCACTTTAAGAAGGCAGACAACCTTGAACAATGAAAACTATGGACAATAGTGATTTATTTCATAAAACATATTCCACTAAAATTCCCATCACGCCTAAGCTGATTTTAAAAGGCACCGTGAAAAAATGCACGTCCATAATTTTGATCACGACTGTTTTTTAATATGAAGACACATCTACACACTGCACTACTGAACCTCTAAGGATTTTTAATCAGAGTGTAGGTGGAACAGGCAAAGATGATGTCTAGGCCCATTTATAGCATAGCTTGCAACTGTTACACGCTACGATTTCAATTCTATCTTTAATTCTGCGAGGTCGGAATAATTCCAGAGGGTGTGCAGGGGTGGCCGAGTTGCCTGCACTGCCGGGTCACCGAGTGCCAAGTTTTCGGGACTCTACTGTACAATGAGATGATGCCAAACACTAAATTTTCTTTTCTTTTTTAAAAAAAATATTTCTTTATTCTTTTAATTATACAATAACCCATTACCAGTAACTAAATGGGACCTACCATGCTACATTGTTTCATTTACTACTCTACTATTATACTTATGTATACTGGCTTGACCATGTCTACGATGTACTGTGCGTGTTTCGTTACGTTGTTGTTTTGGGGATGTTGTTGTGTGGGAGTCCTCTGATATTTGCTGTTTACCATTTCCCCAGTCGCACAGTGCAGCCACTGCGCTGTCCTGTCACGGTCGCCACGCTGCCGGCTCGCGGCGCAATATTAATCCACTCCCTTCTCTCTCACCGCCGCTTGCCTTACACACACACTCGTCTGAAATAGAGGGTTTTCTTCTCTGACTTTTTCATTCCGCCCCTCTCCGCTATCGGAGCGTCGAGCACTTAATCAGATTTTAATTTGGGAAAAGCTAATAGCGTCGCATTAATGGCGGAGGCGAGGCAGGGAGGGGGCTGGCCATTCACCGGCCGAGGAGAACAGTTCGCTAAAAAGCGCCGATATTAATCCTCTGGGAGTTTGCCGAAATCTTTGTATATTTTATTCATGATGCAGCAACAAGAGAGCCCCCACAGCCTACGTTTCGGAAGCCTTTTCGCATTCCTGAAGAGTCCCCTCTCCCCTTCCCCCACCTCTGAGTGGGGTTTCCCCTTCCACGGGCATCTCGCCGTCCACTCTGCCTCCTTCCATTACGATCAAAAACGGCGGCCTCAGCTGCCACTGAGAGGCGACGAACTGGCTTTTTTTTCTTTATTGTTATTTTAATATTGAACATTACATTCAGTAGGCTAGCAGCAGCGTATGCGCTGCTCCTCATCCGAGCGACTTTCAAAACACGGACATGATGATAAAAAAATGACAAAGTGGAAAAAATGAAGCACGTAAACCTCTGACTTCCAAAGAAATCAGGTGCAGGTGCAGACAGGTGTGAAAATTACAGAACCATCAGTTTGATAAGTCATGGTTGCAAAATATTAACACGAATTATCTACAGGAGAATGGAAAAGCTGGTAGAAGCTGACCTAGGGGAAGATCAGTTTGGATTCAGGAGGAACGTAGGAACCCGGGAGGCAATACTTACCTTACGTCTTATCTTAGAAAATAGATTAAGGAAAGGCAAATCTACATTTTTAGCCTTTGTAGATTTGGAGAAAGCGTTTGACAATGTTGACTGGACTACACTCTTTCAAATTCTGAAGTCAGCAGGGGTAAAATACAGGGAAAGGAGAGTTATCTACAACTTGTACAAAAGCCAGACCGCAGTTATTAGACTCGAAGGGCATGAAAGGGAAGCATCAGTTGGGAAGGGAGTAAGACAGGGTTGTAGCCTTTCACCGATGTTATTCAATTTGTACATTGAGCAGGCGATGAAGGAAAGCAAGGAAAATTTTGGAATAGGGATTAAAGTTCAGGGGGAAGAAATAAAAACATTGCGTTTTGCTGATGACATTGTAATTCTGTCAGAAACAGCGAACGACCTGGAAGAGCAGTTGAATGGAATGGACAGTGTGTTGAAGAGAGCGTGTAAAATGAACATTAACAAGAGCAAAACAAAAATAATGGAATGTAGTCTTAGAAAATCAGGCGATGCCGAAGGAATTAGATTAGGTAATGAGACAGTGAAGGTGGTAGATGAGTTTTGTTACTTGGGTAGTAGAATAACATGCGATGGTCGCAGTACAGAGGATATAAAATGCAGAATGGCAATGGGAAGAAATGCATTTTTGAAAAAGAGAAATTTGCTAACATCGAATATTAATGTAAGGGTAAGGAAGTCTTTTCTGAAGGCATTTGTGTGGAGTGTTGCCTTGTACGGGAGTGAAACATGGACGATAAGCAGTGCGGACAGGAAGAGAATAGAGGCTTTTGAAATGTGGTGTTACAGAAGAATGCTGAAGATTAAGTGGGTAGATCACATAACTAATGAAGAGGTACTGAACAGAATTGGCGAGAAAAGGAATTTTTGGCATACCCTAACTAAAAGAAGGGATCGCTTGGTAGGACACATTCTTAGACATCGAGGAATCGTAAATTTAGCATTGGAGGGAAGCGTGTGGGGTAAAAATCGCAGAGGGAGGCCTAGAGACGCGTATAGTAAGCAGATTCAAGTGGATGTGGGTTGCCGTTCTTATGAGGAGATGAAAAGGCTTGCTCAGGATAGAGTAGGGTGGAGAGCTGCATCAAACCAGTCTCCGGACTGAAGACCATAACAACAATAAACCTCTGACACAAAGACGTCATTGGCAGAAATATAAACACAGGAATATTGAAACCATACTGTAGTATCATTCCATTCGAATTACTTGAATTTATTCGTTTTTCATGCAAGCGACAGTGTTGTGTACACATTACTCTCCAATTTCATTTTTCTGTCTGTCCTTTCGTGCTACCCTAATCATTCATTTCGGGGCTAGTGCTTGGAGCGGTGGAGACAATAATGCATGATGATTATTATTGCTACAGGCATAATAAGTGAACCCCGCTCACATAAGGAGCTTTGCTCCACAGCAGCCATCTCCCCATCCTACCAAGTGTGTATGTGTGTGTGTGTGTGTGTGTGTGTGTGTGTTTTCATGTGTGTGAGTCTGCAGCTGGGAACGCAGAGATGCTCACAGTCAGAAGGTTAGCCAACTTTATTTCTGTATTGGACAGAGAGGTCTCCTGGGGGAACGTGGTCGACAGGTGTCTATGATTTGCAATTCCTCGACAATTCGCAAGTTGGCAGGATGGTCCCGTTAGGTGACTGGCCAATTGCAGGACGGCTCCGGCCAAGTTGAACGGGAAGCCCTGTTAGACTAGAGGGCAGCCGTATATTTCGGTAGAATGTTTCCTGGCTGGCTAAGGACGGACGTGAGTATGTTGGTCTCCGAGAGTAATGTATTTGGAAGTGTGTATGATTTGTGGCAATTTTGGAACAGATTTTCAGGGAAATGGTTCAGTAAACGCACAATGTTAGGAGAAGCCCAGTTTCTAAATTTTTGGGAGCATCTTCACGGAATGAGGACGAGTTCTGTTCTTTGCGGATTAGGCTGAATTCATGTGGGGATCTCTTGGCTTATTTCAATGTAGTTAGTGTGGGAGGTGGAACGATGTTCGCTTTGTCGATTTGAGATTCTACTGTGGGCGCGGAGGGAATTTAGTAATGAAATCTCGTGTGGCTGCGTTTATCGTTTTGTCGTCCACTTAGAGTCACGCGCTGGTGACCGCGTGACACGGTGGGCCAGAGAAGTGCACGTAACACCCTCTTCATCGGCTTTAAAGTAACTGCAACAGTTAGCTGGTGAGTAGTAGGTATCCGTGACATAAGACTCTGTATCATCAACTATTTTTGTGACGATTTTCTTTGTGGCACTTTGAATTTACGTGTGTGTCGCCACGTGGGTACTACATCATGGCACAACGATTATGGAACCCAGCCAGTAAACAAGGAGTGTGAAAGTTTTTGGTCCCTTTATTAATCCCTTCACGAAACATTAATCTATATCTATATATAAAAGGCTTGTGTGTATACGTGCTGACAGACTTTTCTCCATGACCAGATACTGCCACCAACTCGTGGTTGTGGTGGTAGATAGCCCTTGGTCTAATGATGTTGGTAAGGGATTTTGGTCGCGGTGCGTGGCAGTGGGTGAGTGTGATGAGCAAAAATTCGCAAAATATGCAATAAATACTCTTAGGAAAAGCTATATATCCTGTGACTTACGAACTTTACGGTACGAGTCAAAATCTGTTTATTCTTTCAATAGTCAGACAATGCGGTCCTTTCAGACTTTAATAACGACGAGGAATATCAAATACGCAATTTTTTAAATAGATCACATGTTTCCGTCAACCATACATTACCGACTATAAACAGAGTCACAAAACAAAGATAAAAATCCAGATAGACTCAAAGATAAAAATACTCTTGGAACATTGACCACTGTCGTGGAAGCGTGGTGGAAACACAGACATACATTAATGAATGTCTCTTAGGCCATAGATATTGATATGCCTGTGCCACTAAGCTCGCTGGTGTGTGCTAATCAGTGATCTCTGAAACATATAGCCGCGACACTCTCTGCTGTGAAAGCTGTTATCGTTTGACAGCTGGGTCAAGAAAAACTATGCGACGTAGTCCTACTCATATCCCGGCGGCCTCCTGTGATAATGTTGGCAACAGGTGTTGAATAACGAGAATCATGTGACATCGTCATAAGCCAATCGCGTGACACGCAAATATTTTGTCGTGATATCAAGCATACAGCAGGAACAGCAGTATTTATCCACATTCTATGTGGTTCGGTCATCTTTGCAACGATTTTATATCGTGTTATTGATGTTGCCAACATAAAAACACGAGGCCGCCAGTATAGAAAGTAAAATTTTACCGTTGTTGTCACATCTCATTATGACAAGCACTTTCACGCCAAAGTCTTTTGTATAGAGTCTCATGCTTCACACAGTCTTACAATTCATTCCAAATTCCTATTCAAGAAGATATTTGTGAAAACTGTTACAAATCAATATTCGCACTTATCCAATACTGCTTTCAGAAATGTAATTTGCCAGCCGCTTTCAGCGCTGCTGTTGCAATGTGTAACTTTATGAACACAACCTAACATTGAATTTACATTGTTCCGAAGTACGGACTTAAATTAATTTCACTCTCAGTATGAAAAACTTTATGACCATTCATCGTTTTCGACAATGACTTCTACTTAAATTTGACATCTTGGCTAGGAGAACTAAGTTTATTGACAGAGAGATCCAACAAGGATTGTGTTTTTGCTGACCTACGTCCGGAACCTAAAGAACCATGATATTCACAGGACCTTCTTTAACAACCGTTGCGAAGCACGGGCATATAAGCTAGTTGTATTCTAAACGTTTTAACTGAAATGTCCCATAATATTTCTTGCTTAATTGAGCTACGACAAGATCAGTAAATAAACGTAAATTTGTTGATAGGAAAACTGCTTTCTTTATATTAATTCCCTGTCCTTGTATGCATAACATTCAGATAGGAAATCATGTTAGGCACATCCCTTGAGGTAAGCTACTGCCACCGCTATCCAATTAGTTGCCATAGTTTCCGTAAGGCGAATTCCGTTGCGTGTCATTTATTTAATCAGGGCACTAAGATCTGCTTTAACGTCTTTTTATACCCGGAACTTGGTGGCAACTGATAGGAAAGCGGAGGGTGGTAAGCTTAAATTTGAATAAAATATATGTAGTCCGTTAAAAGGGTTGTGCCTCAGTAAGCAACATAAACACTGAATAGACGAAGAAGCACTGAAGACACTGTATAAAACAGTGGCGGCGACACTGTTTGTGCATGGTAGTGATTCTATTAAGAGACAGCGATGCACTGTAGACTCTTAACTCTGGACAGTGCACTATTAAAAGTCGGCACTGAGGATCCCACAAGGGAGGGAGGAAGGAGGGAAGATGGGAAGCGAGGAAGGAGTGGGTGGGGAAGGGGTTAAGCAAGCAAGAGGAAGGAAAGTGAGAGGAGGAGGAGAGGGGATCTCGCATCTACAGGGAGGGGATCTGGGTTGGTGGGAGGGATGGTTTTCGGGACAGAGGTCGGCATCTGGTTGGGGGAGGAGGCGGAAGCTACCCTGGGAGAGGATGTGAAAAAGTAAGATTAGTGTTTAACGCCCCGTCGACAGCGTGGTCATTAGAGGCGGAACTTACGTTCGGGTTGTTTGGGTAGGAATGGGATAGGAAATCGGCCATGCCCTTTTGAAAGGAACCATCCCAGAATTTGCCGGGAGCGATTTAGGGAAATCACGGAAAATCTAAATCTGGATTGGCAGAAGTGGATTTGAACCACCATCCTCCATAATGCGAGTCCAGTGTGCTACCACTGCACCACCTCTCTCGGTGAGAGGATGTGGAGCGTATGCAGGTGGAGGGGGTAGGGATGCAATGGTGAAGGCATAGCGGAGGCCCGGGATTGGTGAGGATCAGATAGATCGGAGGGTAACGGGAATCTATTTTTCAGGTGATGTAGAGGATCCGGATGTGTTCTACGTACTGCAGAAGGTGAGGGAGGAGGATTAGATCTTAAAGGATCTGCTTGGGGGAGGGGAGCCGGATGCGGTATGCGAGGCAGAAGGTTGTGGTGTTCGAGGGTTTGATGGGGTGTTGTAATAGGTAGAGGGACTGAAAACCCAGGCGGGATGGAAACTGCAGAGGACAGGATGCATAATGGATCTGTAGGTGTATAGGATAGTGGATAGGTTGAGGCCCCACGTCTGGCTGGAGAGGCGTTTGAGGGGTTGAGTCGGGACATTGGTTTCTGGCGGACTGTATGGAGGTGGGGGATACATGAGAGGCATCAATCTAGGGTGAGGCCAAGGTATTTGAGGGTAGGAGTGTGGCGGATGGGACGGTTGTGGAGGGTTAGGGATGAACTGGCTTTTACTCTTCCTCTAAATGTTAGACTCATTACATTTTAACCAGTGAACTGAGGACAGCCAATTATTGTACAAATGACATTCACTTTTAACAGCGTGTGTGGTCACTTGACTCCATTATTCCATTCTCTTCTCAAACAGCCGAATGGTCGACTATACTCTGTGTCACATAGGAAGGCAGACCAGTAGTCAGCCGTTCTGCGCATCCCTGTCCACTACCGCACTGGCAGCCAATAACGTTCACTCTGTAGACCGCGTGGCTGGCCGCGAGTTACACAATGTTCCTCCCGCAGGCTCCACTGTCGGCGCTCGGCCGTAGCTCCTCCCCTCCACGCTTCCCCTAAGGCTCCGCCTCTATGCGCGGAAGCGCCTTCTTATTTGACGCCAACTGTAGTCACCTCCAGACCCTCTAGGCAGTGAATTCCAGCCACCTCCTCGCTGCTCTCCCTTGTGCTTGTGGCGTTCCGTTTTCTTTTTAGGCGGGAACACAGGCTTGAGAACTGCTGGTTTATTCCGGACTAGCGGCCGAGTGTACAGCCGTCTGAACCCCTTTACTACTTCAGCTGTGCCGCAAGTACAGAAGCAACGTGCGAACGACAACCCACAGTTGGCGCCAGAGTATTTGTGTGAATCTGTTAATACGTCTTGTAAAAGGTGTCATTTGGACAGATACTGATGCTCAGCTAACTGCAATTTACGTTAACTTTGTTCAGATGCTTCCGTTTCATACTTCGAACTTTTACTATTCGTAATTAGAAATTTTAATATACGAGAATTACCCAATTCGCTGCTATTATTTTTATTATTTCACAACGGCCGTTTCGGCTTGTGACATTTTCAAGTGATTCCTGCAAAGAACCCTTGTTAGTTATCTTCTATGAGTTTCAAATGAATGTATCTGAGGCAACAATACTTACATCGTGTAGACTGATATTTCTTATAGCATTTGTTTATTACGAATACGTTTATTTCATTTGCTATTTTCGCTTTCGTATTTCAGTAAGATGTAATACTCATTTCAGATGGTATAGATGCTATATGTTTACAAATATGTTATAATGGAAATTACATATGATCGTTTGTTACGTCACATTGTGTCTTTGGTCTCTCAGATGTTGTGTGTATCTTCTGAATTTGTTAACTATGGAACTAAAATACTGCATCTTTGGATTATACGTTTTCTAATCGTAATATTTCGATAAAATTTTCTAAATAAATATGGTATAGGAAATATCTACTTACACAATATAAGTATCGTTGCCTGAAAATGTATATTAACTAACATAGGTTCTTTGCAGGCAGGTATCACTTGAAAATGGCATAAGCTGAAACGGCCGTTGTGAAACAATGAAATTAATTGCAGAATACTGGGTAATTGTCATTTATTAAAATGTCTTATTACGACGTATTTCATGCTGCGGGCTCTACAATTGGAAAAAAGCATATACCAATTTTGCTGAAATCTCTCCACTCCATATTTTAGTAGCGTTGCCACAGCAACCTTAATGGATATTTTGGAAAAAACAATCCTGGTTCACTTATTTATACATGACGCGTTTCGACTCTTCCGGGCATCATCAGACGTCGAAGGGAGGAAATTTGCAACTCCTGTTTTTCCCCTTCGACGTCTGATGATGCCCAGAAGAGCCGAAACACGTCATGTATAAATAAGTGAAACATAGCTTTTGTGCAACCAAAACAGTTTTTATACCAAAATATACCCATTTTATTATTTCCAAATGCAACACAGCATTAAGAGCAATACTTTTCAAATTTTCAAAGACTATTTCACCTCTTTTATATATGGAGATTACACATATCCGACTGACGTACACGCTTCATTCAAGTGTACTTGCAGAACAGTCACGGTCTTTAGGACCGACTTAGTTCGAAGAGTTCGGAACTGCTTCATCAACTGAAGTAAGTGAACTAACGGAACTATGTCAGTGTCCGCATCCCGTGCAGTTTACGCAGTTATGAGTTCTGAAGTACATACCTGTTGGTCGTGGCGGTGGGGTGTAGGCAGTATCAAGGGAAGGGTATTTGAACATGCGCCTTCTAATTTCCAGTAGATGAGGAGAGCAGGCATTAAAAGAACTATAGTTCATCCAAGTTAACTATAATGAACTATTGAATAACTGAACACTTGTTATTGTGTTGTTTCACAAAACTTTATTTGTACGACCTAGGTTTCTGGTTATGAGCCCATTTTCAAGTACAGGGTGTCTCACGAAAGCCGCCTGCCAGGCGTCCTTTGGACCGCTGTGTTGGGTTCGGCTCCCGGCCGCCGCCACCGCATCCGCCGGCCACGGCAGCGCCCGATTCTCGGACTCTATTGTGCTGTGGGCGCAGACACTGAGTTAAAGTCTAAAAAACATTGACATCTGAGTAACCTAAGCTTACCTTTATTTACACTAGATGTTCAAAATTATGTCCCTCTATGGAAAGGGCGGCCTGACATTTTGAACATCGCCGGCCACTGTGGCCGAGCGTATTGCAGCGGGCCAGTCACAGTCTGCACGGCCACTACGGCCGGGGGTTCGAATCCCACTTCAGGCATGGATATTTGTGCCGTCCTTAGTATAAGCTAGTTCATAAGTAGTTTGTAAGTTTAGGGACTGATGACCCCGTAGGTAAGATCCATACGCTCTACAAACATTTGAACATTTTTCATTTAGAACATCTACTGTAAATAAAGGTAAGCTTAGGTTACTCAGATGTAGATGCTTTTAGACTTTACCTCTGTGTCTGCACCCACAGCACAATAGAGTCCGAGAATCGGGTGCTGCCGTGGCCGGCAGATGCGGTGGCGGCGGCCGGGAGCCGAACCCAACACAGCGGTCCAAAGGACGCCTGGCAGGCGGCTTTCGTGAGACACCCTGTACTTTTCTGATTCTGAAGTTGTTACACCAGTAAAGACAAACCATTACATTACTTCAGGTCTCTGTTTATCGACTTTAACATTGGAATAAAAGACTATTTATAAATTGTAATTTAGGAACTATTACACTTTCATTACATTATTAGAATAACCTTATGTAAATATCTACTGGTACTAACAATTTATTTAATTATGTTATCTCTTACTGAAATTACTAATCATTATTGTACCTCAAATTTGAACAGTTTATTGTGCATGACCTTGCTTCTTGCAGATGACCACCTCAGGTTTCTAATATTCTTATTATCTACTATGTGGAACTTACTCATAATGTAAAAGAGGTGAATAATTGAATTTTGTCTGTTCATTATCAAATTTGGGGCTGTGGGCATCTGTTTTTTAATATCAAATATTTATAGTTGGGTCAGTTTTGCGCTTTTCCTTTCTACATGTACAACTTCTACAGCTATGGCGTATTTGTGCTCTTGGTCTAAGCACTAAGAACTTGGTCAATAGCAGCAAATAATGAGTTTCATTCCTCCATAATTGACAAAATACTTGACAAGAAACAGAAGAAACAAGCAAGATCCCTACTCTACCCTGTAAATTCGACTTAAAAATAATAATAAAAAAAATGGCATGGGTTGTCTTTCAAAGGTAAAATTTCCCACAGGATATGTAACATTTTGAAAGCAAGGGAATTTTAAGTATTTTATTATGTCGCACATACTTTAGGTAAAATTCTCTTCAATTCAAAGGACAAAATGCCAGCCATTAGGAACATTAGTGTATATATAATTAGTTGTATAGGGTGCCAGTCCAGTTATATGAGACAGATAGGTCGGTCAATTTGTACCGGCCTTAGGAGCTGGAGATTAAGAAAACCAGATTCTGTCTTTTCCCAACACTGTTTAGAACAAGAGCACAAATACGCCATAGATGTAAAGTCTTCCGTTTAGAAGGTACAGGTGCAAAACTGACCCAACTAGAATTTTTGGACATTAAAAAACAGACGCGCACAGCCCCAAATTTGATACTGAATAGACAGAATTCAATTATGCACCTCTTTTAGATTACGAGGAATTTCCACATAGCAGATAATAACAATATTGGTAACCTGAGGCGATCATCTACAAGCAGCAAGGTCATGAACAATAAACAATTCAATTATTGAGGTACAGTAATTATTAGTAATTTCAGTAAGAGATAACAAATTAATTAATTGTTTGTACAGTAGATATTTACATAAGGTTATTCTAATAATGTAATGAAAGTGTAATAGTTCTAAATTGCAATGTAAATAGTCTTTTATTCCAATGTTAAAGTCGATAAACAGAGATGTGAAGTAATGCAATGGTTTGTCTTCACTCAGTGAAGTACTTGAAAATGGGCTCGTAACCCGAAACCTACGTCGTACAAATAAAGTTTTGTGAAACAAGGCAATAACTAGTGTTCAGTTATTTAATATGAAATGTTTCACAAAGAACCGATAGTAGAATCAATGAATAAGATAATGAACTATAGTTGATTCCATATTATAGTTCATTTGAACTACACTGAAGAGCCGAAGAAACTGGTACATGTGTCTAATATCGTGTAGGGCCCACACGAGATAACAAAGGTGTTGCATCACGACGTGGCGTGGACTGGAAGTAGTGTCTGAAGGAGTGCTGGAGGGAGTGACGCCATGCGTCCTGTGTGGCTGTCCGTGAATCCCTGAGATAACAAGGGGTGGATGGTGGATGTATCTTCTGAACAGCATGTTGCAAGGTATTCTGTAGCAATTCTTATCATGTGGGCTGTCACATTGTTGTCATGGAATTGCCCAAGTCCATCAGAAAGCACAACAGACATGAATGGATGCAGGTTGGGTCTGTAGCTATCACAAAGTAGTATGTAGATGTATATCACTCCAACCAAAGTCCGCTCTGTAGTGTAGTGGACAGCATGGTGGGTTGCCATGCAAGAGACCCGGGTTCGATTCCCGATTGGGTTTGAGGTTTTCTCCACCCAAGGACTGGGTATTGTGTTGTCCTCATCATCATCAATGCGCAAATCGCCCAAGTGGCGTTAACTAAAGACTGGCACCACGCAGGCCGATCATGATCCCAGCTGGGGTCCAACAGCCAAAATGTCACATTGAGTCTTCATCACTCCAACCACACAGGCTCCCCAGCATTACAGAGCCTCTACCAGCTGGAACAGTGTCCTACTGTCATTACGGTCCATGGATCCATGACATTGTCTCACAACGCGCATTCTTTCGATAGATGAAATTGGAAACGAGACTTGTCAGACAAACGGGATTCCAGTCATCAACTGTCCAATATTGGTATTGATGGGCCCAGTGGAGACGTAAAGCTTTGTGTTGTGCAACCAGCAACATCACAGGACTGGGACCTCGGTTCCGAAAGCCCATACGAACGATGTTTTGTTGAATGGTTCACATGCTGACACTTTTTGAAGGCCCAGGACTGAAATGTGCAGCAATTTAGGCAATACTTGCACTTCTGTCACATCAAACGATGTTCTTCAGTCGACGTTTGTCTCGTTCTTCCGGGATCTTTTTCCGGCCACAGTTAAGTTGGAGATTTGATGTTTTACGGGATTACAAATTTTCACGTTGGACTTCTGAATCGATTGTACAGGGAAATGCCAACCTCATCATTCCTTGGAGTTGCTGTGAACCATCTATCGTGCCCAACTGTAGCACCAAGTTGAAACTCACTGAACTCAAGATAACCCGCCATTTGTAGCAGAATTAACCGCCGTAACACCTGTGCCAGTCACCTTTTTGTCTTATTTGCTGACTCAGTGCTATCGTCTGTGTTTGCATACGCATGCCTATACCAGTCCATTTGGCTCTTCACTGTAGTTGGCTCGCGAACTACGCAACTGTCGTCAGTGGACAGTGGAGCAGCAGCTGAACGAGGCAGAGGCGCCTGATTTACCTTTGCTGAGTCCGTCGGGCCCTCTCAGGATGGTGCACTCCTCTATGGTTCCGAAAGGTGCGAACAGCTGGCGGACATCTTCCTCCGTCTGCTGCTTGCTTAGCATGCCAATGAACAGCTTGCGATCTGCGGCGCAGTCATCGTCGTCATCGTCGGAGGTGGAGAGCGTTGTCGCAGTCAGCGTCCGAGGCGAGAGAGTCATCCGGTGGGGAAGGTAGAGAGAGAGTGAGAGAGAAAGGGGGCGGGAGACGAGAGAGAGAAAACAGAGATTAGTGGCGGAGCGTGGCGGCGCAAGGCGACACTCTGATACTACTGTGCACTCTACTCGAGTCTGTACTGGGCACTCTACTGGGTACAGGAAGGGGGGGGGGGGAGTGCAGTGCCTCTGCTGCCGTGCACTTACCTGGGCGTCTGGCCGAGAGCAGATGGCTCATCTTGGATTGACCATTGGAGAATCGATCTTTCAGGGTACGGTTAATCGCGATTTCGAATCGGTAAGGGCACAGATGAAATTTTATGCAGATTGATCTTTTGGTGTCCAGTGGTCTGACTTGGAATTTGACAACAGACTCATCAGACAAAAGCGTCCTGCCCCGGCTTTGCACAGGTAGCAGTAGTTGCCAATACCAGATGACATCTGGTGGATGGACCCAGAAGACTGCATGACCAAGTTGTTGTCGATATGTCTAGGGGTACAGTGGCTTGCTGCACTCTAGAGGGGGGGACACACTTGAATTTAAGACAAATGGGGAAAGTAGTACAGTAATGGTGGAAGGAGCACAGTGAGAATCGACCTTCAAAGTTAGTGTCATCGATGCCAGGTACCATTACCCCCTGCCCTGCCCCCTTGCCCGACCACCAGACTAGAACAATTATGCACTTAAGGATGATTGACATTGAACATGTAATTGCACTTAACGCAGTAATGTCATAAACAGCCACCTCCACAAGTGGGCACTTGTTCTACTATGGCTGCATCCTTTGAAAAGCGGACGAGCTAGTGGCTGATGGTGGAGGAGGTGGGGTAACTTTACCTGGCGTCGATGACACTAACGTCGACGGTCGATTCTCACTGTGCTCATACCAGCATTACTATACTGCTTGGGAAATTATATTTCTTTTATTCATTCATCGAAGGCCATTAGGTAGACAATGTTTTTTGTTTCTCTATGTGGAGCAGAACTGTATAAACGTTTTGGTGTGCAAGCCACATAACAATTGCCGCTGCGGAAAGCACTATATTCCAAATTTAAGCCATCAATAGTTATCCTGTGGCCTTGTGCTTTGTTGATGGTGATAGCAAGGGCAAGACACAAAGGGAACTGGATCATTAAACGATTTTCCATGGTACAATTAAAATTCTGCCACCGTTAATCCATGTCTATGGCCAGTATGTATTGCTCTGTAATCACAATGTATCAATGCAGGCTGTTATTAATGAGAGTTAAGTTTTCCTACTTGCATTGCGAAATTTATCGCGACATTTAGTGACTGGGAGATATAAATAAAACAGCATTAAAAGTATCTTCCATTACGTCTTTCCAAGTGCCAGATGTAAACTTTTATGTATAACGTTGACTGTGATAATATGTAACCGTGGATTAAAAACGCTGACGTTTGTATAAACATGGTATTAATTGTGTTGAGTCATATCACATACAACATAGTCACGAATAAAAGGATTTTCTGATATATGGTAAAGTTGATAAGTCAAAATATAAATAGATTTTGAAAAGAGTAATTATTGTTCCTTGTTTCGCATTATATTCTTCTTGATCCGATGACTACCAAAGTTCGCAGGATGACTCGATGGGCTAATCTGGAAGTATCCAGAACATTACACCGAAATTCTTACAACGGTCTTAGAATCAACAGGGAACATACATGCACAGGTACACACACTGTTTTTTAGATACAGATATGAATAACGTGAAGCCTTTCTTGGACGGCGTCTTCATTAATTTAAACAGACACAAAATGCTTAAAGCTGGCAATATATTAGATAAACTCGAAATATCGCGCAATCTTTAGTGGGAGATCTGATAATAGTTTTCAGAACGAAACCCTGTGTCTCTAATTTGGTAGAAAATCTAAAGAAATGTTGGTCGTATATGACTGAAACTGCCATCTTTCTCCATGAAAATGCGGGACACGCGACGACAGGTCAATCCTCAGAGGTAACAATATTCTTTGTAATTATAATTAATGCAAGAGCTCTGCGAACCTGAATATCAATTATGTGGTTTCATGACTGGAATTTAATAAAGCATTTTCATGGTGGCATTATTTTACATTTTAAATGCCTGTTTCATGGAAGTAACATAAGTATTATTTCTTATCATGTGTCTAACGAATTTTCCCGTTATTTTTAATGAAGGTCTGATTTTAGAAGTTGCTTCAAGAATATCGAAAGGAGCCAGATTATGATAATGCTTTATCAACCTGAACCGCATCCTAGTTTCCACATGTTAATCCTAAATATGTCAATACGAATTTTACATTGCTTTTGATTACGAGGACATCGGTCTTAAATAAAAGTAGGGTATGATTTTTATGTTAAAATATCTGTTACATTTGCGTTTAGGCATAATAGCTTACTTCAGGCAAATGAGTAACACACCGCTTTAATTGATTAGAAACTAGAGTGACCAAAAGTCATATTCACAGAATATATGACTTCAACTGCGTAATAGACGCCACATGGAGATATATATAATATGCCAGTGACGGGCAATGATCCTTTCGTTAGTGGGGTGGGGTGGGCAAGTTTGGGGCCCTTACTCAAATGTTCAAATGTTTGTTAAGCTTATGGGACTTAACTACGAGGTCATCAGTCCCTAAACTTACAAACTACTTATGAACTACTTACGACCTAGGACGGCACAAATATCCATGCCGGAGGATCGTGCTGACCGTGACTGGAGCGCCTCAGTCCCCTCGGCCACCGCGGCCGGCGGGCCCTTACTCTTAAGGGAATTAGTGCATAGTGACTACGAGTTTGAGTACTGTGGGCAAGGTATAGCTGGAAATTTGTGTCTGACGGGATGCGTACTTAGGTAGGCCTTCCAGGTGCGGTGATCACTGTGTCCCCAGTGGTGTAGGGGTCAGCGCAACTGCCTAGAAAGCAGGAGACCCGGGTTCGAATCCCGCCTGGGTACACATTTTCGGCTTTGCCCATTCGCAGTTGAAGTCATATATTCTGTGAATATGAAAACAATAACAACTGCAGGATCAAAAGTGATGTCTGTTCTTCCGGAATAGACGCCACATGGATATAACCAGAAGTCGTCTGACGTTTTGTAACGTGCTAAACAGGAGCAACAATATGTGACATAACGGTCAATCCAGCGTTTATCACTATAAATGGCACAAATAGTAAGGGTTTCAATTTAGAAAGAGAATATAAGGAAATACGGACCCAGTCTGCATCCTCATAAAAATTGTAAGGATGTAAGACACACAAACAAAAAATGGGGCTTTCCTTTTTTCTGTAATCAAGCTGTAGATCGAATATTTTTGTACAATAAGAGCTGTGATACATTGTGGATTGTGGACATCAGTGAAGAGATACAGTTCTTATAGAGAAGTAGGCACTAGGCTTTCGCGGTTACACATTTTTGCTGTTGTCACAACTACCCATTGACGAGAACTCAACGCACGCGTCTGTTTCCTTATGCCCGCTCGAGTACTGGCGTGTGTGACATCACCATGTCTAAACACCGAAGCTCCGATTTGCGATAGTTTATTTTTTTTTTTTTTTTAAGGCGCAAAACTACTTAGGTCATTAGCGCCCAACACTATCCATAGTAAAATCGAACCGGGGTTAGAACTTAAATGGCTTTCGCCATATTTGCACGAGGTATAAAAAGTAAAACTGGGTCAGCAGAATGCGGATCACCAGCTAAAATATCAGACATTTCAAATGGTAAACATAGATCATGACGTAGACAATTAAAAACGAACATTGCACTAAAAAGTGGTTAAGAGTAAAAGGTTCATCACAGTGCTCACATAAGGGAGCAGGATCACCACGAAGTAAATACTGGTGGCTATAACGGCAGCGGGCAATACGAAGCCGGACCAGAACAATCTCGTCTTGGCGAGAGGGTCGAGATGACGTTGACCGCAGATCAGGCACAGGTTGAATGGCTCGCGGGAGACGCCAACACGAAGGTCATCAGAGGCAGTAGAAAAGGCAGACAGCCGAGGGAGGAGAACTGCCTCCTTGGCAGCCGTATCTGCAGACTCATTCCCCAACACTCCCACGTGGCCAGGGACCCACAGAAACGTCACAGCGGTTCCGCTCGCTGAAAGAGAGGTAAGGCAATTGCGGATGCTTTGTACCAGGGGATGGACAGGATATAGCTTGCGGAGGCTCAAAAGAGCACTCAGAGACTCCGACCAAATGACACTCTTACTGAGCGCGTTTCGCCGGACTTATTGGGTGGCTTGATATAATGCATACAGCTCGGCTGTAAAATTGGAACTCCACTCAGGGAGACGATTTTTGAACGAGGCACACCAACACCCTGGTCTGTCTTTGAGCCATCAGTGTAGATGAATAAATTGTCATCAAATTTGAACCGGAGTGCGAGAAATTCTCTCCGGTAAACGAAACTAGGTGTGGAGTCCGTTGGAAGAGAGTGAAGGTCCAAGTTAACACGGACTTCGGGGCTTAGCCACGGTGGAGTGGTGTTCTCTTCAGTCGAGAAAGTAGCAGGCATTGTAACGCCGAGCTGGCCAAGTAACAAACGCAAGCGAACTCCCGGTGGTAGCAGAGCAAACGGGCGCACTGCAAAGAGACCGTCAAGTGAGTCATTAAAGAAAACAGCGTACGTTGGGTGTCCTCGCAAGGATGACAAGCGGTTAACGTAACGGCTAAGCAGGAGATCCCGACGGTAAGAAAGGGGTAGTTCGGCGGCCTCGGCATAGAGGCTCTCAACGGGGCTAGTGTAAAACGCTCCCGTCGCCATTTGGGATAGTGAGCGCTCGTGTGCGCTCCTGCTCGCGGAGCAGCCTGTTGCAACAGCCTGCTTTTCAGGGTACGTCGGCGTCCGTACCTGTTGCGTGTAGTGGCAGCCCTGAGAAGAGCCACCGGCTGCGTGTGGTGGCAGCCCTGAGAAAGGCGCCTGTTGCTCCTCGGGAAGCGGCAGGTGGAGGCTGCCCGGGCCGTGGGAAACCGCCGAAAAGCCGGCCCTGCCACGCCGCACGTCGTGACCCAGCGGGCGGGTTCGTGCCGTCCCGTGAGTGGCGCTTTAACGCGTTCGGGCGGCACCCACTATACAAGAAAGTCTGCGCACGACGTCACAACATGGCGGCGGTGAGAGGCTTAGAGACTTCTGAACGATTGTAAACATTACCAGAGCACGCTGTTTATAGTGCATTCTTTAGTTCAGAAGTATATTTATTACGTAAATTGGTGTTGTGTACGGTGTGAAAGCTACGCTGGACGATTTATGTGTGTCAGACCAACGTGTGATCTCTTTATTACTGACAAAATGCCGTTTCGCTGTTCTGTGCCAAAAGGTAGAGGAAGACCCAAAAGTTAAACGTCCGGAGAAGAATAAACAAATAGGGGTGGTTACGTAAATAAAATGAATCGCAATATCCAACGGTAAACAGTCATGACTTAAAACGCTTTTATAAGGTTAAAGAAAAACGAAAACTTACTCATTAACTTAAAGAAGGAGTCAAGTTATCCTGGGAGTTCTAGATATCCATTTCTTCTTCTCCGGACGTTTAAAGACGGTAACTTTTTGGCCACAGCCGTAATTTCCTCTACATTTCGGCACAGAACAGCGAAACGGCATTTTGTCAGTAAAAAAAGAGATCACACGTTGTTCTCACACACACAAATCGTCCAGCGTAGCGATCACACCGTAGATAACATCAATTTACGTAATAAATACACTCCTGAACGAAAGAATGCACTGTAAACAGCGTGCACTGCTAATGTTTGCAATCTTTCAGAGGACTCTAAGCCTCTCACCGCCGCCATGTTGTGACGTCGTGCGCAGGCTTTCTTCTATAGGGGGTGCTGGTTCGGGTATACGAGCGGGAGCTCGTTACATCGCACTGTGCCTCAGTCAAGCCCCTATAATTCCGTGAGGGGCCGCGAGAAAATTGAAGAACGCCTCGGCGGCCATTATGGTGGCAAACTTCCGCGCCAGCTTTAAATGTGCGTAACACTCTTTTGATCATTGTGTCTGCTTATTCGAGTTAAGTCACGAAAACTATGTCTCATTTAACCCTCGAGCGGTAGCGCTGGTGCAAATAAGCTACCACTTTTCTTTAAATGCTCACTGTTTTCGCAATAAGGGGGATGCCGTATTTCCGCTTTAGCTATTCCTCAGTTAAGCCTTAACAACGATGTCAGTAAAGGTTCTGGTTTCTAGTGCACGGCTGTGGCCATAAAAAAAAGTTTTGTTAGGGAGTGCATCACTGGTAGCAGACTTGCAACGCACTGTCCCCTGTCATAATAAGTAGATTTGAACTGTTTCGTGTTACATCTCGCTTTCCTTGCAAATGGTTTTGTGTCAGTTTCTAGTAAATATTTATTGTATAAATTTTACCCTACATATTAGAATCCTCAAAAATTTAAATTTATTTCGTAAATAGAAGTTTAAATCTCAATAAATTGTCCTCTAGTTTCTCCTGATTAGCCATGCTGCAGTTTCCTTCAATCTCATTTGTAACCCTTTTTAAGCCTTACACAATGCGAAAATGAGTATTATTCTATTACATAATTTAATCTCCGGGTTTCGTACACGCGTTGTGGGTCTAACATAACGAAATAGACGTCTTTCGACAAGTAATGAAGTTCTTAGTGATTTTTGTCTAGATTCCTAATCAGATAATGAACAGGGTACTATTATTCAAATGTAAATCCTAGTTCCGATCCCGAACAAGATTTCGGACGCAATGGATCTGATAATGAAGACGGTACCACTCTGTGGAGTAAAACGCCATACAAGCAGCACTCCAAAACACTGAAAAAGAATATCATGACATCTTCCCTGGTTGAAAAGGGAACGCAAGGGCATGAGATCAGAGATGCAAGCTCTCTCATTCATGATAGTTGATAATATGATTGATGCGGTAATTATGTGTACTAAATTCCACATAACACAGAAAATAGCTGACGCTAATTACTCAAGAGACACGAACTACAGGGAAGTAACGGAAGTGGGAACGATAGTACTGCAGGTCTATTGTCCACTTTCGGAGTAAACTTACATTTGTTATTTTTATACACCAAAGGTAATTGATATACTAAATCAGATAGTAGCAAATGTGATATTTCTATCCGTACATTAAACTACTTTTGTCATTACGATCACTTAGTACTATATACTAGATTTGTAACACGGAATACACAGTGGTAGCAAATCTGCACCGCGCTGCTGCTGAAGTTATTATAATTGGCGCTGCCGCCCGAGGGTTAAAAATATTAACTACACAACAGCTTCACACTCTTTGAATATACAGAAACGCGCGAAGCTTATAACAAATTCCACATCTAAGCCCTGTCACGTAATTTGGTACAGAGTCCTAAGAAATTCTGGAAGTATGTAAAGTATACCAACGGTAAAACACATTCAATACCTTCCCTACGCGACAGTAACAGTGATGCTACTGATGACAGTTTTGCTTAACACAGCGTTCCGAAATTCCTTCACGAAAGAAGACGAAGCAAGTACTCCAGAATTCGTATCAAGAACAGATGCCAGCGTGCGTAATTTACAAGTTGATACCCCCGGTGTATTAAAGCAACTCAAATCACTTAACAAAAGTATTTCTCCTGGTCCCAACAGTATACCAATTAGTTTCCTTTCACAGTATGCTGATACAATAGCCCCATACCCATCATATGCAACTGCTCGCTCAGCGAATGTTCTGTACCGAAAGACTGGAAAGTTGCACAGGTTACGCCAATATTCAAAAAGGCAATAGCAGTGATACGCAAAATTACAGGCCTATATCAATGACGTCGGTCTGCAGCAGGATCTTAGAACATATACTTTCCTCAAATATTATGAATTACTTTGAAGAGAAAGACCTATTGACCCATAGTCAACACGGATACAGAAAGTATCATTCTTGTGAAACACAGCTCTTGTAGCTCTTTACTCACATGATGTGAGGAGTGCTATAGACAAGGGATGTCTAATAGATTCCGTATTTCTAGATTTCCGGAAGACAAAACTGCGTACTTATGGAATACCGTCTCAACTATGCGATTGGATTCGTGATTTTCTGCAATACAGGACACAGTACGTTGTAATTGGCTGAAAGCTATCGAGTAAAACTGAAGTGACATCTGTCGTTCCCCAGGGAAGTGTTATACGGCCACTAATGTTCCTTATTTCTATAAAGGATTTAGGAGACAATCTCAATAGCTCTCTTAGAATGTTCGCAGATGATGCTGTCATTTATCGGTCAATAAAGTCACCAGAAGATCAAAAGCAACTGCACAATGATTTAGATAAACTATCTTCATGGTGCCAAAAATGGCTATTGACCCTTCATAATGAAAAGTGCGTCCACATGACCATTAGAAGAAATCCGTTAAACTTCAATTACACATATAAAGCAGTCAAATCTACAGGCCGTAAATTCAACGAAATACCTAGGAGTAACAATTACAAACAACTTAAATCGGAAAGAACACACAGAAAATATTGTAGTGAAAGCGAATCAAAGACTAAGTTTCGTTGGCAGAACACGCCCCGACGGCCGATGACGGCATCTTACGTTAAAGGTATTGGTCATAAGGACGCGTGTAAAATGTGCCAAGTGACAGAGTGTATACGGTGGTACATATGTATCGAGACCTTCGTTGCAATTCTTGTAAAGTTATTTTCTGTGTCACGATTCTACTGCAGTTTCACATCGGTACACCTTTTCTTTCCAAATTCTAAGTCGGAATTTCGTTTTTATCCGCCTTTATACGAGTGGCCGCGCTGACGTCATCGCCTGTTCACGCCCCCCCCCCCCCCCCCCCTTGGACGCGCGACGCGCGGCGCGCTCCGTCAAATTGCATTCGCGCTCGGAAATCGAACCGTGTTCCGGAGGTGGCGCGTCCAGCCGGCATCGGCGCGCGCATCGCGTCGCGCGTCCGCTGGCCCCAGCCTCGCGGGCAGTCTGCTAAAAGCGCGTGGAAGCCAGCAGCAGGCGGGGAGGAAGAGACTGTACAGGGTGAGCGGCTGGGGCAGCCTGTGGGCCACCGGGAACCAGTACACGGGTCGTGCATCCTGTCAACGCTGATGCTGCGTTCCAACATTGGTACGGGAAATTGAAGTAGGATAAGGTTAAGTTGTTTAATTTTCATCGAACATCGACGAAATCCTTCGTTGACATAGCACTAAAAACGGAAATGAGCGTATGGCTTTCTTGGCCGGGAGATCCCTTGCGGGATTGTTTGGCCGCCGTAGTGTAAGTCTTTTTAGTTGACTCCGCGTGGGCGACTTATGTGCCAAAGATGATGAGATGATGATGATTAGGGCAACACACAACACCCAGTCCCCTGCCGGGAATCGAACCCCGGCCCCCTGCGTGGAACTCAGCGACGCTGGCACTGATAGCGCTAAAAGATTTGGGTAGAAACAAGACCGCTGGAGTAGACGATGTCCCGTCTGAACTGCTATTATCGTTAGGAGAGTCAATCATGAACAAATTGTTCCTCCTGGTATGCAAGATGTATGGGACTGGGGAAATACCCTCATACTCCAAGAGCAATATAGTCATTCCAATTCCTAAGAAAGCAAGTGTACACACATGTGAAAATTACAGAACCATCAGTTTCATAAGTCATTGTTGCAAAATAGTAATACCAATTATCTACAGAAGAATGGAAAAATTGGTGGAATCCGACCTTTGGAAAGAGGAATTTGGATTTAGGAGAAATGTAGGAATCGCGAGGCAATACATTACAACTTCTCTTAGATTAAGGAAAGGGAAAACTACGTTTTTAGCATTTGCAAATCTAGGAAAAGCTTTTTACTATGTTGATTGAAATTCTGAAGGTAGCAAGGGGCAAATTATACGGAGCGAAGAGTTATATTCGACTTGTACAAAAATCAGACAGCAATTATTAGAGCCGAAGGACATGAAAAGGTCGCAGTGGTTGGGAAGGGAGTAATTCAGGGTTGTAGCATTTCCCCAATGTTGTTCAAAGTCCATGGAGAGGAAATACAAACCTTGCGGTTTTGCTGATGACATTGTAATTCTGTCAGAGACAGCAAAAGACCTGGAAGAGCAGTTAAACGGAATGGTCAGTGTCTTGAAAGGAGGGCATCAGATGGACATAACAAGAGTAAAAGAAAAGTATTGGAATGTAGTGTCAGAAAATCAAGTGATACTGGAGGAATTAGGTGATAAGACAATAAAAGGAGTAGATGAGTTTTGCTATTTAGGTAGCTAGGTAACTTCTGATGGGCGAAGTGAAGAAGATATAAAATGCAGAATGGCTATGGGAAGAAAGACATTTATGAAGAAACGAAATTTGTTGATATCCAATATTACTGTAAATGTTAGAAATTCCTTTCTGAAAGCATTTCCCTGGAGTGTAGCATTGTATGGGAGTGAAACGTGAACTATAAGGAGTTGAGATAAAAAGATTATAGAAGCTTTTGAAATGTGGTGCTACAGACGAATGATGAAAATTAAATGGGTAGATCACGTAACTAATGAGGTGCTCATCAGAATTGGGGCGAAAAGGAGTTTCTGGCGTATTCTGACTAAGAGAAGGGGTAGATTGGTGGGAAACATTCTGAGACCTCAAGGAATCGTCAACTTAGTATTAGAAGGAAGCGTGGGGGGTAAAAATCGTAGAGGGAGACTGGGGGACGAATACAGTAAGCAGATTCAAAAGGTTGTAGGTTGCCATTTGTATTCTCAGATGAAGAGGCTTGCACAGGACAGGGTAGCGTGGAGAGCTGCATCAAACCAGTCTGCGGACTGAAGACAACAACAACAATTACAACCTTCGTTGAACTGTTGCTGAAGGTTTGCAGTTGTAAAACTGTGAATCAAGAGCTGTTGAAGGATCTGTGCCTTCCTACAGGGCAGATGCTGCGTTTCGCATAACACAGAATTATTGACGCTATGGGTTCGCTACCTGCGACCACTAAGGCATTTCATGCGTTCTGCAGTGTGTAAACTGTTTTTGTCGTGACATTCTGAATAAACGATCATGATGTTTACATGTAAATATGAGATACGAACCAGAATTACGAGCGATCATTTTCATCGAAGTTTTATCAATCTGTGTACGTAACACAAAACCTGCTATTTTTAAACTGGCGCGAAAGACTGAGAGTCACTGATGGCGGATTTTACTGTCCAAATTCAACTAAGTGGTTTTCATTCACTGACCGCGTTTACAGGAATTCTGTCGCCTAAGTTTGTTTATAAAACACTGACAATATTGTAGATTTAACTTAAAATTGTGATGTAGAATGTTTATGCTGATTTTAATATGTAAATTTTTCACAGCTTTGTCAACATAACTTGAAAATTATTAATCGTCAACTTGCTGTCCATTCTCTTTGTGCTTTTTCATGATTGCAGAATAATATTGTGTGTCCATAAAAAGAACATACGTTTGTGAGATAATAAAATTTGTTTACGTTTTAGACTCTCTCGTAGTACATACTTTCGTAAGTTCCTGCCATACGTTCATGCCAGTCAAAGTCATTTTTCAATAATATTTTTGTGGCAGAGATATCTAGGGTGAAAAATTTAAGTGGGACATGTAGAATGTATAGTGTTCTGTTTAGTTTTGATTGTAAGAATTGTCTACTTTTATTTCAGTATGAGTTTAGCTCATCACAGCGAAACGAGCTGTATTCACGGTGCTGATAATTACGCTTTCACCACTTGAAGTAAAACGAGTGATCGCAGGGGAAAGATTCTGAGGACAAGTATATAAAGACTCGCGGAAAGCAATTTTTTTTATATAAGGCATGTGTTAGTGGGTCGTCGGCAGTGGCCGAGCGGTCTGCGGCGCGCCAGTCACGGTCTGCACGGCCGCTGCGGTTTGGGGCGTGGATGTTTGTGCAGTCTTTAGAATACACCAGTTTTTAAGTAGTTTTTAAGTTAAGTCCCGTAAGCTGTACAAAAATTTGAAGATTTTTGTTAGTGTAGCATACAGTTTTGTTCCAATCTTGATAAAAATTTTGTAGATTTGAATTTCAAACCACGAAGAAGGTCACTGTCGGTGTAACTATCACGCACAACACGCACAGTCCAGGAAATGTGACGTGTTGAAAAATAAACTACCGCATCACGCGACAGTGTCACCCATCTCCTCGTAAACCAATGAGCCAGATTTCAACCGAATTTGGTGCACATATTGATTCCAGTAGATATTTACTGTGCGGTTAAGAACTAGTTTTGGTACATTGCTTAGGAGATATTATGCGTATAATGGGTACTTTATCTACGGACCTCGACATTATCTACAATTTTTTCGATATTCATGAAATTTTGTACATTCGGTGAAAACACCAAACCTGGGTGTCATGCTGGATAGATCCCTGACATACAAATACCAATGTTTTTCCATGACAGAATATGCACACATGCCAAAAGTCACTACCGTTCTAAATGAAACATGCAGGCTAACAACAAGATGCATGAAACCGCACCAAATATGAAAATACATAAAGCAGTTATATTGTCATCCCGTAGAACTGTGCATGAACACACCGAAAAATTCAGACAGACCTTCGACGAGCGCCACCCACTCCATGGTTCTTCATGCAGATGCAACAGACTTAAATCCCGCAGTGATTCCTGGATAGTGAGCTGAATGAAACCCCGGAGGACTACCCTGCTTCACGAGAAATGCCCAGCGGTAGTACAACAACCTGGAAGATCTGGAGAACACTGAATCGTATCAGAACAGGCGTAAATGTTTCAAATGTTTGTATAGCTTATGGGACTTAACTATGGGGTCATCAGTCCCTAAATTTACAAACTACTTATGAACTAACTAAGACAAATATCCATGCCCGAGGGGGGATTCGAACCCCCGACCGTAGTGGTCATGCAGACCGTGACTGGAGCGCCTCAGTCCCCTCGGCCACCGCGGCCGGTAGAACAGGCGTAGAACCAGTCAAATGGGGTTTCAAATAAGGAGACAGCAAATGCGACTGTGGTGAAGTTCAAGATACGGAACATCATCTACAGTGTTCCGTCTGCCCCACGAGGAGTACCCTTGATGAATTAAGGCTTGAGAAGAGAGAAGCATTGGGCTTGGTCCGATATTGGGCTGAAAGACTTTGAAGCAAATTTCCGGACACGAAAAAGTAAAGTGAAGTTTGTACAGTTGGCCTTCAGCTTAGTATCGTATAGTGCACGGCAAAAGGTACATTGCAATGTATTTTATACTGTTGTATTGTTCACGACGAAAGTGGATAGAATCGTGAGGTTTTCCATAGAGAGGCAGAGGAAGAGATGGCACATGAAGTGCATCCGGCCACCCCTTGAAATTAACCACACAGTTCCTTAATGACGCGTGCTCACCCTGCCCAAACGCGGAAAGGGGCAAGAAAAAAAAAGATAGAAGAGGGTAGGAGGAGATAAACTGAGCAGGAGGAGTTGAACAGACAGGATGAGGGGATGAACAGAGACAATGGAGAGGAAGAAACAAACGAAGATAGAAGGGAGGAGAGGATATGGAAGAGAGTAGTAATGAATGTTGTTGTGGTCTTCAGTTTGATGCAGCTCTCCACGCTACCCTGTTCATTCCAACACTCTCCATCTGAGAATAACAACGGCAACCTACATCCTTTTTAATCTGCTGACTGTATTCGTCCCCTTGTCTCCCTCTACGATTTTTATCCCACGAACATCATACTAATGCTAAGTTGACGATTCATTGATGTCTCAGAACGTATCCCATCAATCTATCTCTTCTCTTAGTCAGGATAAACCAGAAAATCCTTTTCTCCCCAATTGTGTTAGCACCTCCTCATTAGTTACGTCATCTACCCATCTAATCTTCATCATTCGTCTGTAGCACAACATTTCGAAAGCTCTAGCATCTTTTTGTCTGAACTCCTTATCGTCCACGTTTCGCTCCCCTACAGTGCTACACTCCAGACAAATGCTTTCAGAAAGGACTTCCTAGCATTTAAACTAATATTGGATGTCAACAAATCTCGATTCTTCCGAGACGCTTTTCTTCCCATAGCCATTCTGCATGTAATGTCTTCTTTATTTCGGCCATCAGAAGTTCTCTTGCTACCTAAGTAACAAAACTCATCCACTACTTGTATCGTCTCATTACCTAATCTAATTCCTTCATCAACGCCTGATTTTTTGACACTACATTCCATTACCTATGTTTTACTCCTGTTGATGTTCATCTGATACCTTCCTTTCAAGACACTGTCCATTCCGTTTAATTGATCTTCCAGGTCTTTTGTGTCTCTGACAGAATTACAATGTCATCAGCAAACCGTACGGTTTTTACTTCCTCTCCCTGGACTTTAATTCCCGCTCCAAACTTCCCCTTGCTTTCCTTCACAGCTTGCTCAAAGTACAGATTGAACAACATTGGGGAAAGGCTACAACCCTGTCTTACTCGCTTTCCAACCACCGCATCGCTTTCATGCCCTTCGACTTTAATATAACTGCTGTTTTCGCTCCTAATTTTTTACTAATTTCAAAATTTTAAAGAGTGTATTCCAGTTAACATTGTCAAAAGCATTCTCGAGGTCCAGAAATGCTAAAAACGTAGGTTTCCCTTTCCTTAATTTATCTTCTAAGATAAGTCTTGCTGTATTGCCTCTCGTGTTCCGTCATTTCTCCTAAATCGAAATTGATCTTCCCGATAGTCGGATTTCACCAGCTTTAGCATTGGTCTGTAGAAATTTGGTCATTATTGTGCCCGCATCAAAATATACTTCGAAAAACGACGTTATAAAAACGTTTGAGTTTTTGACGCTGCTAATTATTTTATTATTATACCGACAGCTGTTTCGGCTTTAGGCCATTTTCAAGCAATCTGTGAACGAATTTTGCAAAGTTTGGATTTAGACAACTTTTTACATAAAATCGAGAGCTAAATATAACACGTTTCGATGCTACATGCAGTATTTACCTTTCATAAAACTTATCTTTCTGCTACGGTAAATGTATGTTTGTACTTATTGCGTGCACCTATTACGAACGTTTGTTAAATCTTTATGAAGTACGTATTTACTGTTATATGGCAGTTTCATTTAAATGCTGCATGTTTACAAAGATGTTGCTTTTCGTAGATTTTTGCATTATCTTTGATCATGCGATAGTGTGTCTCTGATTTCTTGGGATTTTTTATTCAAAGCTTTATTCCCTTGACTTTATTAACTATGTTTGAAGTTTTATTAGTAAATTCGTACTATCATTGTATATGAAATAGTGTTTCTTTGGATTTATCCATTACCCAACTTTATAAGATTGATGAAATTTTCTAAATAAATATGGTGTTTAAAATCTGTGAGATTATTTAGAATTTCGTTCAGGAATGTTTCTATGTGGATGTAAATTTCTAATTCTTCTATGATATTCATAGTCGTGCCTTTGGGAATTGTATGTAATATTTTCAGTGCTTTTTCAGTGTCTGGTGGTGTTTTTTTCGTTCTTTAGGTGCTATCGGTTATTCTGGTGTGTTCTCTGAATGTAATCATGCAGTTACATCCTGTCTTTCCGATATAAAATTTCTGACAGTTTTAACAAATAATTTTATAGATCCTTGGGCTATTAAATTTTGCTGTATTGGTTATGGATTTATGTAGTTTCTCGTTTAAATTATTATTTGCAATAAGTATAAACATACAATCAGCGTAGCAGAAAGATAAGTAAGTTATGTTACAGGTAAATACTGTATGTAGCTTCGAAACGTTTAGTATTATTATTATTATTATTATCGTTGATATCCCATTTCGGAGAGCGTTTAAACACAATCAATTTTCATGGTACTTTGTTTATCTCTTTCTTTTCTCTTCCCGAAAATCTCTCATATATTCACTGTGATTCTTCTTCCTCTCTTCTGTCCACTTCTTTCCTGGTTTCTTCTCTTTTGGTGTTACTTCGAATTTCTGTTTCCTGACTTTTTCTCTGTATTTTTCTCTGTTTATTATTTCTTCTGTAGATATATTTAGTTTCTTGAGGTCTTCCATGGTTTCCTTTGCCCAGTTACTTTTTATCGTATTACTCATCACAATGTTAAAAATCTTCTTGATCAGCCTATCTTCATTCGTACTATAAATGTAGCCACAGAATTTAGTCCTTCTTTTTCTGATGGTGTCTGTGTCTCTGTCTGTTTGTATAGTTCTTTTGTCGGTCTCTTTATCCATATACCGTGTCTCTGAACTGGCCTATAGATCTTCCTTAGAATTTCCCCCTCTTGCTTTTCCATTTCCTTGATTTTCGTTCTTCCTCTGATTAGTCTACTGTCTTTTCTGCGGCATACAAGGCTTCTGGTAAGACTACTGTTTTGTAATGTCTTAATTTGGCATTAACAGATATACTTCTTTTATTGTAATGGTTCCACGTAAGTCTGAAAGCTTTTTGTAGCTTTGCAACTCTTTCTTCATTGGCTGTCTAATTTAGTCCTGTTTTCTGTATAATCTCTCCCAGGTATTTGAAACATTCTACTTGTGCTGTCTCTCCATACTTTGTTGCCAATGGGTTACTGTCTGTGTATTTTGTGTCCATGTACTGGGTTTTTTGATACGAAATTTGTAGTCCTGTTCTGGCTGCGATTTCATGTAGTGTCTCTAGGGCTTCTTTGGCTTCTTTTCTGTTATTCGTTATGATGGCTATATCATCGGCAAAAGCCAGACATTTTACGTTGATGGTTCTGTTTTTGTGTCTTCCCATCTTTACCCCACTGACACCCATGTCCTGATTATTTTCTCTAAAACTGCGTTAAATGAAATGGGTGACAGGCCATCTCCCTTTCTCTCTCCGTCTTGATGTCGAATGGTTCTGAGATCTCCCCCGTGAACTTGACCTTCGATTTTGTATTTGTTAATGTTTCCTGGACGCCTACAGAATGAACGTTAGTGGCTGTCATTGCGGGAATGGAGGGGGATGTGCAGAACGGCTGACAACTGGGCCGCCCTCTACATCTACAGCTATCTACATACTCCGCAATCCACCTTGAGGTGCGTGGCGGAAGGTACACTGTACCATTACTAGGCATTTCCTTTCCTATTCCACTCCCAAACAGAACGAGGAAAAAAGGAATGCCTCCGTACGAGTCCTAATTTCTTATCTCGTGTTTGTGATCACTACGCGAAATACAAGTAGGCGGCAGCAAGATCGTGCTACACTCAGCTTGAAATACCGGCCCTCTAAATTTCCTCAACAGAATTACACGAAAACAATGTCGTCTTTCCTCCAACGATCCCCAATTGAGTTGCCGGAGCATTTCCGTGACACTCGCGCATTGGTCGAACCTACCAGTAACAAACCTAGCTGCTCGCCTCTGAACTACTTCCATGTCTTCCTTTAATCTCTCCTTCTGCGGGTCCCAAACACTTGAGCAATACTCAAGACGTGTTCGTACAAGCGTTTTATACGCGGTCTCCTTTACAGGTGAAGTACATCTTCCCAAAATTCTCCCAATAAACCGAAGTCGATTGTCCTTACATGTTCGTTCCATTTCATATCGCTCTGCAATGTTACTCCTAGATATTTGAAGGACGCGACAGCATCAACAAGCTCACTACTAATGCTGTATTCGGACATTATAGGATTGTTTTTTCTACTCATGCGCATTACCTTACATTTTTCTACATTGAGAGCTAGCTGCCATTCTTCGCACCAACTAGAAATTTTGTCTAAGTCATCCTGTATGTTATTACAGTCAGTTACAGCCGACACCCTCCCATACACCACAGCATCATCAGCAAACAGCCGCAAATTACAACTTACTCTCTCCATCAGATCATTTATATAGATAGAAAATAATAGCGGTCCTATCACACTCTCCTTGGGCACGCCTGACGATACAACCATCTCTGATGAACACTCGCCGTCGAGAACAACGTACTGCGTTCTATTACTTAGGAAGTCTTCCAGCCAGTCACAAATCTGTGAACCTATTCCATGAGCTCGTATCTTCGTTAGCAGTCTGCAGTGTGGCACCGCGTCGAACGCCTTTTTGATGTCGAGAAAAACACAATCCGCCTGTTGCCCTTCGTCCATGGCTCGCAAGATGTCATGTGAGAAAAGGGCAAGCTGAGTTTCACATGAACGATGTTTCCTAAACCCGTGCTGATTCATGGAAAGAAGCTCTTCCGTTTCAAGGAAATTTACTGTATTCGAACTGAGAATATGCTCTAAAATTCTACATGAAACTGATGTCAACGATATTGGCCTGTAATTGTGTGGGTCAGTTCTCTTTCCTTTCTTATAAACGGGAGTCACCTGCGCTTTTTTCCGATCACTAGGAACTTTGCGCTGAATTAAAGATTCGCGATAAATGCAAGCTAAGTAGGCGGCCAATGCCGCAGAATAGTCTTTGTAAAACCGAACTGGTATTCCATCCGGACCAGCAGACGTTTTCGTATTTAGCTCTCTCAGCTGCTTCTCTACACCGGAAAAACCTATTACTATGTCCCCCATTTCGGAATTAGTACGTTGATCAAATGATGGTACATTTGTGCGGTCCTCCTGCGTGAAAGATTTCTCAAAGGTTAAATTTAGAACTTCAGCTTTCCGTTTGCATTCTTCTATTACTGCCCCGGAATGATCAACGAGTGACTGGACAGTGGGCTTTGACCCGCTTATCGATTTTACATAGGACCAGAATTTTTTCGGGTTCTCGGAAAGAATTTTAGCCAAGGTATGGCTGTGATAATTATTGTATGCTTCGGACATCGATCTTTTTCTAGACGCACGAATCTCTACTAACTTTTGCCTGTCATCATTTACGTGTTCTTTTTTGAATCACAACAGCCTTTGCTTTCTCAGCAACTTTCTAACATTATTATTATACCACGGTGGATCTTTCCCATCCTTAATCCTGGCACATATTTCTCTAACCCTTTATTAACAATGCACTTAAATTTAGTCCACAATTCCTCTACATCCATAGTCCCGGAATTAAACGATGCCCATTCATTTTTGCTTATCGGCTCTTCCCAACAAAAACACGCTCCTAGCCTTCTTCATTGGTTTATGAAGTTTGGTCACCATCGACGCTATGACGATATCATGATCACTAATTCCTGTCTCTACACAGACATCGTTAATAAGGTTAGGCATGTTTGTGGCTATAAGGTCTAGAATATTTCCATTGCGCGTGGGTTGCCGGTTTAACTGCTCGAGACATTTTTCGGAGAATGTGTCCAAAAGTAGCTCGTAAGACTGCTTGTCTGTACCGCCTGAAATGTAACTAGCGAGGTCCCAATCTATACTCTTAAGGTTGAAGTCTCCTCCGACTAATATTACATGGCCCGGATACCTATGCACTACCTGTTGTAGACTTTCTTTGAATGATTCTAAAACTGCTACAGCAGCACTGGGGGGCCGGTTAAAAACACCAAACTATTAACTTTACTTCTTGTATACCTGTTATACATGCCCAGATAACTTCACAGTTACTTTCAACCTCGATCTCAATAGAAACAATATCTTTGTCCACAGCGATGAACACTCCTCTTCCAGTTGTATCAGATCTATCATTCCGTGACGCCGAGTATAAATCCAAACTTTGCATAATTTGTTCATAGATTGCTTGAAAATGGCCTAAGGCCGACACACCTGTCGCGCTATAATAATTATTAGCAGCATCAGAAGATCAAACTTTTTTTATAAAGTCCGTAGATAATTAGAGTTGTTAATGAATAAGCTATTGAAAGGAAGACTTTTTGTTTCCAAACATTCAGGTCCTCGTACCGACGATTTCTTAACCCTTAACTGGTACCATACGTCTGAGAGACGGCTGTCGAAATTCCTGGTTGCCATCCCTTTCCTATCCGGGGCCGGTCCGCCCTTTCCCTCCGCGTACCTTTCAGCTAGATGTTTTGTCCATTTTCTAGACAGTCAAGTATTTAATATTTGACACACCACTAGCCTATGCGTGTTCTGTTAAAAATTATATGAAGTGCATTTTGAAATTTCTTCTTGTGATCTTCATAATTACACAATTTGACGTACTCAGTTTCCATGTGCGTCATAAACTTGTTTATGACTTAGCTGTTGTATTGTCCTACAAGCCACATAATGGCATTAGTTTTCCATAGGGGGTAGTAATGTTTGTCCGGTCTGTACAATGCTGTTGGTTCAACGCAGTCATCTGAAGTTCTACTAAGAAGCGCTATCTTTTCCTTAATCCATTTCCAAAAGTAAACTCGGTCACCACACGTAAATCTGGAGTGGTGACTTCCTGCAGTGAAGGTACGGTGCCGCTCGCGCTATTTGACCTCGAGTAATTTGCGCGGCAAAGTCGGCGCGACGTCTCGCAGACGTGTGATAACAGTTGCGTGAGTATTTTTCGCCAGACATTTTTACCAGTATATCGTGTTCATTGTGTCATTGAGCGTGCAAAAAGTCATAGCTATTACTGACAGTGCGTCATAACTAATTCACAGAATATGGAACCAGAACCAGGTCCATCTCGCCAATCGAAACAGCCCAAAGAATATCGTTATTCTCAACGAGTTCCGAGACAATTGATCCAAATTTTGAAATGTATGTTTAGTAAATTTTTTGTGTGTTACGTATTTCTGTGCTTTGAAAATATTTTCTGCAGTTGCCACAGAGAACAATCAATTGTGTATTATGTAACAAGGGACGTTATGGCCTTTCATAAACTTGAAATTGTCGGGCCCGGTAAAGTGCTCGACTGGATATTTATACTTAATAAACTAATAATATATTCAATGTCAAACTCAATTTAGAAAAACCCCTCAAAGCTAAGCTATGCTCTGCGTAGGTAAAACATATTAACAATTGCTAAAAAACATAAACAAAACAAAAAGACGGACGATGCACGGCAGCCATGTTTGCGCGCCAAATTGCGGAACGAAGGCAGCCTTGCATCGAGCCGCCACGCTTCCGTTCAGAACACGCAATCGGAAGAGTAACATGTGAGTCCACAACACGCACTCGCAGGACTAACACGCATACGTAGGCGGTCATAAGACATTGTTCTCTTATATCAAGCCGATATTACTTTATATTTACTTTCAGTTAAGACAATGTGTGTCATGTCGGTGTTAGTATGCAGTTTGCTGGTTTTCTGCTTTCTTTAAAAAAATCCGATGGCATCCGAACTACCAAAGTTTTTGTTTTATAGGTAAGGTCCGCCTTGAGGGAACACAAATGTTTTTTTGATTTTTCCCATACATGTTTCGCTAGCGTTGCAGCATCATCAGTGGGATGTTTTTATTCGTATTGTCTGTCATTTTAACAATGAAATGGTTGTTACTTTTTGTACATTAAGTGTCAAAACTACAGATAATTGTGAGACTAATATAAATCGTTTTTCTTATTTTTATAGGTATATTAGGCCTACCTTAATACCACATGTTGTTATGTTTGCGGTTCTTCAACTCACAAAACGTCATTGATAATTTTTGACAGTTTGTCATCTGCAAACCAAAACGTGTGTATTTAATGGGGTGAATGGTTAGCTTGTAAATATCGGGATTTTGACGAAATTATAGGACGTCGTTTTTTGTTTTTGTTTAATTTTACTGTAGCGACTGCTTCTATAAAAAAATCTGTGTGTTTATAACAAGTGACAAAAACTTGTTATAAACAATATCTTCGAATGTGATATTATATTGGCATCGAGTGTGAATATGGAAAAACTGTGTTTAACAGCGGTGGAATATTAATTTTTTCAGTACAAGTTAGCGACAGCAAACAGTGGTGCCTGTGTTTGACTTTGATAAAATTTTAGTAACGGCCACAGACTAGTTTCCTTGCCCCGCTCGTACAAGAATCTTATTTATATTTTTGTGAACTATTTAAGGGAGATATTCCTAAATTTTTCTCATTTATATTGTGGTGCGCGACACTTCGGACGAAGTGTTGAAATTTTGCACGGTTAGATTGTGACAGTTGGTGTTGCTACGGGACTGTAAATAACTAATCAACAACGTCCTTAGCAACTGATACAACCTTTCTAGTATCAAAATACGAGGCGCGTCCAGAAAGTAAGTTCCGTTTCAATATATCTCCGCTGCAGCGCTGCGATTGCAGTTCCGCGCATGCGCTGTAGACGATGTGTATCAAGGAGATCGCTGTCAGTTACGTACGCTTTGTTGTGCTTGTTTGAAATGTCGGCGTTGATTGAAAATCTCGCCGCCTGTGAAATGAGGTCGGTGATTCGGTTTCTGAAAGCGAGGAAAGTGAAACCGAGTGAAATTTATAGGCAAATTTGCGATGTTTACGGACCAAATGCGATGAGTGATTCGATGGTGAGAAGATGGGTCCGACAGTTCAATGGCGGGCGTAGTGATGTGCACGATGAAAAACGAAGTGGGCGTTCACCTTTGGTTACAGAAGACCTGGTTCACGCGATTGATGACAAGATCAAGGAAAACCGTAGGTTTACAATTAGTGCTCTCGCTATGGACTTCCCCCAGATTTTACGATCACTGATGCATGAAATTGTTACCAATCAACTGAAATTCCGTAAACGTTGCTCTCGTTAAGTAACAAAGATTCTCACTGAGCAACACAAAACACAAGGGATGGGTAGTGCACTTGTGTTTTTGATCCGTTATGCTGAAAGCGGCGAAGAATTTCTGAGACGGATAGTCACAGGAGATGAAACGTGGGTTTCTTACGACACCCCTTAGAGTAAGCGGCAATCATTGGAATGGAGGCACACTTCATCCCCAGTGAAGCAAATCATGACACCTCGGTAAATGATGTGCACATTGTTCTGGGACTTGAAAGGCACCCTACTCATTGACTTCTTACCGCGTGGTCAAACAATCAAAGCAGATGCTTATTGCGAGACACTTCGGAAATTGCGCCGTGAAATTCAGAACAAGTGCCGGGGACTGCTGTCAAAAGGGGTTTTGCTTCACGACAACGCACGCCCACACCCTGCAAATGTGACGAACAACCTCCTACAGGGATTTGTCTGGGACGTGTTTGACCATCCTCCGTACAGCCCTGACCTCGCTTCGAGCGACTTTCTTCTGTTCTTACATCTCAAGTCTTTCCTTGGCGGTCATCACTTCACCAATGTCGACGAGCTGAAAGAAACTGTTGCCGCGGCGGTCTAAAGCACCTCACTGCGGAGCGCGCGGTTGCTCGCCGTGGAGGTTCGAGTCCTCCCTGGGGCACGGGTGTGTGTGTGTTGTCCGTAGGTTAGTTTAGTTGAAGTAGTTTGTAAGCTATGGACTGATGACCACGCAGTTTGGTCCGATAGAATTACAAACATTTGAACATTTGAAAGAAACTGTTTCCAACTGGTTGAAGAAAAAGGCGGCAGATTTCTATGAAGAAGGTATACAAAACCCGGTGCCACGCTATGACAAATGCCTGCAAAATTTCGGTAGTTGTGTGGAAAAGTAGTTTAAGAGTTGTCGAATTTTGTGCAATAAAAATTTCTTCTGTGTCTGTGTACAATTTCATTTCATTACCAAATGGAACTTACTTTCTGGACGCGCCTCGTACTCTCATGAACATTACTAACCGTATTGACCACCGCAGTTATCCTGTCCCTCTTCCTCCACAAGGACTGTACCCTCTATGGTGCGGCTCGCCTGACGCTAGTTCTCGCGGCCTGGGAGCTGTTGTGATTCAGACCGCGAGGCGATTACGGCGCCTCAAGGCGGCGCGGGCTTAGCAGGATTAGCGGCCGCTGATCCCGCGGGCACTTTAGCTGCATTATTAAGCGCCGGCACGACCCTGGGCCTCCGCCATTCTTTATTCATCGGGCGCAGCGATTTGCAAGTCCAGGGGCCGCGCTGGTCCCGCGGAGCAGCCGCTGGCCGACCGGCTCAGCTCCGCTGCTGCCTCCCCGTCCGCTGCACTGCCAGGATCTGCCGCACAGTGAACCACACCACCAGCTGAAGGGACTTAACTGCGGGGTCATCAGTCCCGAAACTTACAAACTACTTATCAACTACTTACGAACTAGGACGGCCCTAATATCCATGCCCGAGGGAGGATTCGAACCCCCGACCGTAGTGGCCGTGCAGACCGTGACTGGAGCGCCTCAGTCTCCTCGGCCACCGCGGCCGGCGTCGCACACCTTTCCGAAATTCGTTCACCAAAGAAGACGATGTGAACACTCCAGTATTCAATCCAAGAACAGCTGCCAGCATGCGAAACTTAGTAGTAGATGTTCCTGGAGTAGTAAAACAACTTAAGTCACTAAACAAAAACAAATCTTCCGGGCCAGATTGTATATCAACTAGATACCTCTCAGAGTATGCTGATGCAATAGCTCCGTACTTAGCTATCATTTACAACCGATCACTCAGCGAAAGATCCGTACCCAAAGACTGGAAAGTTGCCCAGGTTACTCCAATATTCAAGAAAGGCAATACGAGTGATCCCCAAAATTACAGGCCTCTCTCATTGACATCGATTTGCAGTAGGATTTTGGAACATATACTTTGTTCGAATATTATGAACTACCTCGAAGAGAACGACCTATTAACCAATAGTCAACACGGATTCAGAAAGTATCGCTCTTGCGAAACACAGCTTGCCCTTTATTCACATGAAGTGTTAAGTGCCATCGACAAGGGATCTCAAATCGATTCCATATTTCTGGATTTCCGGAAGGTTTTTGATACTGTACCCCACAAGCGGCTTCTAATAAAATTGCGTGCTTATGGAATATCTTCCCAATTGTGCGATTGGATTCACGATTTCCTATCCGAAAGGACACAGTTCGTTGTAATTAACGGCAAGTCATCGAGTAAAACAGAAGTGATATCTGGCGTTCCACAGGGAAGCGTTATAGGTCCCCTACTCTTCCTCGTGTTTATAAACGATTTAGGAGACAATCTGAATAGCTCCCTTAGACTGTTCGCAGATAACGCTGTCGTTTATCGGTTAGTGAAGTCAACTGAGGATCAAAAGCAACTGCAAAGCGATTTAGCCAAATATCTGCATGGTGCGAAAATTGGCAATTGACACTAAATAATGAAAAGTGTGAAGTAATACACATGACCACTAAAAGAAATCCGCTGAACTTCAATTACACGATAAATGAGTCAAACCTTAAGGTCGTAAATTCTACCAAGACTTTTAGTTCTGAATGTGAAAATATTTTGCTAGCACCCACCTACTTAGGGAGACATGAGCATCCCAATAAAATAAGAGAAATCAGATCGAAAACGGAACGATTTAGGTGTTCTTTCTTCCCGCGCGCTATTAGAGAATGGAACGCTAGAGAAAAGTTATGAAAGTGGTTAATGAACCCTCTGCCAGGCACTTGAATGTGATTTGCAGAGTATATATGTAGATGTAGAAAATCGCAGCTGATACCCTTTTTGAAAGAGGGAACGTATAATACGAGGGCGTTTGGAAAGACCGTGCAAAGTCCGAGAGATAGCACCAACAGCGCGTTTAGTTAGTACCATGTCTGGAAAGAACGCACACCACGCTTTAGCCACATTGGTCTATTTCTTTCTGTTTGACATTCGTCTGAATCGAGTGACTGTCGAAGAATGGACGAAAAAGACTTTATATAGATCGATTAAAATACCAGTAGCTGTATTCAAAATCTTTATTAAATTCTGTGCGACCTGTTTGGATGTTACATTACACCATCTTCAGGCTCCTAGCCGGACAAGATAAAAATTACAATAGTAATAATGTTGATTAACAAATGCATTATGAAGTTATGTAGAAAAGAATCGTCAGGTGGGCAAAACACAAGTCACAATAAGATAAAACAATTGTCCAACAATAAATATAAGATCGCTGTGTAACAAAATTTGCATATTACCTTATTACCAATAACCTTTCTTCGCGATATCATATGGTTATAATACAATTATATTATAAAAAAAAACCGAAAGAATACAACCCACGTTATAAAATATTTGACACTACAATGTTTTTTGAAAGTAGTTTGTTACACAACGACCTTATACTTATTGTTGGACAATTGTTTTACCTTATTGTGAATTGTTTTTTGCCCACCTGATGTTTCTTTTTTACATAACTGCAAAAACGGAAATGTTATGTTATATTTGACAGTACAATGTTTTTTTCTTTTTTTTAAAAATAGTTTGTTACATAGTGACCTTATATTTATTGGTTTACAATTGCTTTATCTTATTGTGACCTATTTTTGCTCCCCTGGCGATTCTTTTTTACATAACTTCATAACGCATTTGTTAATTACCATTATTACTATTGTAATTTCTGTCTTGTCCGGCTAGGAGCCTGAAGATGGTGTAATGTAACACCGAAACCGGTCGCACAGAATTTAATAAAGGTTTTGAATACAGCTGCTGGTATTTTCATCCATCTATATAATCGAATCAGCTGCGTACCAAACCATCCACCATGGACAGAATTGAAAAAGGCTTTCGTGTGGTGATTTAACATTACTTTATGAAAGGCAAAACTCCTCAGGAGAAGAAAGAGAAGGTTGATAAACATTATGGTGACTCTGCACCTTCGACTAGAACAGTTTATATGTCATTTCAAAATTTTCGAAGTGGCCATATGGTCACAAGTGACACTGAACTTTCTGGACGCCCTGTGAAGGTTACGACTTCCAGAGATCGTTGATAAAATCCATGATATGGTGATGGATGACAGAAGAGTTAAGGTGCGTGAGATTGCTAGTGCCGTGGGCATCTCGAATGAACGGGTACATAATATTTTGCATAAACATTTGGACATGAGGAAGCTATCCGCAAGATGGTGCCGCGATTGCTCACGCTTGACCAGAAAAGGAATCGTGTGAAGTGTTGCAAGGAAGGTTTGCTGCTGTTCAAGAAGAATCCGCGTCGTTTCGTCACTGTGGATGAAACACGGATACATCACTATACTCTTGAGACCAAACAACAATCTAAACAGTGTTACCAAGGGAGATCTGCACCAAAAAATGCGAAGATCGGTCTTTCGGCCTGAAAAGGTAATGGCGATGGTCTTTTGCGATAATCCTCATCGACTATCTGGAACAGGCTAAAACTATTACAGGCGCACATTATTCGTCGTTATTCGATCGTTTGAAAAGCGAGCTGCAAGAAAACCGCCAGCGATTGGCCCACAAAAAAAGTCCTTTTTCCATCACGACAATCCACCAGCACACACCTCAGTGGCTGTTGTCGCAAAATTATTGAATATAGGATTCCTACTCGTTTTACATCCCCCCTATTCTTCTGACTTGCCTCCCTCGGACTACTATTTGCTCCAAAATTTGAAGAAATAGCTGGCGGGCCGAAGATTTCATTCGAACGCGGAGGTAATTGCAGAAACTAATAGCTATTTTGCGGGCTTGGACAATTAGTATTATTCGGAAACAAATTAGAATAGCGTTGGACGAAGTGCCTAAGTCTAAAAGGAGGCTATGTCAAAAAAATAAAAATCGTTTTCCCCAAACACTTTTGAAACTCCCCTCGTATTACAGGGAATAAGAAATGATTTAGTGAGAACTAATTAAATTTAACACGAACTATACATGCAAAAAGTATGCCAGATAAACAGCAAACGATATTGTTATATAACTAATTTGACATCGCCAAAGACAAAGAACTATTTTAATTAACCAGAAAGCAGAGAAGATGAAAAGAATGAGTATTTTCAGTTGTCAATTGTCTTGAGCTAGCGCCAGGAGAGTAGACAGAAAGATCGCTCTCGTTTAGGCCCTTGTACTGATAGGACGTATTAGTTAACTTCTCTTGACTTCAATAGATTTTCATGTGGAAAACATTCTGTCGTGTATGTAAAAGTGTCTGTTTGGAAAAAAAAAAATATTTTGCAATAACAATCATTCAGTTCAGAATTACGATGCGTTGCGATGATTTAAACAACCTTGATCTTCTTTACATAAAATTTTTAATATGTGATGTTCTATTTCAACAATATGCCGTCCTCCATCTTGGCGGGAAACGGGTGTAATTGTTGGAGATGCGAAAACCGATTCCGTTCATGGAATATGTAAGTGAAATAACTTTCATAATTTATCACGTCCCTGAGATCTGTCGATTTATTTAAATTTTATCAGATTTATGATTTTTAGCTGGCCGTGGGTTATGTTTAATAAATCGGCATTCTGCACTCCAACAGTTGCATTCTTCCGCAAAAGCCAACAACTACCGATCTTTTAAATTATGGTGCACTGCCTGTTATCTTTTGGTTGGATTAAATTATGAAACTAATTATTTAATTACATTATCGCTGGTACATATTTTACATTTCATGATAAATGCTGTGCTACTACGTAGGAAATATAACAGTTTGTGGGAGACATTATTTCTTTTTATTAGTACTGTTATCAAAACATAACAATGTTACATTTCAAGCAGATGCGAGCGAAATGACGAGTGCTATCGACAAGGGAACTGAAATCTATTCCTTATATTTACATTTCCGGTAGGCTTTCGACACTGTACCTCACAAGCGCCTTCTAATCAGAGAGTGTGCTTGTAGAATATCACCTAAGTTGTAGCATTGGATTCGATTTCCTGCCAGAAAGGACAAAGGCCGTTGTAATTGACGGTAAGTCGTCGAGTAGAACAGAAGTGATATCTGGCGTTGTCCAGTTATCTTTTATAGGGCCCCTACTCTTCCTCTTCCCTATAAAAGATTTAGGAGACAAACTGAACTGAGCAGCTCTCTTACACTGTTCACGGATGATGCTGTCTTTTATCGGGTAGTTAAGTCATCAGATCAGTCTGGAACAGCTATTTCAACACGCCTATAAAAACACCACAGAAGTTGGAGACTAAGAAAGGGTGACTCCACTTTTGCAGACCACTTACGGAAAAAGGGTCACAGTTATACAGTAAAAAGAACATGAACTTGTAACCACAATCACAAAGGTATGAACTACTTAGAAATATTGGAAATCAATGAATACATGTCTACTGGCCCAAGTCTGGTACTCAATGACCAAAAACAGGTCTCTTATTCTCCACTTCTAACAGTAGATAATACCAATACTCCCATCTACACCAGCCCACCTACGGTGGCTGGATTTCAGTGTTAGCAGTTCAACCTGCATGTATTTTACTGTTCTACAAAGTGAACATGTTACACTTATGCTACCTTAGGTCAATCACTCTTGACACAGGTAAATGGACTATGATATTCATTTTGCCTTACTCCTGCAAACAGTGTGGTAATTTAGATTGACATTACCCTCCATTACCACATGTTTTATTTTATTTAGATAAATGTTGATGTACCCTCTCAACAAAGTTACTCTCAGCGGTTAGTTACATATAAAAACTCAACTGCTATCTTTACTTCTCTACCATACCCCCCCCTCCCTTGATACTGTTACCAAAGTAAACTAAAATTGTTCTAAGAATAACAATGTTATTATCTTATAATTAG
The DNA here is from genome assembly GCA_026315105.1 of Locusta migratoria. Classification (NCBI taxonomy): domain Eukaryota; kingdom Metazoa; phylum Arthropoda; class Insecta; order Orthoptera; family Acrididae; genus Locusta; species Locusta migratoria. The sequence goes on from CM048754.1 coordinate 101,496,788, forward strand.
TATCCTAATTATCTCATTTCTTAAGTGTAATTGTTTTATTCGAAGTTAAGGTAAAAGGTAAAGCAGTCAACAATCCGAAGATTGGTTTGAACACCACAGTGCTTTACTAGGCATGGTCCTCTTTGGATGTGGTATGCCGTTGCCTTCCTCCGACCTTCGAACTGACTTACCCAGCCAGTTATAGGGGGACCTACAGTTTAACGTGGGTTCCGAACCACGGTGCTACTCGATATTTTTCACATTAGCAACACTGCCAGAGGTGAAAGAAGTGGAAAGTGACAGATAAAAATACTAGGACCTGGCGGGGATCGAACCCGCGACCTTTGGATCTGTAGTCTGACACTCTACCACTGTGCTGTCTTTTTTTTTTTTTTTTTTTTTTTTTTTGCTCTATGGGTAGTTCTTGTCCTTGCGGACGCTGATCATGTTTGTTCGTTTTTGTTCGAAGAGTTCTTGGCTCAGCTTTTTTATTACAGAGGGCGTTCAGCCCTCTGACCAGGCGCGCTGAGCCACGGCGCCCGGCGTGCTGTCGGGTCGCACAGTTATATGAAATAATTTGTTACATATGGTTTCCCAATAGACCTACAGAATTATTTGAATATTTTACCTGTTCCTTTAGCCTTTGCGACCTTGTACCAAAAACGTTGTATGTGAAGAAACTTTGTTCTTGTTTTGTAACAGTTTTATCTTTGACAGACATTTATTTTTCACCCACTTCCGAAGTTTAACCAAGTCAGTATAATTGTTTCATGTGACTCTTTGGTTGGCCGCGGTGGCCGAGCGGTCTGCGGCGTGTCAGTCACGTTCTGCATGGCCGCTGCGGTCGGGGGTTCGAATCCCCCCTCGGGCATGGATGTTTGCGTCGTCTTTAGTATAAGCTAGTTCATAAGTAGTTTGTACGTTTAGGGACTGATGACACCGTAGTTAAGTCCCATAAGCTCTACAAACATTTGAACATTATTTGCGACTCTTTCTTGCAAACAAACAATGTAATTAATTTTTCAAATAGTCGCTTACTTTTGCAACTGTTGTCAATTAATTTCTTCAAATTGTCAATTACTTTGCTTAGCTACTTAGTACAATACTTAATAATTTCGCACCACTTCGTGCAGTACGTTTAGCTTTCGCCTGTTTGCGTGATTCTTTGATGAACATCTTGTAAAATCTTTGCTATAACATTTGTTTAAAGTAATTCATGTACTTGCTATTTTGTCAAAAACTGACATTTTGAGCCCTTGCTTGTGTATGAAATACAGGGTGATTCTTATAATAAAGAAGACAATCACTTTCGATCATGCTATTTATTAGCTAAATAGCGCCGTTACCGGTTTAGAACCTTTCAGTTCATCTTCAGACGGCTGTCCACGTCCACACAAATCTCACATTTTTCTTTTATGCACAAAATTTTTCTTGTGGTGAAAAGTCTTCGGTTGTGTGGTACCCTACAATTCAAAACCTGATTATAATGACTTTCTCGAGTGTAAATGTGACTCATGATACCAAAAAATATTGTAGACAAACTTTTATGATAGAATTTTTCTTGTGTTTTCACAATATTTGTCGGTATCATGAGTCACATTTATGCTCGAGAAAGTCATTATAATCAAGTTTTGTATTTTAGGGCACCATACAACCAAAGAATTTTCACCACAAGAAAAATTATCCGCATTATCCGCTATTTAGTTAATAAAAAGCATGAACGAAAGTGGTTGGTTGCTGTCTTCTTTATTATAAGAATCACACTGTAATCCACGTAGTTGATTATGGCGTAACGGCCGAAAAATAGTTTGTGAACAGAATAAATATTGTAAAGTATTACACCAGTGTCTTGAGTTTATTTCGTGATCATGTATCAAATATTCTACCAAACACCAAAGGAATATTGAATCAACTATGTATTTTATTTATTTCTTATAAAAGAAAAGGACTAACAAGGAAAGTACTTGGGATCGAACAAACATATATGCACCAAAATTGTAAGAGAGATAATGTAAAGATCCCTTATTGCACTAGTGACACTCCCGCACCTGCAAAACTCTGCAGTCGTCCGTTAGAGGCCTCTGCGTGTGCCATGCCGCATTGCACTTTGACCTGTCGGTTCGCCAGTAGGGACGGTGCAGTGTGCCTCCGAAGTTGCGTTTTGTGACGTTATTTGTGTGGTGAAGCGTCAGATGGGGCGGCAATTGCTAATCAATCCTGCTAATGTTTTGCGATTGGTTCAGATGAAGTGACGGAGAACCTTTTTCGTGAAGATGGTATTAGTGTAGAAGATGAATCATTCGCATGTTTTCTCGTATCTGTTATGGTACAGAAATATGAGCATAAGCTAGATTACTGTTGTCACACTAACACATAATGATGATAATAGGGATGATAATGACGGATAACTCATTGCAAGCGGTAGTGCTACGGTAAGTGCGGGAAGAGGCGATGGCAGTGAATACCAACCGTCTTCCGAGAAGAAGGTTAAAGTTGAAACTATCATCAGGGCTTTTGATGATAATACGCCAGAGAACATGTACGATGATTAGTTCATAAGTTATAGTTAAGATATCTGCATTACGTATGGCGTCTACAGCTACATCTACAGTGCTATCTAGTGCATGATTGCAGAGTTTTGCATAAAAACGACACCCACCAGCACATTGAGGTGTACGTAGAGATCCTGTACGCCAACGTTCATTCAGATATGTTTGTTCGAGCCCATGTACTTTCCTTGTTAGTTTTAGTTAAGTCAGTAATAAAAGTCACTTCGCTGCGAAACGGACAAAGTAATTAGAAGTTGCACTGCACCCTTGTGGCCGGCTGGCGAATTCAGAGTTATGGGAGGCAGTGTAAGAAAAAAAAAAAAAAAAAAAAAAAAAAAAAAAAAAAAAAAAAAAAAAAATTTGTATAGAGAAGGAAAACCGAAAAGTAGTCAGTAAGCTGAAAGAGAGTCCAAAAGATGTACAAATTTCCGTAGTCACAACAATGATGGCAAAATCTATAGAACAAAAGCTAGGAAGCTTGTAGAAGAAGGCACAAAAGGTGGGAGAAGAGCTCAGCTGTGAGGGAAGTTTTCAGTGACGGACACTCCAAGTAACGCACTTGGATACCGAAAGACTTTTACAGAGGACACAATTAATTAACGGGTCGCTAAATAAACAGGCAGTAGGCTGCCGTGGACAGGGGAGACCAGAACAAAGGCAGGCACACACGGAATAGCGGATGGCGCGATCGGTCCAACATTTATAGACTGCATTATTCGGCGGCGCGGCGGCCGTACAGAGAATGGCAGCCCGGCCAGCCACAGAGAGAATACCTGCGTCCGCGGCTCTTGTTTACCACAGTGTAAACAGCACCGAGCGCGGTGGAACGTCTTACGCTGAGACAACCCTGCCAAAAACTACGCACAGCCAGCAGCACTCCATTGCTTCAGGGGGGGACGTTGATGAAATAGACCGAAAATGTCAATTTTCGATTTATTTTTTGTTAGTATCTGGGATGTATTTACTCGCAGGATGGCAACTATAACGTCACAGCTGCGTCCACCTAATCCTCGATGGGCGAAGTTGCAGTTATATTGTATTTGCTGTTTAATTAATCAATTATTCAAATGTCTGTAAATCTATCGGACCAAACTGCGTGGTCATCAGTCCGTAGCTTACAAACTACTTAAACCTAGGTAAACTAACCTACGGACAAACACACACACCTATGCCCCAGGGAGGACTCGAACCTCCAAGGCGAGCAAACGCGCGCTCCGTAGTGAGACGCTTTTGACCGCTCGGCTACTCCACCGCGGCTTTAATTAATCCTTAATCATTGTTCCAATGATTTGACGATATGGGGTCCGGACACTTACTGGGATGATCCATAACAATAAACTTTCTTAACGTCCTTTATTACGGAACGACAAATATTAATAACTCTTCTTTAAATACACTGATTAAATAACCGCGGGCCACTACGATAAATGTCTACAAGTCCACACTGAAACATTTGAATACGCAACTGCAACCGAAACTCATATGCGAGACGACTGATGGGCAAAACTTTAGCCTCCGCCAAACGCGGGTTACGGACTCACAGTCGACGTGCTACTGTACTGCCTCGTTCTGTGGTCGGCGGGAGACTGCCGCACACCGGCCAACAAACAAGAAACGTTCCAACATAAGCATTGTCGCCCAGCAGCTCTCGCTGCACGCCAATGATAGCTATCGTTCCACCAAAACGTACCAAAGAGGTTACTAACCTAAAACCCTGTATCCTCACACAACATAGTGAAAGAACTGGACTCGAGGTGCAGCAAAGCTAATGCAGTGACTGCTCAGCTAAGATCTACTTTCTTATGCAGGAAGGAAGTCAGTACAAAGACTAAGCTAGCAGTGCACCACTCTTATCTTTCGACCAACTTTGTTGTATGGGAGTGAAAGTTAGGTGGATACAGGTTATCTTATTCACGAGGTAGAGGTTATAGATATGAAAGTAGTCAGAATGATTGCAGGTACTAATAGATGGGAACAATGGCAGGAGGGTGTCCATAATGACGAAATCAAAGAAAAACTGGGAATGAACACAACAGATGAAGCAGTTAGAGCGAACAGACTGAGATGGTGAGGTCATGTTACACGCATGGGAGAAGCAAGGTTACCTAAGAGACTCATGAGCTCGGCAGCGGAGGGTAAGAAGAGTCGAGGTAGACCAAGAAGAAAGTACTTCGATTCGGTGAAGAATGATTTTGAAGTAAAAGGCATAACATCAGACGAGGCATCAATGTTAGCATTGAATAGGGGATCATGGAGGAATTTTATTAGAGGTACTATGCTCCAGACTGAACGCTGAAAGACATAATCAGTCTCTAATGATGATGATGATGATGATGACTAGTACAACTCATGGACAATAAGTTCGCAAAGTTTCAATGCTGAAATCGCATCTGAAGTGCCTGAAAATTAATCAAAAGCGTGACGCGGCCTCCCTGCCACGGCCACGTTTCGAAGCAGCGCAGTGAACCACGAACCACGATTCTGTGCATTACTCCAAACCAAACATGTGCGGGATACATCTCGAAGGCCTGATACATACCCTTTGGTTTTACAGATCATCTTCGACTCTGTTCCGTATCTTATAAACGATAACAAACTATACTCCGTTCACCGAAACGAGAGACGTAATGTAAACATACTGAGGCGCGTGACCAGGGGTGGACAAAACAGCGGCGCTCGCTCAGTTTCGCTGCAACAGTTTCAGGTGTAAGGTGATTGAGTGTGTGTGTTGTTATATATCAGTGATAATAGGTGTTGACTGTCAACGTCATCGTAACGGACCAGTTGCTGAATAGTAACGTAAGTATTGGTGTTTAAAATAACATCCAGCATTCATAGTCTATGTGTCTCTATCTCTCTCTCATTGGTATCACGTAAGAGTAACCACATTATGCAATCCTTCAGTTTGAGTCCACCCGAGAAGCGTTCAAAGAAGAAGTAATAAAGTACTTTAGACGAACACATGGTTCCTAGTGTGTATAAAACGCAGCTGTTGTGCCCAGAACAGTCAATGACTGACACTGTTATGAAAAAAATCAATAGAAATCCACACACTATTTGAAGCCTCTAAGGGAAAATCAGGGAAATATGACAAGCTTTCAGGACGTCTTGATGGCTCTGACTGAAATGCGATACGAAGAAAAAGTTTTTCGTAAGAAATTTACAACACCTGACAAAGTGCTTGGTAAGGGAAGATGCAAATTTGGGAAATTTACGGAGAAATTTACTTTTTATAGAGTATTGAGAGAAATGAATTTTAAATGTTTGGCTTCTAATAGCAGTGCCATATTACAAAACAACGAACTCACACCTGAAACTGTTGCAGCGAAATTGAGCGAGCGACCCTGTTTTGTCCACTCCTCGTCATGCGCCTCAGTGTGTTTACAGTACGTCTCTCGTTTCGGTGAACGGAGTATAGCTGCCTTGTGATACGGACAGAGATTTATAAAAGTGTTCGATACTTTCTTTATTCAGTTATGCCACGATCACAAACAGTGTATGAAAAACCTGGATAAAATGCGTTTCAATAAGTTAGTGAATAGAAGACGTGAGAAACAACGACAAACCGAAGTAAGAACATCTGCTGAAAATGTGAACTCGTCTCCTAGCAGCTCCAAGTGAAAAATTACTGAGGAGAATGGTGCCTACCACAGTGATGAATCTCGGTTTCTGGCCGATCCTGTACTTCTCAAAAAGTGTGTTCATGGCAAAACCCAGAATCCAAATGAATCTCTAAATTCACTCAAATGGAAACAATGCCCTAAAACCACATTTGCATTTGATACAGTTGTCATAATTGCAACTTATGATGCAGTTCTTGTATTTAATGATGAGAACGTCGGGAGGATGAAGGTATTAGAAAGAATGGGCTTCAAGATAGGAAATGTTACTCGAGACATCGTGAGAAAAATAGATTTACAGCGCGTCTCTGCAGCTAAAAAGTCAGCTGAAGACCTGGTAAAGGAAAGAAGACAGACAACAAGAAACCAGAAGAGAAGCCTTGAAGGAAAAGACGACCCTAAGTACAAATGTGTTACCTTCTGAAGAAGTGACATATGGAAAAAAAAAAAAAAAAACATAGGTTGAACTTTAAATTGCGTTCCCTGAAAAGTTTGCTTTTAATGTTTATGTACTTTTTCCGCAGATTCTATGAACGCTAGAATTATGAAATTTCTTACATATATATATCTGTAAACCTAATAAACGTTGTCTCTAGAGCACATTTTGAAATTCTGATTTGAAGCTGAGATATGAGGCAAAGTGCTTGCAATTTTGCATGAATTTAAAATTGTGAATTATAATTTAAAAATAATGAAAATTCTCCTATTTTACCTATTCCAAAAACCTCATGACAGAAGCTTGTTGTTGTTATGGTCTTCAGTCCGGAGACTGGTTTGATGCAGCTCTCCACCCTACTCTATCCTGAGCAAGCCTTTTCATCTCCTCATAAGAACGGCAACCCACATCCACTTGAATCTGCTTACTATACGCGTCTCTTGGTCTCCCTCTGCGATTTTTACCCCACACACTTCCCTCCAATGCTAAATTTACGATTCCTCGATGTCTAAGAATGTGTCCTACCAAGCGATCCCTTATTTTAGTCAGGGTATGCCAAAAATTCCTTTTCTCACCAATTCTGTTCAGTACCTCTTCATTAGTTATGCGATCTACCCACCTAATCTTCAGCATTCTTCTGTAGCACCACATTTCAAAAGCCTCTATTCTCTTCCTGTCCGCACTGCTTATCGTCCATGTTTCACTCCCGTACAAGGCAACACTCCACACAAATGCCTTCAGAAAAGACTTCCTTACACTTAAATTAATATTCGATGTTAGCAAATTTCTCTTTTTCAAAAATGCTTTCCTTCCCATTTTCATTCTGCATTTTATATCCTCTGTACTGCAACCATCGCATGTTATTTTACTACCAAAGTAACAAACCTCATCTACCACCTTCATTGTTTCGTTACCTAATCTAATTCCTTCAGTATCGCCTGATTTTCTAAGACCGCATTCCATTATTTTTGTTTTGCTCTTGTTAATGTTCATTTTATATGCTCTCTTCAACACACTGTCCATTCCATTCAACTGCTCTTCCAGGTCCTTTGCTGTCTCTGACAGAACCAAAATGTCATCAGCAAAACGCAATGTTTTTATTTATTCCCCCTGAACTTTAATCCCTATTCCAAATTTTTCCTTGCTTTCCTTCACCGCCTTCTCGATGTACAAATTCAATAACATCGGAGAAAGGCTACAACCCTGAACCATGACTTATCAAACTGATGGTTCTGTAATTTTCACACCTGTCTGCGCCTGATTTCTTTGGAATGAGGATTATTACATTTTTCTTAAAGTATGAGGGTATTTCGCCAGTCTCATATATCCTACACACCAGTTCAAATAGTTTTGTCATGGATGGCTCTCCCAGAGACTTTAGTAGCTCTGAGGGTATGTCATCTACTCCTGGGGCCTTGTTACGACCTAGGTCTTTCAGGGCTCTGTCAAATTCATCTCTCAGTATAGTATCTCCTATTTCATCTTGATCTACTTCCTCTTCCCTTCCTACAGAATCGTCTCTCAGTTCATTACCTTTGTAGAGCTGCTCTATGTACCCTTTCCACCTTTCAGCTTTCCCTTCTTTGCTGAGAACTGGTTTCCCATCTGAGTTCTTGATATTCATAGAGTTGCTTTTCTTGTCCCCAAATGTCTCTTTTATTTTCCTGTAGGCGGTATCTACTTTTCCCCTTCTTATACATTCTTCTACAGATTTGCATTTGGCTTCTAGCCACTCCTGCGTAGCCATTTTGCACTTCCTGTCAATCTCATTTCTTAGTCGTCTGTACTCCATTTTGCCTGTTTCATTTACTGCATTTTTGTATTTTCTCCTTTCATCAATTAAATTTAGTATTTCCTATGATATCCAAGGATTTTTGTAGGTCTTGCCTTTCTACCTATATTGTCCTCTGCTGCCTTCACTATTTCATCTCTCAATGCTACCCATTCCTCCTCTACTGTTTTATATCCCCCTCTTTCTGTCAATTGTTGCCTAAATCTACCTCTGAAATTCTCCAGAACTTCACGTTCCTTCAATTTATCTAAGGCCCATCTCCTTATTTTCCTACCTTTCTGCAGTTTTTTCAGTTTCAGCCTACAGTTCATGACTAACAAGTTATGGTCAGAGTCTATATCTGCCCCTGGGTATGTTTTACAGTTTATAACCTGGTTCCGGAATCTATGTTTTACCATTATAAAATCTATCTGATACCTTCCGGTGTCTCCTGGTCTCTTCCACGTATACAACCTTCATTTGTGATTCCTAAACCACGTGTTTGTTACGATTAAATCATGTTCCGTGCAAAATTCTACCAGGCGACTTCCTCTTTCTTTACTTCTGCCCAGTCCATATTCACCTACTATTTTTCCTTCTCTTTCTTTTCCTACTACCGTATTCCAGTCTCCCATCACAATTAAGTTTTCATCTCCCTTAACTGTCTGAATAATTTCCTTTAGCTCCTCATATATTTCTTCGATCTCCTCATTATCTGCAGAGCTAGTTGGCATATGAACCTGTACTACTGTTGTCGGTGTTGGCTTCGTATCTATCTTGACAATGATAATGCGATCACTGTGCTGCTCATAGTAGTTTACCCGCATTACTATTTTCTTATTCATTACCAGTCCTACTCCTGTGATACCCCCAACTAATTTTGTATTTATAATCCTGTATTCACCTGACCAGAAATCCTGTTCATCCTGCCACCGAACTTCACTAATCCGCACTATGTCTAACTTTAACCTATCCATTTCCCTTTTTAAATTTTCTAATTTACCTACCCGATTAAGGGATCTAACATTCCACGCTCCGATCCGTAGAATGCCAGTATTGTCTTTCCTGATGACAACATCCTCCTGAGTAGTCCCCGCCCGGAGATCCGAATGGGGGATTATTTTACCTCCGGAATATTTTACCCGAGAGGATGCCATCATCGTATTTTCATACAGTAGAGCTGCATGTCCTCGGGAAAAGTAACGGCTGTAGTTTCCCCTTGCTTTCAGCCGTTCGCAGTAACTGTGTGGCAAAGCCACATTAGCTGATGTTACAAGGTCAGCTCAGTCAATCATCCAGACTGTTGCTCCTGTAACTACTGAAAAGGCTGCTGCCCCTCTTCAGGAACCACACGTTTGTCTGGCCTCTCCACAGATACCCCTCCGCTGTGGTTGCACCTACGGTACGGCTATCTGCATCGTTGAGGCACGCAAGCCACCCCACCTCGGCAATGTCTGTGGTCCATGGGGATGGGAGAGAAGCTTACCAAATATAAAGAGATGAAACAGAGAAATTTTTGTATAAAGCTTTTGAACAGTTTCCCAGAAAAAGGAACATACATTAATTTTTGAAAATAAAACTTCAAATTTTATTAAGAAACAGGTTGAATGTACACAATCAAAGGATGTTATATGTAAATGTGTCACTTTCATGTAAAGCTTAGTACAAAATTTCATTGACGTAACTCCAAAACTGTGGATTTGGTGCATTTTTGAAATAGTGTGTGTTTTTCTCAACGTCTCCCCTTAAAGCCTCCCTTCCTTTGACTGGTCGGTCTGATGTTTTCCTCCACCTTCTATCTTGTGCAAATGTTTTAATTTCTACAATGGGGAATAACGTTTTTACCACAACTTCAGTGGTTTGGTGACTCTGATGTAGGTCGAGATAATATGAAACCCTGTTAACCTATGAGTGCTAGTCAAATATGTGAAGAAACAAGCACGAAGGAACATGATGTTTACTGATAACGTTGTAATCTTTGAACCCATCGTAGAGAAACTTCATTGTTGAGCAGTGGAGGAAATCCCTAGAAGACAGAAGAAATAGGATTCATATTCACGGAATTTATGACATTGACTATGTCATATTGGCCATTTGTAGGAGCTCCTATTTGGTGGGTTTTGCAAATATAACTTAGGTCTTATGAATGTATGCAATTTCAAAGCAATCCGAAGTAACTTTGTACACTGAGGATCGCTAGAAATGTGGAGAAAGAATTTCCTCATTTCGAAAATTTGCTGTTTCAAGGCAACGCACTGAAGATCCATCGAAACACATCTCTCTTTATCGGGTGTAGTGCAGGTAGGAAAGACGTGGAAGTTGAACATGATAGATGGGGCTGTTTTGAGTCTCTGTATATACAGGGTGAGTCATAATGAGGAAAAATACTTCGTTAAATTTGTCAAACATTGAGCTGCAAACATAAATTCGTTTTCCGCATGTTCCTATGTCAATAAATGTGCAATTGAATGATAAAGGTGTGGAAATATGAACTGGTCTTTTGGGTGCTACCGTGCGCTGGCATTGGCCAAGCGGACACATCGGCAACAGGGCACAAGTTCCTTTACCTATGCGAACTAACCACAATACACAATACCAGCCAGTGGCTAGACTACCAACAACACTCGCATGTTGTGCCATGATGCCGATCTGTCCCCTTGGCCAATGTCGGCGTACAGTAACAGCCAAAATTCCACTACATATTTCCAGACATTTACCATTCAATTGCATTGTCATTTATTGACATAGGAACATGTGGAAAACGAATTTATGTTTGTAGCTCCGTGTGTGACAATTTGAAGGAAATAGTTTTTCTCATTTATGATGCATCCTGGATATATCTGTGTTCTCTCACAGCTCCAAATACTTTATTTCAATTTGATAGACATATAGCGTGAAATATTCGATACACATCCTGTAAGGACTGAGTTTGTTCAATTGTTTTTATGGACAAGACAGTTTGCACCTTACCTGGGGTAAGATATGTACTTAATTGTTTGAAATCTTCTGAAGGTTCTACTAGTGAATTTACAACTGTGATCGACGAAGAGTGACCTTTAAGTTTTACTAGAAAGCGATAGTGATGCAGTAATAATTGTGTTATGAGAAAGTCTGTTCTAATTTATCGTACAATTTGTCGTGAATCTTTTATAAAACGTTGGTTGGTTGGTTGGTTCGGATAAGACGATCAAAATGCTAAGGTTATCGGTCTCTCAGTGGGGAGGGGAAGGAGTGATGATAGGAAAGGAGGGGAAGGGAAAAGAAATCCAGCGAGGAAAGAAGGAAGAAAGATTGCATTAGCTTGGGCCCTGTCCTCGCCACGCACGTACTCACGAAAGAACTGTGAGTCCCCTGAGGGGTATACGACGTTCGCTTTTTTGACTGAACATGCAACTTTGTTAAGAGCCTTATGTTCATTGATATTGAAGTTATTACTTACGAAGGCCTATACCACGGAGAGAACATCGTGACCACCATACGAACAACAGCGGATAGAGTTACAGTAAAGCAGGAGTTTCTGTCCGTCCATTTGGGAAACAGTGTGCCGCCGACAGCCGACAACTGTCGGTGAAGGGTGCCCAGATCGCACGTCGCACGTTGAGACACACGCCTAGTGTGTAGAAGCCGCGCCGTTTCTGAGCGTTCAGCCGCACGGTAAACTCAGCACGTTGTCCACTCACCGTATCAAACACTCTGCGTGTGTTGACGGCTTCACGGTGTGAAGAGTGGGCAGGAGAAGTTTTAGGAGCGACCCGCGCCTGGACCACAATAAAGAGACTGGAGACCTCGCGAACAGCGCGGGGAGAACAACTCCCTCATGATTCGCGTGTCACGGAAGAACCCAGAGAAGTAATTCGCGAATATGGGCTGTTCTCTGCCCGCCTGTCTCTGCCCCCCACATACACAGACGCAGTGGAACACACGGGCTCGTGCAAATAAACTGCCTGTGTGGCGCCGACGTTTCATTAATTATATTGTGCCGCGGCCCTTTTAGGGAAAGCGGAGAGGGCTGGCGGGCGCCCGCGGCTTGTATTCGGGTACCGCGTTTGCCCGCGCCGCGCGGCCACAAAGGCAGCGGTCGCGACCCGCGCGCTACAAAGAAGCCCGCCCGCCAAAGGGCAAATTTAATTTGGATTTAATTAACTGCGCGCCTCGCCGCGTGTGTGCGCGGAATTAGCCTACCTGCTAGTGGCCGGGGAACAGCCGGAACACGTCCCTAGAGACTTTTGACTTTTTTGTTCCAAACTGCACGGACCTAGGGGCGGATTTTCGACCTCTTTGCAAAACGTAGAGACTTTTCTCAGGGACGATGCAGAATAGAAGTACTTTTTTCCGGAGAATGCCATCATGGTTGACCAACGCAGTTTATTTGTTGGCTCAGTGCTACCGGTTTTAAACAAATGTCTAGTGCTTTAAAATCAACCTTTAGCGAATCCAGGGGGCGGGGATTCCAGCTCCTCTTTCTTTTTTTTCGAAATCAGTTTGGTCCTTTGGTCCGTAGGGACTTTCATGGTGAACGTAGGGATTGTAAGGATTTTTGACACGTCAGATGGGGGGGGGGGCATGGTTGGAAACGAGTTGGCAACAATGGACCAGCTGGCGGCCTGGCCTCTCTCTGGTAACAGAGCTGCACGGCATGAGGCACACTGCGGTACTTCCTGAGGCGGCGTTTCCTTTCATTACCGTTCTGATTTCTGCCAGCAGGGCATCACGTTGGCTACAGCTACAGCGAGGCTGGCCGAGAAATCCCGCGCTACCGTCACCGAAGTCTGAACTGCGAAGGGTCTCTTGCAATCGATGTAGTCAATGTGAAGAAAATAAAGTGGGATGTTCCCCTATAAGCTGTGCTCCTGCTGCAGTTCATCCCAGCCCCACTGACAATCGCCCCAAATTTGCGACTGAATAGGGGATTTCCTGTCAGAGAGGACACAGTTCGTAGTAATCGTTGGTAAGGCATCGACTAAAACAGAGGTGATATAGGGCGTTCCACAGGGTAGTGTTATTGGTCCTCTGCTGTTCCTTATTTACATAAACGATTTAGGGGAAATCTAAGTAGCTCTCTTAGGATGTTTGCAAATGAGGCCGTCATTTACCGTCTAGTAAAATCATCTGAAGATCAAAACCAACTGCAGAACGATCTGAATAAGATATCAGTATGGCGTAAAAATTGGCAATTGACTCTAAATAATGAAAAGTGTGAAGTCGTCCACATGAGTACGAAAAGAAATCCGTTAAACTTTGTTTACAAGATAAATAAATCAAAAGTGAAGGCCGTAAACTCCACAAAATACCTAGGACATAATTGGAAAGAACACGTAGATAAGTCGTGCGAAAGGCGAACCAGAGACTGCGTTTTATTGGCAGAACCCTTAAAAGATGCAACAGAACTACAAAAGAATCTGCATACACTACGCTTGTCCGTCCATTTTTGGAGTATTGCTGCCCAGTGTGGGATCCTTATCAGGTGGGTTTGACGGAGGACATCGAAAGAGTCCAGAGAAATGCAGCTCGTTTTGTATTGTCACGATACAGGGGAGACAGCGTTACGGAAATAATACAGGATCTGGGATGGGAATCATTACAACAACGGCGCTTATCGCTGTGGCGGGGTCTACTTACGAAACTCCAATCGCCAAAATTCTCCTCTGAATGCGAAAGTATATTGGTGACTCCCACTTACATAGATAGAAAAGGTCATCAGCAAAAAGTATGAGAAATTAGAGGTCGAACGGAGAGATTCGGGTGTTCTTTCTTCTCGCGCGCTATTCGAGAATGGAATGGGAGATAAATAGTATAAAGGTGGTTCGATGAACCCTCTGCCAGGCACTTAAATGTGATTTGCAGAGTATCCCATGTAGATGTCGATGTAGAGAAATATCGCATGAAAACTGATAGCACTACATGGAGAACCACCTAAAAACCATCATTTATGTATTCACAGGAGAATAGAAAATGTGAGGGATGTAAACGGATAAGCCATGGTGACAGTGAACGTGGAAAAATTTGGGCAGGATGAAGTGGAGCTTCATACGGTGCAATGGAGGTCTTGTATGAAGGAGAAATGGATGATTTGAGATTCTATTTTTGTGTGTGGCAAACTGTCAGTATGTATAGCAGAATAAAAGAGAATGAAGCTTTACTGCAGGAGTATAGAGATTTGAAGCAGACGGTCCTGTATAAACCACATAGACTACACAGCGTCTCATTCTAACAGACAGCAATGTACCAGTATACTGCAAACTTTATAGACTAGCTAAGTATTTACAGATGATGGTGGAACAACAAGTAGATCAGCAGCTAGCAGATGGGCTAATTCAGTGCGGTAATAGTGTATGGTCCGTTGGAGTTGTCCTCATACTCAAGACTCCAGATGGGCCAAAAAAGTACCAGTGCGGATGTGACTATAGGGGCCTGAAAAAACAATCACGGACTCATACCCAGTCCAAGTATCACAGAGATCATTTAGGGCAGTTTACGTTTTTCTCCATGATGGATTTAAGGAGAGGGTACAACATGATCGACGTACAACCTACAACCTCTGATAATGAAGTTCGGTGACTAATCCTATAACTTTAACATAGATGAGCTATGAACAACAATTACCTTACTAACCTTCGAAGTAAGGTACGTGAACCAAATAAGGCCCACCTAACGTTTAGGCATTTCGAGTTCAAATGTTTGTAGAGTCTATGGGACTTAACTACGGGGTCATCAGTCCCTAAACTTACAAACTACTTATGAACTACTTACAACTAAGGACGGCACAAATATCCATGCCCGAGGAGGGATTCGAACCCCCGACCGTAGTGGCCGAGCAGACCGTGACTGGAGCGCCTCAGTCCCCTCGGCCACCGCGGCCGGCTAGGCATTTCGTATGCAGTGTGTGTCTAAGCGGTAATATTCCAGATCGTGCGTGCAACATCCTACAACTATATTCAATTCAAAAATAAATTAAAATGGAAAGTTTATGTAATTAATATAATCACTTTAAAGAAAATGCTTAACCCCTGCAAGTGGGCCTTGTTAGGAGACCCTGTTCCCAGTATGGCCCATAGCCGCATCTAGGTCATATTAACATTCTGGGGCAGGTAAATAGCAGGAAAACTGTTGGAATACACTGCCAGAGTTGTAATTTTATTTTCGACGTAAGTGAAATGAGATGATACATCGAATTTTATATATACATTATTATTATTATTATTATTATTTTTTTTTTTTTTTTGCAAACGCTTCACACAGTACTGTTGGTAATTTACTTACTGTTTATTAATTTTTAAGATTATTAAATGTAATCAGCAACCAACATTGTTCTGACAGCTGTAAGTTTCCTTATCGTAAGTTAATAGGAACATAAGTCTCATTACATTTTCTATAATGGGCCTTATTGGCCTTATTGGGAACAACCTGTTTAAAACGCGTGTGTGTTTATTGTTTAAAAAGAAACGTTTGTTCATGAAGATGATGCCACTATCATAATACAGCACAATTTTCTGTCACATATACATATTTACCAGTACAAATGCTTCATGAGCGAAGCGATTGCATTAGATGAAACGTACCGTGAAAATAAGAAGCAGAACCTCCTTCGTAGCACAACTGAAATTGTTAATTTCGGAAGAGTTTTACAACACTTTACGTCTTTGTTTGAGTGCCTGCTGCAATTCTACAATATTTAGATATTTTATAGCATCAAAAACTGGAACAGAGCTGCCCGAAACAAAAAATGTTAAAATGTTTGTACAGCTTATGGGACTCAACTAAGGGGTCATCAATCCCTAAACTTACAAAATACTTATGAACTAGCTAATACTAAGGACGGCACAAATATCCATGCCCGAAACAGCTAATGTTAAAAATCGATTGTGAAAATGAAAATCCTATTAGAAACATAACTGTAAAATAGCTTCTTACCTTGTGAATACAGCAACCAGCCACTACCAAATTATTTTAAGGACACGATGTATGCGATAACGTTTTATTAACTAAGTGCACGTAACATTAGCATTAGGGTATCTAACACGAATATTAGCATTTTTAATGCTGTAAGCCAAATACCTTGCAGCGTGAACTGCTCAAAAGTCAGCAACTGTCATCATAGGGTTCAACCTCGCAAAGTCCATCCAGTGTGGCTATGTGGCATTCATATATGGAAATATACACAGTTCTGCAAACCCCTTTCAGTTGTTATACCCATTTGTAAAGCAGATGACCTTTAAATTCTGTGTTACAAGTTGCTAATATTAATTTCATAAACAAAAAATCGATCTGTGGTAAGGTAACTGATCTCGTGCCCCCAATAGTCATTTACACATCATAAAATGAAACTTTTTGTACTTCTTGTTCACCAGTACGACCTACAGTAACTAGTTTTTAAGAGTTACTAGGATTCTAAAAACCTGTTATTTATAATACTGAATATCGTATTGCCTAGACTGACAGATTTTTAGCAAGAGTAAGTTAATCTGAACACAAGCAGTAGGGCTACTTGTATTCCTGAGCTATGCAGGGTGTTACAAAAAGGTACGGCCAAACTTTCAGGAAACATTCTTCACACACAAATAAAGAAAATATGTTACGTGGACATGTGTCCGGATACGCTTAATTTCCATGTTAGAGCTCATTTTATTACTTCTCTTCAAATCACATTTATCATGAAATGGAAGCATGCAGCAACAGAACGTACCAGCGTGACTTCAAACACTTTGTTACAGGAAATGTTCAAAACGTCCTCCGTTAGCGAGGATACATGTATCCACCCTCCGTCGCATGGAATCCCTGATGCGCTGATGCAGCCCTGGAGAATGGCATATTGTATCACAGCCGTCCACAATACGAGCACGAAGAGTCTTTACATTTGGTACTGGAGTTGCGTAGACGAGAACTTTCAAATGCCCCCATAAATGAAAGTCGAGAGGGTTGAGGTCAGGAGAGCGTGGAGGCCATGGAATTGGTCCGCCTCTACCAATCCATCAGTCACCGAATCTGTTGTTGAGAAGTGTACGAACACGTGGACTGAAATGTGCAGGAGCTCCATCGTGCATGAACCACATGTTGTGTCGTACTTGTAAAGGCACATGATCTAGCAGCACAGGTAGAGTATCCCGTATGAAATCATGATAACGTGCTCCAGTGAGCGTAGGTAGAAGAACATGAGGCCCAATCAAGACATCACCAACAAGTCCTGCCCAAACGTTCACAGAAAAACTGTGTTGATGACGTGATTGCACAATTGCGTCCGGATTCTCGTCAGCCCACACGTAACAATTGGGTATTTTGACAATTGTCTGCACGAATTATTTCGATTTACAATTAAAGAGAAATACTAAAATGAGCTCGAACACGGAAATTAAGCCGTTCCGGACACATGTCCACATAAAATATTTTCTTTCTTTGTGTGTGAGGAATGTTTCCTGAAAGTTTGGCCGAACCTTTTTGTAACACCCTGTATAATTTGGAAGACAGTATTAGGTCTTTTTATTCCTTTCTGAAATTGATTTATGTATTTAAACGCTTATCAGCTCTTCACCATCGTGCTTCATGTACACTGCAATACCGAAATAGTACACACGTGACTATGAATTGGGTATATATATACGGCAGTAGCTATATAATACTCGATTTATCTCCTATCAACCCTGGTATTTATATGACGCTTGCCACTATCATGGCGTCCGGCGAGAGGTTCAAATTATGCCGCGACAGCAGCGCCGTTAGTGAGTCTAGCTACTTTTGCTGGTAACACGGGCGAGCACAGGTGCGCTATCTGGCGGCGGCCGCTTTAAGTCTCCGTTTCTGTATTTCTTCAGGAAGCCGCGGGCCACGCGGAGGACAGGAACAAAACTCGGGGCTGTCTCTTTGTAGGGTGTCGGGGAACTTCGCCGGGCGCATATTTAAGTTAATTACTCATTTTAAGCATTCCCCCGTGTGCCGGAACTTCCTGTCCGGAAGCGACGAGAAGTTGAGAGCGAGTTGGCCGCCCCGAGGGCAATTAAATTAATGAAACTTGCACCGGAGTAATTTCTTAATTCCTCGTAATTACTTTCTTTGTCGCGTTCTTTCCGATGCCGCCGTGTGCAGGCCGCATCCCGTCCACTGCGCTGTCTTCTGGCACCGAGGAAGCCGCATAGGGCTGTCCGTCTACCTCTGCTCCCGCCAGCTCGATACACCATCTCTCTTCCCCTCTCCTCTTATCCCTCCCCTCTACATCTACATAGATACTCTGCAAATCACATTCAAGTGCCTGGCAGAGGGTTCACAATCACTTTCATAACTTTTCTCTACCGTTCCATTCTCTAATAGCGCGCGGGAAGAGAGAACACCTAAATAGTTCCGTTTTCGATCTGATTTTTCTTATTTCATTGGGATGGTCACGTCTCCCTAAGTAGGTGGGTGCTAGCAAAACATTTTCACTTTCAGAAGTGAATGTCGCTAATTGAAACTTCGCAAACAGGTCACGCCGCAATGAATAACGTCTTTCTTTTAATGATTTCCACCCCAATTCGTGCAACATTTTCGTGACGCTTCCCCCCCCCCCCCCCACGTAACGTGATAAAACAAAATGAGCTGCCCTTCTCTGAACCTTCTCAATATCTTCCGTCAGGCCGGCCGCGGTGGCCGAGGTGACTGAGGCGCTCCAGTCACGGTCAGCACGGCCACTACGGTCGGGGGTTCGAATCCCCCCTCGGGCATGGATATTTGTGCCGTCCTGGTTCGTAAGTAGTTCATAAGTAGTTTGTAAGTTTAGGGACTGATGACCCCGTAGTTAAGTCCCATAAGCTTTACAAACATTTGAACATTTGATCTTCCGTCAGTCCCCCCTGGTGAGGGTCCCACACTGGGCAACAGTACTCCAGGAGAGGACGCACATGTGTGATGTTGGCAGTATCTTTGGCGTAGCTGGTGCATCTTCGTAGATGTACTCTTTGCCATACACCCTGCGGTGGCTTGCGGACTGTGAAACATTCCCCTTTAAATGATACATACGTCACCCAAATTTCATGGTAATTAGTGAAACGGTTGCAAAATACTAACACGAATTATTTACAGACGAATGGAAAAACTGGTGCAATTTGAACTTGGGGAATATCAGTTTGGATTTATGAGAAATGTGGGAATACGTGAGTCAATACTCACATTACGACTTATGTTAGAAGATAGATTAAGGAGAGGGAAACCTACCTTTTCAGTATTTGTGAATCTAGAGAAAGCTCTTGATAGTGTTGACTGGAATACACTCATTCGGATTCTGAAGGTAGCAGGGGTCAAATATAGGGAGTGAAGAGTTACATTCAACTTATACAAAAAACCGACAGCAATTATTAGAGTCAAAGGTCATGAAAGGGTTGCACTGGTTGCGAAGTAAGTAGGAAAGGCTTGTAGCCTTTCCACAATGTTGTTATCTGTACTATGAGCAAGCTGTGAAGGAATATGAGAAGAAATTTGGAGGTGGAATTATAGGCCAGGAAGAGGGAATAAAAAACTTGCGTTTTGCAGATTATATACTAATTCTGTCAGAGACAGCAAAAGATCTGGAGTAGCAATTAAATGGAATGGACAGTATCTTAAAAGGAAGATATAAGATGAACATTAACAAGAGTAAAACGAGGATAATGGAATGTAGTGTCAGAAAATCAGGCGATGGAGAAGGAATTACATTAGGTAATTAGACGATAAAAGTGGTAGATGAGTTTTGTTATTTGGGTAGCAAGATAACTTCTGATGGCCGAAGTGAGATATAAATGCGAAATGGCTATGGAAAGAATAGCATTTCTGAATAAGCTGAATTTGTTGACCTCCAATGTTAGAAAGATGTTACTGAAAGCATTTGTCTGGACTGTAGCATTGTATGGGAGTGAAACGTGAACAATAAAGAGATCAGACAAAAAGACGATAGAAGCTTTCAAAATGTGGTATGTAAACGTATGATGAAGATTAGACGGGTAGATCACGTAACTAATGAGGAGGTGCTAAATGTTCAAATGTATGTTAAGCTTATGGGACTTAACTGCGGGATCACCAGTGACTAAACTGAAAAACTACTTACAAATCTACCTTATACAAAAGACAACAAAAATATCCATGCCCGAGGAGGGATTCGAACCCCCGATGGGTAAGGCATCGCGCATCGGAGCATAGCGCCTCAATCAACTCGTCCACTCTGCTGCGACAAGGAGTTGCTCAACAGAGTTGGGGAGAAAAGGAGTTCCTGGCATATCCTGACTAAGAGAAGGTATAGGTTGATGCCGCGGTAGAGTAGCCGAGCGGTCTAAGGCGCCTCGTTGCGGAGCGCGCGGTTGCTCGCCGTCGGGGATTCGAGTCCTCCCTTGGGAATGGGTGTGTGTGTTGTCCTTAGGTTAGTTTACCTTAGTTTAAGTAGTTTGTAAGCTACGGACTGATTACCACGCAGTTTGGTCCGATAGATTTACAAAAATTTTGATAGGTTGGTGGGGCACATTCTGAGACATCAAGGAATCGTCAACTTAGCATTAGAAGGAAGTGTATGGGGTAAAAAACATAGAGGGAGACCGAGGGACGAATACAATTAGCAGATTCAAAAGGATGTAGATTGCCATTCGTATCCTGAGATCAAGAGGCTTGCACAGGACAGGGTAGCGTGGACTGCTGGATGAAACCAGCCTGCAGACTGTAGACCACAACAACATAATGAAAAGGTTCGAAAAACTTACGGGTATCCTGCCAGGTATCATAATCGACGAAGGTCGATATTTCGGCAGGAGACCACCCTGCCATTTTCAAGGCGAAAGAAATTTCAGTGCGGAAGCAATGTGAAACGATCTTTAAAACCTCAGTTTTCAATGAGTAAACAGGAAAGTCAACACACACCGAACAAGCAAGCACACAGCGCCGACACGACCAAAGATGAAACCGATCAACATTTCAATAATAAACACCAGTTCTAGATGGATGAGGTCTGATTAGTTTTGTCCCTCCGTTTTTTGACAAGTGAGAGAGCAGGATCCCATGATCGTTGCACATTGCTTCCTCACTGAGGGTTCGCCTTGAAAATGGCAGTGTGGTCTCTTGCCGAAATATCGACCGTCATCGATTTTGATATCGGGCAACATACCCGTAAGTTTTTCGAAGTTGTTATTCGCCAGGAGAAATTAACGAATCGTAATGAAATGGTGTCAAACACTGTAGTCAGGTACGTTCTGCCATCCACAGAACAAAAGATTATGAGGACAGTAAGCTAGTCCTAGGAGTTAGGCTAGTGCTTGGAGGTAGGCAGAACACTTGGAGGTACGCTAACCCTTGGAGGTACGCTAGCCCTTGGAGGTACGCTAGCCCTTAGGGCCCTTGGAGGTGTGCTAGATCTTGGAGGTACACTGGCTGTGGCACCTACGCTACCCCTTGGAGTTACGCTAGCCCTTGGAGGTACGCTAGCCCTTGGAGGAAAGCTAGCTCTTGGAGGTACACTAGCCCTTGGACGTACACTAGCCCTTGAAAGTACGCTAGCCCTTGGCGGAAGCTAGCTCTTGGAGGAAAGCTAGCCCTTGGAGGTACGCTAACCCTTGGAGGTACGATAGACCTTGGAGGAAAGCTAGCTCTTGGAGGTACGGTAGCCCTTGGAGAAAAGCTAGCTCTTGGAGGTACGCTAACCATTGGAACAAAGCTAGCTCTTGGAGGAAAGCTGGAGGTTCGATAACCCTTGGAGGTACGCTAGCTCTTGGAGAAAAGCTAGCTCTTAAGAGGTACGCTAACCCTTGGAGGTGCGCTAACCCTTGGAGGAAAGCTAGCTCTTGGAGGTACGCTAGCCCTTGGAGGTACGCTAGCCCTTGGAGGGAAGCTAGCTCTTGGAGGAAAGCTAGCTCTTGGAGGTACACTAGCCCTTGGAGGTACACTAGCCCTTGAAGGTACGCTAGCCCTTGGCGGAAGCTAGCTCTTGGAGGAAAGCTAGCCCTTGGAGGTACGCTAACCCTTGGAGGTACGCTAGACCTTGGAGGAGAGCTAGCTCTTGGAGGTACGGTAGCCCTTGG
Source organism: Locusta migratoria (assembly GCA_026315105.1). Classification (NCBI taxonomy): domain Eukaryota; kingdom Metazoa; phylum Arthropoda; class Insecta; order Orthoptera; family Acrididae; genus Locusta; species Locusta migratoria. Next base: position 101,519,140 of record CM048754.1, read on the forward strand.
AGAAAAGCTAGCTCTTGGAGGTACGCTAACCCTTGGAACAAAGCTAGCTCTTGGAGGAAAGCTAGCTCTTAAGAGGTACGCTAACCCTTGGAGGTGCGCTAACCCTTGGAGGAAAGCTAGCTCTTGGAGGTACGCTAGCCCTTGGAGGAAAGCTAGCTCTTGGAGGAAAGCTAGCCCTTGGAGGTACACTAGCCCTTGAAGGTACGCTAGCCCTTGGTGGAAGCTAGCTCTTGGAGGAAAGCTAGCCCTTGGAGGTACGCTAACACTTGGAGGTACGCTAGACCTTGGAGGAAAGCTAGCTCCTGGAGGTACGATAGCCCTTGGAGAAAAGCTAGCTCTTGGAGGTACGCTAACCCTTGGAACAAAGCTAGCTCTTGGAGGAAAGCTGGAGGTTCGATAACCCTTGGAGGTACGCTAGCTCTTGGAGGAAAGCTAGCTCTTAAGAGGTACGCTAACCCTTGGAGGTGCGCTAACCCTTGGAGGAAAGCTAGCTCTTGGAGGTACGCTAGCCCTTGGAGGTACGCTAGCCCTTGGAGGAAAGCTAGCTCTTGGAGGAAAGCTAGCTCTTGGAGGTACACTAGCCCTTGGAGGTACACTAGTCCTTGAAGGTACACTAGCCCTTGGCGGAAGCTAGCTCTTGGAGGAAAGCTAGCCCTTGGAGGTACGCTAACCCTTGGAGGTACGCTAGACCTTGGAGGAAAGCTAGCTCTTGGAGGAAAGCTAGCTCTTGGAGGTACACTAGCCCTTGGAGGTACACTAGCCCTTGAAGGTACGCTAGACCTTGGCGGAAGCTAGCTCTTGGAGGAAAGCTAGCCCTTGGAGGTACACTAGCCCTTGAAGGTACGCTAGCCCTTGGCGGAAGCTAGCTCTTGGAGGAAAGCTAGCCCTTGGAGGTACGCTAACCCTTGGAGGTGCGCTAACCCTTGGAGGAAAGCTAGCTCTTGGAGGTACGCTAGCCCTTGGAGGAAAGCTATCCCATGGAGGCAGGCTAGCCCTTGGAGGTAAGCTAGCTCTAAGAGGTACGCTAACTCTTGGAGGCAGGCTAGCCCTTGGAGTTCAGCTAGCTGTTGGAGGTACGCTAACCCTTGGAGGCAGGCTAGCCCTTGGAGGTAAGCTAGCTGTTGGGGGTAAGCTACCTCTTGGGGGTATGCTAACCGTTGGAAGCAGGCTAGCCCTTGGAGGAAAGCTAGCTCTTGGAGAAAAACTAGCTCTTGGACGTACGCTAGTCATTGGAGGAAAGCTAGCTCTTGGAGGTACACTAGCCCTTGGAGGTACGCTAACCCTTGGAGGTGCGCTAACCCTTGGAGGAAAGCTAGCTCTTGGAGGTACGCTAGCCCTTGGAGGTACGCTAGCCCTTGGAGGAAAGCTATCTCTTGGAGGAAAGCTAGCTCTTGGAGGTACACTAGCCCTTGGAGGTACACTAGCCCTTGAAGGTACGCTAGCCCTTGGCGGAAGCTAGCTCTTGGAGGAAAGCTAGCCCTTGGAGGTACGCTAACCCTTGGAGGTACGCTAGACCTTGGAGGAAAGCTAGCTCTTGGAGGTACGGTAGCCCTTGGAGAAAAGCTAGCTCTTGGAGGTACGCTAACTCTTGGAACAAAGGAAACTCTTGGAGGAAAGCTGGTGTTTCGATAACCCTTGGAGGTACGCTAGCTCTTGGAGGAAAGCTAGCTCTTAAGAGGTACGCTAACCCTTGGAGGTGCGCTAACCCTTGGAGGAAAGCTAGCTCTTGGAGGTACGCTAGCCCTTGGAGGAAAGCTAGCTCTTGGAGGAAAGCTAGCTCTTGGAGGTACACTAGCCCTTGGAGGTACACTAGCCCTTGAAGGTACGCTAGCCCTTTGCGGAAGCTTGCTCTTGGAGGAAAGCTAGCCCTTGGTGGTACGCTAACCCTTGGAGGTACGCTAGACCTTGGAGGAAAGCTAGCTCTTGGAGGTACAGTAGCCCTTGGAGAAAAGCTAGCTCTTGGAGGTACGCTAACCCTTGGAACAAAGCTAGCTCTTGGAGGAAAGCTAGCTCTTAAGAGGTACGCTAACCCTTGGAGGTGCGCTAACCCTTGGAGGAAAGCTAGCTCTTGGAGGTACGCTAGCCCTTGGAGGAAAGCTAGCTCTTGGAGGAAAGCTAGCCCTTGGAGGTACACTAGCCCTTGAAGGTACGCTAGCCCTTGGCGGAAGCTAGCTCTTGGAGGAAAGCTAGCCCTTGGAGGTACGCTAACCCTTGGAGGTACGCTAGACCTTGGAGGAAAGCTAGCTCATGGAGGTACGATAGCCCTTGGAGAAAAGCTAGCCCTTGGAGGTACGCTAACCCTTGGAACAAAGCTAGCTCTTGGAGGAAAGCTGGAGGTTCGATAACCCTTGGAGGTACGCTAGCTCTTGGAGGAAAGCTAGCTCTTAAGAGGTACGCTAACCCTTGGAGGTGCGCTAACCCTTGGAGGAAAGCTAGCTCTTGGAGGTACGCTAGCCCTTGGAGGTACGCTAGCCCTTGGAGGAAAGCTAGCTCTTGGAGGAAAGCTAGCTCTTGGAGGTACACTAGCCCTTGGAGGTACACTAGTCCTTGAAGGTACGCTAGCCCTTGGCGGAAGCTAGCTCTTGGAGGAAAGCTAGCCCTTGGAGGTACACTAGCCCCTTGAAGGTACGCTAGCCCTTGGCGGAAGCTAGCTCTTGGAGGAAAGCTAGCTCTTGGAGGTACACTAGCCCTTGGAGGTACACTAGTCCTTGAAGGTACACTAGCCCTTGGCGGAAGCTAGCTCTTGGAGGAAAGCTAGCCCTTGGAGGTACGCTAACCCTTGGAGGTGCGCTAGACCTTGGAGGAAAGCTAGCTCTTGGAGGTACGCTAGCCCTTGGAGGTACGCTAACCCTTGGAGGAAAGCTAGCCCTTGGAGGTACACTAGTCCTTGAAGGTACGCTAGCCCTTGGCGGAAGCTAGCTCTTGGAGGAAAGCTAGCCCTTGGAGGTACGCTAACCCTTGGAGGTACGCTAGACCTTGGAGGAAAGCTAGCTCTTGGAGGAAAGCTAGCTCTTGGAGGTACACTAGCCCTTGGAGGTACACTAGCCCTTGAAGGTACGCTAGCCCTTGGCGGAAGCTAGCTCTTGGAGGAAAGCTAGCTCTTGGAGGTACACTAGCCCTTGGAGGTACACTAGTCCTTGAAGGTACACTAGCCCTTGGCGGAAGCTAGCTCTTGGAGGAAAGCTAGCCCTTGGAGGTACGCTAACCCTTGGAGGTGCGCTAGACCTTGGAGGAAAGCTAGCTCTTGGAGGTACGCTAGCCCTTGGAGGTACGCTAACCCTTGGAGGAAAGCTAGCCCTTGGAGGTACACTAGTCCTTGAAGGTACGCTAGCCCTTGGCGGAAGCTAGCTCTTGGAGGAAAGCTAGCCCTTGGAGGTACGCTAACCCTTGGAGGTACGCTAGACCTTGGAGGAAAGCTAGCTCTTGGAGGAAAGCTAGCTCTTGGAGGTACACTAGCCCTTGGAGGTACACTAGCCCTTGAAGGTACGCTAGCCCTTGGCGGAAGCTAGCTCTTGGAGGAAAGCTAGCCCTTGGAGGTACACTAGCCCTTGAAGGTACGCTAGCCCTTGGCGGAAGCTAGCTCTTGGAGGAAAGCTAGCCCTTGGAGGTACGCTAACCCTTGGAGGTGCGCTAACCCTTGGAGGAAAGCTAGCTCTTGGAGGTACGCTAGCCCTTGGAGGAAAGCTATCCCATGGAGGCAGGCTAGCCCTTGGAGGTAAGCTAGCTCTAAGAGGTACGCTAACTCTTGGAGGCAGGCTAGCCCTTGGAGTTCAGCTAGCTGTTGGAGGTACGCTAACCCTTGGAGGCAGGCTGTTGGGGGTAAGCTACCTCTTGGGGGTATGCTAACCGTTGGAAGCAGGCTAGCCCTTGGAGGAAAGCTAGCTCTTGGAGAAAAACTAGCTCTTGGACGTACGCTAGTCATTGGAGGAAAGCTAGCTCTTGGAGGTACACTAGCCCTTGGAGGTACGCTAACCCTTGGAGGTGCGCTAACCCTTGGAGGAAAGCTAGCTCTTGGAGGTACGCTAGCCCTTGGAGGTACGCTAGCCCTTGGAGGAAAGCTATCTCTTGGAGGAAAGCTAGCTCTTGGAGGTACACTAGCCCTTGGAGGTACACTAGCCCTTGAAGGTACGCTAGCCCTTGGCGGAAGCTAGCTCTTGGAGGAAAGCTAGCCCTTGGAGGTACGCTAACCCTTGGAGGTATGCTAGACCTTGGAGGAAAATTAGCTCTTGGAGGTACGGTAGCCCTTGGAGAAAAGCTAGCTCTTGGAGGTACGCTAACTCTTGGAACAAAGCTAGCTCTTGGAGGAAAGCTGGAGTTTCGATAACCCTTGGAGGTACGCTAGCCCTTGGAGGAAAGCTAGCTCTTGGAGGAAAGCTAGCTCTTGGAGGTACACTAGCCCTTGGAGGTACACTAGCCCTTGAAGGTACGCTAGCCCTTGGCGGAAGCTTGCTCTTGGAGGAAAGCTAGCCCTTGGTGGTACACTAACCCTTGGAGGTACGCTAGACCTTGGAGGAAAGCTAGCTCTTGGAGGTACAGTAGCCCTTGGAGAAAAGCTAGCTCTTGGAGGTACGCTAACCCTTGGAACAAAGCTAGCTCTTGGAGGAAAGCTAGCTCTTAAGAGGTACGCTAACCCTTGGAGGTGCGCTAACCCTTGGAGGAAAGCTAGCTCTTGGAGGTACGGTAGCCCTTGGAGAAAAGCTAGCTCTTGGAGGTACGCTAACTGTTGGAACAAAGGAAACTCTTGGAGGAAAGCTGGAGTTTCGATAACCCTTGGAGGTACGCTATCTCTTGGAGGAAAGCTAGCTCTTAAGAGGTACGCTAACCCTTGGAGGTGCGCTAACCCTTGGAGGAAAGCTAGCTCTTGGAGGTACGCTAGCCCTTGGAGGAAAGCTAGCTCTTGGAGGAAAGCTAGCTCTTGGAGGTACACTAGCCCTTGGAGGTACACTAGCCCTTGAAGGTACGCTAGCCCTTTGCGGAAGCTTGCTCTTGGAGGAAAGCTAGCCCTTGGTGGTACGCTAACCCTTGGAGGTACGCTAGACCTTGGAGGAAAGCTAGCTCTTGGAGGTACGGTAGCCCTTGGAGAAAAGCTAGCTCTTGGAGGTACGCTAACTCTTGGAACAAAGGAAACTCTTGGAGGAAAGCTGGTGTTTCGATAACCCTTGGAGGTACGCTAGCTCTTGGAGGAAAGCTAGCTCTTAAGAGGTACGCTAACCCTTGGAGGTGCGCTAACCCTTGGAGGAAAGCTAGCTCTTGGAGGTACGCTAGCCCTTGGAGGAAAGCTAGCTCTTGGAGGAAAGCTAGCTCTTGGAGGTACACTAGCGCTTGGAGGTACACTAGCCCTTGAAGGTACGCTAGCCCTTTGCGGAAGCTTGCTCTTGGAGGAAAGCTAGCCCTTGGTGGTACGCTAACCCTTGGAGGTACGCTAGACCTTGGAGGAAAGCTAGCTCTTGGAGGTACAGTAGCCCTTGGAGAAAAGCTAGCTCTTGGAGGTACGCTAACCCTTGGAACAAAGCTAGCTCTTGGAGGAAAGCTAGCTCTTAAGAGGTACGCTAACCCTTGGAGGTGCGCTAACCCTTGGAGGAAAGCTAGCTCTTGGAGGTACGCTAGCCCTTGGAGGAAAGCTAGCTCTTGGAGGAAAGCTAGCCCTTGGAGGTACACTAGCCCTTGAAGGTACGCTAGCCCTTGGCGGAAGCTAGCTCTTGGAGGAAAGCTAGCCCTTGGAGGTACGCTAACCCTTGGAGGTACGCTAGACCTTGGAGGAAAGCTAGCTCATGGAGGTACGATAGCCCTTGGAGAAAAGCTAGCCCTTGGAGGTACGCTAACCCTTGGAACAAAGCTAGCTCTTGGAGGAAAGCTGGAGGTTCGATAACCCTTGGAGGTACGCTAGCTCTTGGAGGAAAGCTAGCTCTTAAGAGGTACGCTAACCCTTGGAGGTGCGCTAACCCTTGGAGGAAAGCTAGCTCTTGGAGGTACGCTAGCCCTTGGAGGTACGCTAGCCCTTGGAGGAAAGCTAGCTCTTGGAGGAAAGCTAGCTCTTGGAGGTACACTAGCCCTTGGAGGTACACTAGTCCTTGAAGGTACGCTAGCCCTTGGCGGAAGCTAGCTCTTGGAGGAAAGCTAGCCCTTGGAGGTACACTAGCCCCTTGAAGGTACGCTAGCCCTTGGCGGAAGCTAGCTCTTGGAGGAAAGCTAGCTCTTGGAGGTACACTAGCCCTTGGAGGTACACTAGTCCTTGAAGGTACACTAGCCCTTGGCGGAAGCTAGCTCTTGGAGGAAAGCTAGCCCTTGGAGGTACGCTAACCCTTGGAGGTGCGCTAGACCTTGGAGGAAAGCTAGCTCTTGGAGGTACGCTAGCCCTTGGAGGTACGCTAACCCTTGGAGGAAAGCTAGCCCTTGGAGGTACACTAGTCCTTGAAGGTACGCTAGCCCTTGGCGGAAGCTAGCTCTTGGAGGAAAGCTAGCCCTTGGAGGTACGCTAACCCTTGGAGGTACGCTAGACCTTGGAGGAAAGCTAGCTCTTGGAGGAAAGCTAGCTCTTGGAGGTACACTAGCCCTTGGAGGTACACTAGCCCTTGAAGGTACGCTAGCCCTTGGCGGAAGCTAGCTCTTGGAGGAAAGCTAGCTCTTGGAGGTACACTAGCCCTTGGAGGTACACTAGTCCTTGAAGGTACACTAGCCCTTGGCGGAAGCTAGCTCTTGGAGGAAAGCTAGCCCTTGGAGGTACGCTAACCCTTGGAGGTGCGCTAGACCTTGGAGGAAAGCTAGCTCTTGGAGGTACGCTAGCCCTTGGAGGTACGCTAACCCTTGGAGGAAAGCTAGCCCTTGGAGGTACACTAGTCCTTGAAGGTACGCTAGCCCTTGGCGGAAGCTAGCTCTTGGAGGAAAGCTAGCCCTTGGAGGTACGCTAACCCTTGGAGGTACGCTAGACCTTGGAGGAAAGCTAGCTCTTGGAGGAAAGCTAGCTCTTGGAGGTACACTAGCCCTTGGAGGTACACTAGCCCTTGAAGGTACGCTAGCCCTTGGCGGAAGCTAGCTCTTGGAGGAAAGCTAGCCCTTGGAGGTACACTAGCCCTTGAAGGTACGCTAGCCCTTGGCGGAAGCTAGCTCTTGGAGGAAAGCTAGCCCTTGGAGGTACGCTAACCCTTGGAGGTGCGCTAACCCTTGGAGGAAAGCTAGCTCTTGGAGGTACGCTAGCCCTTGGAGGAAAGCTATCCCATGGAGGCAGGCTAGCCCTTGGAGGTAAGCTAGCTCTAAGAGGTACGCTAACTCTTGGAGGCAGGCTAGCCCTTGGAGTTCAGCTAGCTGTTGGAGGTACGCTAACCCTTGGAGGCAGGCTGTTGGGGGTAAGCTACCTCTTGGGGGTATGCTAACCGTTGGAAGCAGGCTAGCCCTTGGAGGAAAGCTAGCTCTTGGAGAAAAACTAGCTCTTGGACGTACGCTAGTCATTGGAGGAAAGCTAGCTCTTGGAGGTACACTAGCCCTTGGAGGTACGCTAACCCTTGGAGGTGCGCTAACCCTTGGAGGAAAGCTAGCTCTTGGAGGTACGCTAGCCCTTGGAGGTACGCTAGCCCTTGGAGGAAAGCTATCTCTTGGAGGAAAGCTAGCTCTTGGAGGTACACTAGCCCTTGGAGGTACACTAGCCCTTGAAGGTACGCTAGCCCTTGGCGGAAGCTAGCTCTTGGAGGAAAGCTAGCCCTTGGAGGTACGCTAACCCTTGGAGGTATGCTAGACCTTGGAGGAAAACTAGCTCTTGGAGGTACGGTAGCCCTTGGAGAAAAGCTAGCTCTTGGAGGTACGCTAACTCTTGGAACAAAGCTAGCTCTTGGAGGAAAGCTGGAGTTTCGATAACCCTTGGAGGTACGCTAGCCCTTGGAGGAAAGCTAGCTCTTGGAGGAAAGCTAGCTCTTGGAGGTACACTAGCCCTTGGAGGTACACTAGCCCTTGAAGGTACGCTAGCCCTTGGCGGAAGCTTGCTCTTGGAGGAAAGCTAGCCCTTGGTGGTACACTAACCCTTGGAGGTACGCTAGACCTTGGAGGAAAGCTAGCTCTTGGAGGTACAGTAGCCCTTGGAGAAAAGCTAGCTCTTGGAGGTACGCTAACCCTTGGAACAAAGCTAGCTCTTGGAGGAAAGCTAGCTCTTAAGAGGTACGCTAACCCTTGGAGGTGCGCTAACCCTTGGAGGAAAGCTAGCTCTTGGAGGTACGGTAGCCCTTGGAGAAAAGCTAGCTCTTGGAGGTACGCTAACTGTTGGAACAAAGGAAACTCTTGGAGGAAAGCTGGAGTTTCGATAACCCTTGGAGGTACGCTAGCTCTTGGAGGAAAGCTAGCTCTTAAGAGGTACGCTAACCCTTGGAGGTGCGCTAACCCTTGGAGGAAAGCTAGCTCTTGGAGGTACGCTAGCCCTTGGAGGAAAGCTAGCTCTTGGAGGAAAGCTAGCTCTTGGAGGTACACTAGCCCTTGGAGGTACACTAGCCCTTGAAGGTACGCTAGCCCTTTGCGGAAGCTTGCTCTTGGAGGAAAGCTAGCCCTTGGTGGTACGCTAACCCTTGGAGGTACGCTAGACCTTGGAGGAAAGCTAGCTCTTGGAGGTACAGTAGCCCTTGGAGAAAAGCTAGCTCTTGGAGGTACGCTAACCCTTGGAACAAAGCTAGCTCTTGGAGGAAAGCTAGCTCTTAAGAGGTACGCTAACCCTTGGAGGTGCGCTAACCCTTGGAGGAAAGCTAGCTCTTGGAGGTACGCTAGCCCTTGGAGGAAAGCTAGCTCTTGGAGGAAAGCTAGCCCTTGGAGGTACACTAGCCCTTGAAGGTACGCTAGCCCTTGGCGGAAGCTAGCTCTTGGAGGAAAGCTAGCCCTTGGAGGTACGCTAACCCTTGGAGGTACGCTAGACCTTGGAGGAAAGCTAGCTCATGGAGGTACGATAGCCCTTGGAGAAAAGCTAGCCCTTGGAGGTACGCTAACCCTTGGAACAAAGCTAGCTCTTGGAGGAAAGCTGGAGGTTCGATAACCCTTGGAGGTACGCTAGCTCTTGGAGGAAAGCTAGCTCTTAAGAGGTACGCTAACCCTTGGAGGTGCGCTAACCCTTGGAGGAAAGCTAGCTCTTGGAGGTACGCTAGCCCTTGGAGGTACGCTAGCCCTTGGAGGAAAGCTAGCTCTTGGAGGAAAGCTAGCTCTTGGAGGTACACTAGCCCTTGGAGGTACACTAGTCCTTGAAGGTACACTAGCCCTTGGCGGAAGCTAGCTCTTGGAGGAAAGCTAGCCCTTGGAGGTACGCTAACCCTTGGAGGTGCGCTAGACCTTGGAGGAAAGCTAGCTCTTGGAGGTACGCTAGCCCTTGGAGGTACGCTAACCCTTGGAGGAAAGCTAGCCCTTGGAGGTACATTAGTCCTTGAAGGTACGCTAGCCCTTGGCGGAAGCTAGCTCTTGGAGGAAAGCTAGCCCTTGGAGGTACGCTAACCCTTGGAGGTACGCTAGACCTTGGAGGAAAGCTAGCTCTTGGAGGAAAGCTAGCTCTTGGAGGTACACTAGCCCTTGGAGGTACACTAGCCCTTGAAGGTACGCTAGCCCTTGGCGGAAGCTAGCTCTTGGAGGAAAGCTAGTTCTTGGAGGTACACTAGCCCTTGGAGGTACACTAGTCCTTGAAGGTACACTAGCCCTTGGCGGAAGCTAGCTCTTGGAGGAAAGCTAGCCCTTGGAGGTACGCTAACCCTTGGAGGTGCGCTAGACCTTGGAGGAAAGCTAGCTCTTGGAGGTACGCTAGCCCTTGGAGGTACGCTAACCCTTGGAGGAAAGCTAGCCCTTGGAGGTACACTAGTCCTTGAAGGTACGCTAGCCCTTGGCGGAAGCTAGCTCTTGGAGGAAAGCTAGCCCTTGGAGGTACGCTAACCCTTGGAGGTACGCTAGACCTTGGAGGAAAGCTAGCTCTTGGAGGAAAGCTAGCTCTTGGAGGTACACTAGCCCTTGGAGGTACACTAGCCCTTGAAGGTACGCTAGCCCTTGGCGGAAGCTAGCTCTTGGAGGAAAGCTAGCCCTTGGAGGTACACTAGCCCTTGAAGGTACGCTAGCCCTTGGCGGAAGCTAGCTCTTGGAGGAAAGCTAGCCCTTGGAGGTACGCTAACCCTTGGAGGTGCGCTAACCCTTGGAGGAAAGCTAGCTCTTGGAGGTACGCTAGCCCTTGGAGGAAAGCTATCCCATGGAGGCAGGCTAGCCCTTGGAGGTAAGCTAGCTCTAAGAGGTACGCTAACTCTTGGAGGCAGGCTAGCCCTTGGAGTTCAGCTAGCTGTTGGAGGTACGCTAACCCTTGGAGGCAGGCTGTTGGGGGTAAGCTACCTCTTGGGGGTATGCTAACCGTTGGAAGCAGGCTAGCCCTTGGAGGAAAGCTAGCTCTTGGAGAAAAACTAGCTCTTGGACGTACGCTAGTCATTGGAGGAAAGCTAGCTCTTGGAGGTACACTAGCCCTTGGAGGTACGCTAACCCTTGGAGGTGCGCTAACCCTTGGAGGAAAGCTAGCTCTTGGAGGTACGCTAGCCCTTGGAGGTACGCTAGCCCTTGGAGGAAAGCTATCTCTTGGAGGAAAGCTAGCTCTTGCAGGTACACTAGCCCTTGGAGGTACACTAGCCCTTGAAGGTACGCTAGCCCTTGGCGGAAGCTAGCTCTTGGAGGAAAGCTAGCCCTTGGAGGTACGCTAACCCTTGGAGGTATTTTAGACCTTGGAGGAAAACTAGCTCTTGGAGGTACGGTAGCCCTTGGAGAAAAGCTAGCTCTTGGAGGTACGCTAACTCTTGGAACAAAGCTAGCTCTTGGAGGAAAGCTGGAGTTTCGATAACCCTTGGAGGTACGCTAGCCCTTGGAGGAAAGCTAGCTCTTGGAGGAAAGCTAGCTCTTGGAGGTACACTAGCCCTTGGAGGTACACTAGCCCTTGAATGTACGGTAGCCCTTTGCGGAAGCTTGCTCTTGGAGGAAAGCTAGCCCTTGGTGGTACCCTAACCCTTGGAGGTACGCTAGACCTTGGAGGAAAGCTAGCTCTTGGAGGTACAGTAGCCCTTGGAGAAAAGCTAGCTCTTGGAGGTACGCTAACCCTTGGAACAAAGCTAGCTCTTGGAGGAAAGCTAGCTCTTAAGAGGTACGCTAACCCTTGGAGGTGCGCTAACCCTTGGAGGAAAGCTAGCTCTTGGAGGTACGCTAGCCCTTGGAGGAAAGCTAGCTCTTGGAGGAAAGCTAGCCCTTGGAGGTACACTAGCCCTTGAAGGTACGCTAGCCCTTGGCGGAAGCTAGCTCTTGGAGGAAAGCTAGCCCTTGGAGGTACGCTAACCATTGGAGGTACGTTAGACCTTGGAGGAAAGCTAGCTCATGGAGGTACGATAGCCCTTGGAGAAAAGCTAGCTCTTGGAGGTACGCTAACCCTTGGAACAAAGCTAGCTCTTGGAGGAAAGCTGGAGGTTCGATAACCCTTGGAGGTACGCTAGCTCTTGGAGGAAAGCTAGCTCTTAAGAGGTACGCTAACCCTTGGAGGTGCGCTAACCCTTGGAGGAAAGCTAGCTCTTGGAGGTACGCTAGCCCTTGGAGGTACGCTAGCCCTTGGAGGAAAGCTAGCTCTTGGAGGAAAGCTAGCTCTTGGAGGTACACTAGCCCTTGGAGGTACACTAGTCCTTGAAGGTACACTAGCCCTTGGCGGAAGCTAGCTCTTGGAGGAAAGCTAGCCCTTGGAGGTACCCTAACCCTTGGAGGTACGCTAGACCTTGGAGGAAAGCTAGCTCTTGGAGGTACGCTAGCCCTTGGAGGTACGCTAGCCCTTGGAGGAAAGCTAGCTCTTGGAGGAAAGCTAGCTCTTGGAGGTACACTAGCCCTTGGAGGTACACTAGTCCTTGAAGGTACACTAGCCCTTGGCGGAAGCTAGCTCTTGGAGGAAAGCTAGCCCTTGGAGGTACGCTAACCCTTGGAGGTGCGCTAGACCTTGGAGGAAAGCTAGCTCTTGGAGGTACGCTAGCCCTTGGAGGTACGCTAACCCTTGGAGGAAAGCTAGCCCTTGGAGGTACACTAGTCCTTGAAGGTACGCTAGCCCTTGGCGGAAGCTAGCTCTTGGAGGAAAGCTAGCCCTTGGAGGTACACTAGCCCTTGAAGGTACGCTAACCCTTGGAGATACGCTAGACCTTGGAGGAAAGCTAGCTCTTGGAGGTACGGTAGCCCTTGGAGAAAAGCTAGCTCTTGGAGGTACGCTAACCCTTGGAACAAAGCTAGCTCTTGGAAGAAAGCTGGAGGTTCGATAACCCTTGGAGGTACGCTAGCTCTTGGAGGAAAGCTAGCTCTTAAGAGGTACGCTAACCCTTGGAGGTGTGCTAACCCTTGGAGGAAAGCTAGCTCTTGGAGGTACGCTAGCCCTTGGAGGAAAGCTAGCCCATGGAGGCAGGCTAGCCCTTGGAGGTAAGCTAGCTCTAAGAGGTACGCTAACTCTTGGAGGCAGGCTAGCCCTTGGAGTTCAGCTAGCTGTTGGAGGTACGCTAACCCTTGGAGGCAGGCTAGCCCTTGGAGGTACGCTAGCCCTTGGAGGTACGCTAGCCCTTGGAGGAAAGCTAGCTCTTGGAGGAAAGCTAGCTCTTGGAGGTACACTAGCCCTTGGAGGTACACTAGCCCTTGAAGGTACGCTAGCCCTTGGCGGAAGCTAGCTCTTGGAGGAAAGCTAGCCCTTGAAGGTACGCTAACCCTTGGAGGTACGCTAGACCTTGGAGGAAAGCTAGCTCTTGGTGGTACGCTAGCCCTTGGAGGTACGCTAGCCCTTGGAGGAAAGCTAGCTCTTGGAGGAAAGCTAGCTCTTGGAGGTACACTAGCCCTTGGAGGTACACTAGCCCTTGAAGGTACGCTAGCCCTTTGCGGAAGCTTGCTCTTGGAGGAAAGCTAGCCCTTGGTGGTACGCTAACCCTTGGAGGGACGCTAGACCTTGGAGGAAAGCTAGCTCTTGGAGGTACAGTAGCCCTTGGAGAAAAGCTAGCTCTTGGAGGTACGCTAACCCTTGGAACAAAGCTAGCTCTTGGAGGAAAGCTAGCTCTTAAGAGGTACGCTAACCCTTGGAGGTGCGCTAACCCTTGGAGGAAAGCTAGCTCTTGGAGGTACGCTAGCCCTTGGAGGAAAGCTAGCTCTTGGAGGAAAGCTAGCCCTTGGAGGTACACTAGCCCTTGAAGGTACGCTAGCCCTTGGCGGAAGCTAGCTCTTGGAGGAAAGCTAGCCCTTGGAGGTACGCTAACCCTTGGAGGTACGCTAGACCTTGGAGGAAAGGTAGCTCATGGAGGTACGATAGCCCTTGGAGAAAAGCTAGCTCTTGGAGGTACGCTAACCCTTGGAACAAAGCTAGCTCTTGGAGGAAAGCTGGAGGTTCGATAACCCTTGGAGGTACGCTAGCTCTTGGAGGAAAGCTAGCTCTTAAGAGGTACGCTAACCCTTGGAGGTGCGCTAACCCTTGGAGGAAAGCTAGCTCTTGGAGGTACGCTAGCCCTTGGAGGTACGCTAGCCCTTGGAGGAAAGCTAGCTCTTGGAGGAAAGCTAGCTCTTGGAGGTACACTAGCCCTTGGAGGTACACTAGTCCTTGAAGGTACGCTAGCCCTTGGCGGAAGCTAGCTCTTGGAGGAAAGCTAGCCCTTGGAGGTACACTAGCCCTTGAAGGTACGCTAGCCCTTGGCGGAAGCTAGCTCTTGGAGGAAAGCTAGCTCTTGGAGGTACACTAGCCCTTGGAGGTACACTAGTCCTTGAAGGTACACTAGCCCTTGGCGGAAGCTAGCTCTTGGAGGAAAGCTAGCCCTTGGAGGTACGCTAACCCTTGGAGGTGCGCTAGACCTTGGAGGAAAGCTAGCTCTTGGAGGTACGCTAGCCCTTGGAGGTACACTAACCCTTGGAGGAAAGCTAGCCCTTGGAGGTACACTAGTCCTTGAAGGTACGCTAGCCCTTGGCGGAAGCTAGCTCTTGGAGGAAAGCTAGCACTTGGAGGTGCGCTAACCCTTGGAGGTACGCTAGACCTTGGAGGAAAGCTAGCTCTTGGAGGAAAGCTAGCTCTTGGAGGTACACTAGCCCTTGGAGGTACACTAGCCCTTGAAGGTACGCTAGCCCTTGGCGGAAGCTAGCTCTTGGAGGAAAGCTAGCCCTTGGAGGTACACTAGCCCTTGAAGGTACGCTAGCCCTTGGCGGAAGCTAGCTCTTGGAGGAAAGCTAGCCCTTGGAGGTACGCTAACCCTTGGAGGTGCGCTAACCCTTGGAGGAAAGCTAGCTCTTGGAGGTACGCTAGCCCTTGGAGGAAAGCTATCCCATGGAGGCAGGCTAGCCCTTGGAGGTAAGCTAGCTCTAAGAGGTACGCTAACTCTTGGAGGCAGGCTAGCCCTTGGAGTTCAGCTAGCTGTTGGAGGTACGCTAACCCTTGGAGGCAGGCTGTTGGGGGTAAGCTACCTCTTGGGGGTATGCTAACCGTTGGAAGCAGGCTAGCCCTTGGAGGAAAGCTAGCTCTTGGAGAAAAACTAGCTCTTGGACGTACGCTAGTCATTGGAGGAAAGCTAGCTCTTGGAGGTACACTAGCCCTTGGAGGTACGCTAACCCTTGGAGGTGCGCTAACCCTTGGAGGAAAGCTAGCTCTTGGAGGTACGCTAGCCCTTGGAGGTACGCTAGCCCTTGGAGGAAAGCTATCTCTTGGAGGAAAGCTAGCTCTTGGAGGTACACTAGCCCTTGGAGGTACACTAGCCCTTGAAGGTACGCTAGCCCTTGGCGGAAGCTAGCTCTTGGAGGAAAGCTAGCCCTTGGAGGTACGCTAACCCTTGGAGGTATGCTAGACCTTGGAGGAAAACTAGCTCTTGGAGGTACGGTAGCCCTTGGAGAAAAGCTAGCTCTTGGAGGTACGCTAACTCTTGGAACAAAGCTAGCTCTTGGAGGAAAGCTGGAGTTTCGATAACCCTTGGAGGTACGCTAGCCCTTGGAGGAAAGCTAGCTCTTGGAGGAAAGCTAGCTCTTGGAGGTACACTAGCCCTTGGAGGTACACTAGCCCTTGAAGGTACGCTAGCCCTTTGCGGAAGCTTGCTCTTGGAGGAAAGCTAGCCCTTGGTGGTACCCTAACCCTTGGAGGTACGCTAGACCTTGGAGGAAAGCTAGCTCTTGGAGGTACAGTAGCCCTTGGAGAAAAGCTAGCTCTTGGAGGTACGCTAACCCTTGGAACAAAGCTAGCTCTTGGAGGAAAGCTAGCTCTTAAGAGGTACGCTAACCCTTGGAGGTGCGCTAACCCTTGGAGGAAAGCTAGCTCTTGGAGGTACGCTAGCCCTTGGAGGAAAGCTAGCTCTTGGAGGAAAGCTAGCCCTTGGAGGTACACTAGCCCTTGAAGGTACGCTAGCCCTTGGCGGAAGCTAGCTCTTGGAGGAAAGCTAGCCCTTGGAGGTACGCTAACCCTTGGAGGTACGCTAGACCTTGGAGGAAAGCTAGCTCATGGAGGTACGATAGCCCTTGGAGAAAAGCTAGCTCTTGGAGGTACGCTAACCCTTGGAACAAAGCTAGCTCTTGGAGGAAAGCTGGAGGTTCGATAACCCTTGGAGGTACGCTAGCTCTTGGAGGAAAGCTAGCTCTTAAGAGGTACGCTAACCCTTGGAGGTGCGCTAACCCTTGGAGGAAAGCTAGCTCTTGGAGGTACGCTAGCCCTTGGAGGTACGCTAGCCCTTGGAGGAAAGCTAGCTCTTGGAGGAAAGCTAGCTCTTGGAGGTACACTAGCCCTTGGAGGTACACTAGTCCTTGAAGGTACACTAGCCCTTGGCGGAAGCTAGCTCTTGGAGGAAAGCTAGCCCTTGGAGGTACCCTAACCCTTGGAGGTACGCTAGACCTTGGAGGAAAGCTAGCTCTTGGAGGTACGCTAGCCCTTGGAGGTACGCTAGCCCTTGGAGGAAAGCTAGCTCTTGGAGGAATGCTAGCTCTTGGAGGTACACTAGCCCTTGGAGGTACACTAGTCCTTGAAGGTACACTAGCCCTTGGCGGAAGCTAGCTCTTGGAGGAAAGCTAGCCCTTGGAGGTACGCTAACCCTTGGAGGTGCGCTAGACCTTGGAGGAAAGCTAGCTCTTGGAGGTACGCTAGCCCTTGGAGGTACGCTAACCCTTGGAGGAAAGCTAGCCCTTGGAGGTACACTAGTCCTTGAAGGTACGCTAGCCCTTGGCGGAAGCTCGCTCTTGGAGGAAAGCTAGCCCTTGGAGGTACACTAGCCCTTGAATGTACGCTAACCCTTGGAGATACGCTAGACCTTGGAGGAAAGCTAGCTCTTGGAGGTACGGTAGCCCTTGGAGAAAAGCTAGCTCTTGGAGGTACGCTAACCCTTGGAACAAAGCTAGCTCTTGGAGGAAAGCTGGAGGTTCGATAACCCTTGGAGGTACGCTAGCTCTTGGAGGAAAGCTAGCTCTTAAGAGGTACGCTAACCCTTGGAGGTGCGCTAACCCTTGGAGGAAAGCTAGCTCTTGGAGGTACGCTAGCCCTTGGAGGAAAGCTAGCCCATGGAGGCAGGCTAGCCCTTGGAGGTAAGCTAGCTCTAAGAGGTACGCTAACTCTTGGAGGCAGGCTAGCCCTTGGAGTTCAGCTAGCTGTTGGAGGTACGCTAACCCTTGGAGGCAGGCTAGCCCTTGGAGGTACGCTAGCCCTTGGAGGTACGCTAGCCCTTGGAGGAAAGCTAGCTCTTGGAGGAAAGCTAGCTCTTGGAGGTACACTAGCCCTTGGAGGTACACTAGCCCTTGAAGGTACGCTAGCCCTTGGCGGAAGCTAGCTCTTGGAGGAAAGCTAGCCCTTGAAGGTACGCTAACCCTTGGAGGTACGCTAGACCTTGGAGGAAAGCTAGCTCTTGGTGGTACGCTAGCCCTTGGAGGTACGCTAGCCCTTGGAGGAAAGCTAGCTCTTGGAGGAAAGCTAGCTCTTGGAGGTACACTAGCCCTTGAAGGTACGCTAGCCCTTGGCGGAAGCTAGCTCTTGGAGGAAAGCTAGCCCTTGGAGGTACGCTAACCCTTGGAGGTACGCTAGACCTTGGAGGAAAGCTAGCTCTTGGAGGTACGGTAGCCCTTGGAGAAAAGCTAGCCCATGGCGGCAGGCTAGCCCTTGGAGGTAAGCTAGCTCTAAGAGGTACGCTAACTCTTGGAGGCAGGCTAGCCCTTGGAGTTCAGCTAGCTGTTGGAGGTACGCTAACCCTTGGAGGAAAGCTAGCTCTTGGAGGTACGCTAGCCCTTGGAGGAAAGCTATCCCATGGAGGCAGGCTAGCCCTTGGAGGTAAGCTAGCTCTAAGAGGGACGCTAACTCTTGGAGGCAGGCTAGCCCTTGGAGTTCAGCTAGCTGTTGGAGGTACGCTAACCCTTGGAGGCAGGCTAGCCCTTGGAGGTAAGCTAGCTCTTGGACGTACGCTAGTCATTGGAGGTAAGCTAGCTCTTGGAGGTAAGCTAGCCCTTGGAGTCAGGCTAGCCCTAGGAGGTAAGCTATCTCTTGGAGGTACGCTAACCGTTGGTGGCAGGCTATCCCTTGGAGGAAAGCTAACTCTTGGTGGTAAACTAACCCTTCGAGGTAAGGGGGCCCTTGGATGTTATCTACCCCCTTCACTTTCCGCAGCTGCAGCCTGTTCTGGCGCGGGAGCAGGTGTAACGAGCGATGATGCTTCAAGTGGAAAGCTTTCAGCAAATACACAGCGAAGCAATGCTTTGAGAAAATGCGAGTGATTTCGTCCACCACACCAATCAGGAATCAGCAGGAAGCTCTACGAGGCTGCGAGTGTCAATCCGATATTTGGATGCTGTGTTGACAGAGGTCGTCAAACGCGCCAGTTATCAGCGACGGAAGTGACTAGCAGACAGCTCGGCGCATTCCGGAGCTACAGCGCAGTCGGCGGACCAGAGTGTAGGCGGCGAAGGACAGCCGCTGCAGTTGCGTACCCCCACCCACACTCTTCCCCCACCAGCCGCCTGGCGGATGAGGCTGTGGGTAGCAGCTCCGACGCCTGGGCGGGGCTGCGATGCATAAAACATGCGCCGGCAATCTCTCTCTATGAAAGTGAAAATCGCCAACAAACTTCCAGGGTGCACCAGGAGAAGCTTTCTGCGCTCTTTCCATTCATAGGAAAAGAGGACAGTCACCGGTAAGAACGGTGATTTTTTTCCTTTTGTTAATACTGTTTTGTATAGACAGCAAACCTCCGACGACGAACTTATTTGACGGCAGAAAACCAAATCGCAATACAGAGACATGGCAATATTAAGTAAATAAATGCAGGGAATAGATCTCGAAATGTCGTAACCAGAAATAAACTGTGTGCTTCCCATTTAACGACCACACGTTACATAACATTTGAAAGAGTCAATAAACCTACATAACCTAAGTTGAAACAAGGCCCCTGGAGTAGATGACATTCCCTCTGAGCTACAGAAATCTCTGGGAGAACCAGCCATGAGAAAACTGTTTGCCTGCCGCGGTGGCCGAGGGAACTGAGGCGCTCCAGTCACGGTCTGCACGGCCACTACGGTCGGGGATTCGAATCCCCCCACGGGCATGGATATTTGTGCCGTCCTTTGGATTAGCTAGTTCATAAGTAGTTTGTAAGTTTAGGGACTGATGACCCCGTAGTTAAGTCCCGTAAGATACACAAACATTTGAACATTTTGAGAAAACTGTTTCACCTGGTGTATACGATGCATGAGGCAGGCGAAGTCCCCTAAGACTTTAAGAAAAATGTTATAATCGCCATTCCAAAGAAAGCAGGCGCAGACAGGTGTGAAAACTACAGAACCATCAGTTTAATAAGTCATGGTTGCAAAATATTTACACGAATTATTTACAGAAGAATGGAAAAGCTGGTACAAGCCGACCTCGGGGAAGATCAGTTTGGGTTAAGAAGAAATGTAGGAACACGGGAGGCAATACTCACTTTAGGCTTATCCTAGAAGATAGATTAAGGAAAGGCAGACCTACATTTCTAGCTTTTGTAGATTTGGAAAAGGCTTTTGACAATGTTGATTGGAATAAACTCTTTGAAGTTCTGAAGCAAGCAGGATTAAAATATTGGAAGCATAAGTTTATTTACTTGTACAAAAACCAGAAACTTGTACAAAAACCAGAAAGCAGTTGTCAGAATTGAAGGGCATGAAAGGGATGCAGTGCTTGGGAAGGGAGTAAGACAGGGTTGTAGTCTTTCTCCAGTGTTATTCAATGTGTACAATGAACAAGCTATAAAAGAAAGAAAGAAGAAATTTGCAGAGGGAATTAAAGTTCAGGGTGAAGAATTTAAAACATTGCATTTTGCCGACCACATAGTAATTCTGTCAGAGACTGGAAAGGACCTGGAAGAACGGTTGAAGGGAATGGATAGTGTGCCGAAAGGTGCATATAAGATGAACATTAACAAGAGCAAAACTAGGGTAATGCAGTCTAAGAAAATCAGGTGATGGTGAAGGAATTAGAATAGATAACGAAACAATAAAGGAGATAGATGAGTTTTGTTACATGGGCAGTAAAACAACACACGATGGTCGCAGTACAGATGATATAAAATGCAGAATGACAATGGGAAGAAAAGCGTTCTTGAGAAAGAGGAATTTGTTAACATAGGATATTAATTTAAGTGTAGGGCAGTCCTTTCTGAAGGCATTTGTGTGGAGTGTTACCTTGTATGGGAACGAAACATGGACGATAAACAGTGTGGACAGGAAGAGGGTAGAGGTTTTTGAAATCTGGTGCTACAGAAGAATGCTGAAGATTAGGTGGATGGATCGCGTAACTAATGAGGTGGTACTGAACAGAATTGGGGAGAAAAGGAATGTCTGGCATACCTTGAGTAAAAGAAGAGATCGATTGGTAGGACACATACTTAGACATGAAGTAATCGTTAATTTAGCATTGGAGGTAACTGTTTGGGGTAAAAATCGCAGAGGGAGACCGAGAGACGAATATAGTAAGCAGATTCAAATCTATGTAGGTTGTCGTTCTTATGTGGAGTTGACGATGCTTGCTCAGGATAGGGTACTGTGGAGAGCTGCATCGAACCAGTCTCCTGACTGAAGACCACAACAACAACAAACAACAACTTTGGTATCAGTTGAAAACGATTCTCGAATAATAGAAATACGCGTGTCAGATGTGTACAGCAAGAGATAGGTTTAGTCACTAGGAGGGGATTCTTGCAAACCTTTGACGTTCTCTTCGCTATAGATGTGTGGAACAGATGGTACATAATAAAAACCCAACTGTACGTAACACAATGCTGCATCCTATTGTGGGCGTTTAATGCCTGTTGCTACTGTTGATAGTTGTGACGAATACACGTTAGCAGAAAATAAGCGATTAAGGGCCGGTTCGTCAATCTATCGTTAATCTTCTAGTTAGTAAACGAGAAGAAGCCTTTAACATCCAGTTAAATGTGCTCGTTAAGTGCATTGCGTTTGTCATTGCCAGATACACCTCTCGTTTGCTAACCTGGAGAAAACGAGAAGGTACGATATATTTCGACTGTGTTGGCAATAGAAACAAATGAAAGTGCTGTTTGAATAAACAGCTGTTCACCGTATTTGACTATCTGGGACATTTGGCGTTATGTCAAACAAACGTGAAAGAAGCTCGAATTTTACAATAAGTTACTGCGAGTGTCTCGTGTCCTTAACAGAGAAATATGACACGTTGAAATGTAAATAATCCGACGCTACGACATGGAAGGAAAAGGAAGCGACATTGTGGCAAATGAATTGAATGCTGTCCATGGAACATGTAGGACAGCAAAAGTGCTTAGGGCCTGGTACGATAACATACTGCCAAGTGCGTAGTACCTTAGTGCAAGCAGTAACTTGCACATAGGTGAAAGTGCACTGTTCCTGTAGAGCGGAGGAAGAAATCTTATTTCAGGCCTTACACTAGGCGCAACAAGCATACGTAAATACTGAATTAATACGTTTGCAGACGTAAATAATGTATTCTGTTTTCTATTATGACAGATAAATTACAAGTAAAAATATGTTGGACTCTTCAGATGGTCGTGGAGTTTTTCATGCAGCGTTTCCAAAGTGGCTTTTCGAAGACGAAATCCGGTAACAAATTCTGCATCATCCAAATGATTTGGACGAACATAAATACGTCTAGGACGCCTTATATGGGCAATGACCTGTAGATCGTCCAAAATATTGACATCGTCGTAATTGTCAACCAAATCGTATTCCAGCCATTTTCATCATACCGATTTTCACTTAACTAGTCGTTACCCGTAAGTTTGTATTTTCATATCGCAACAATAATTTTAAGGAATATATCAAACTTATCTAATCGCTACAGACATGGATAGGACGAGAAAAATGATGATACATTGTCCAATAAAGCTGCTTTCGACACTAGTTTTTCATACAAGTAGTGCTTCTGTTATTTTGTTCGATAAATCGGTCTGTTTCACGTGAATATACTGCGGTATTTTAGCGCTTTGGAATCCTGCCATTAAAAAAAAAAAAAAGTTCAAATGTTTGTACAGCTTATGGGACAAACTACAGGGTCATCAGTCGATAAACTTACAAACTACCTATGAACTAGCTAACACTAAGGACGGCACAAATATCCATGCCGAAGAGGGGATTCGAACGCCCAACCGTAGTGGCCGTGCAGACCGTGACTGACGTGCCTCAGTCCCCTCGGCCACCGCGGCCGGCTGCCATTTTCATACAGATTCTCACTTAACTGATCGTTAGCCGTGTAAGGAACAGAATTCTACTCGTTAACTTAACGGCCAGTTTGAGATCCTTTAACGTCAGGTTAACTCATTGACAAGACATTGACAAACACATTTATCTGCTAACGACAAGTTAAAATCTTAACTGGAACGTAACGAGACATTGACAAACCGGTCCTATGTCTCTCAGAAAACTGTGTACTTTCACTAGAACTATGCAGCAAATCCCGCACGGAAAAAAATGAGGTTCATAAGAGACCAAGTGCTTGACATGTCGAAGGCAGCTCGGCAAACTGCTGTATGAAGTACAGGCGGCGCTATCCTTTATGTAAACACACATTTGCCGCGTGACAAGTTTCCGCCACGTTCCCTATTCACCGCAGCGGCTCCATTCACCCGCTTTGATTGCTTCTTGTTGGCGACACGCCTATTACGAGTGTGACGTCAGTTTCATTTTTCGCGTCACGTTTAGAAACTAAAATTAATTACAGCGTGCTTTAACGGCCTGACAGGTGCAAATGTCGCACGCAATTTATTTCCTTTATGGTTGTTTGGGGGAAAAAAAATTCTGTCTCTGTGAAATGAAAGGAAAAAAAAAAAAGTAGCGTTGTGACGTGAGGATGAAAGGAGGGGTGCGACTCAACTGAGGGTCCCCTGTATATAGCTGAGCCGCCGTCGCTCGCAGTCCGCTAGCTGTCGACGTAGTGGACTGGCCTGCCGGCTACCAACCACTGCATTCCATTTCCCTGCTGACAGTTCTGGCATGGCCTGCTCGAAATGTCCGACCGTTTCACAAAAGCGACATATCTACTCCTCCGATGGTCAAGCTTTAAGTGTACCTACGCCGCCTAAAGCCGTACTCACACGGGACGTGTTGTCTACCTAGTCTAGTGTGGCTACAGCACGCTCTGAAAGGACCCGCCACATCCCACGTAACACAACGAGCTGCTCATCGTGATTTGCTTTGCGACCGCAGCGCTCTCCAGCGCCCGTTGTGGGCTGGCGCATCGATCATTCACAAAGACGTTGTAAAAATAACGAGACTCCCTAACGGCGCTGCTGTCGCAGGTTAATTTGAACCTTCGGCCGGCCGCCATTGTTGTGGCAAGCGTCAGATAAATACGAGTCTTATTAGCAGGTAAATCTTGTATTAAATAGCTATTGACAATCAGGTCTGTATTGTTTGACTATCGCAGTGTACATGAAGCACGATGGTGAGAGAGCTTCTCAGCGTTTAAATACATAAATCAATTTAAGAAAGGAATAATTTTCGCAGGAATACAAGTAGCCCTACTACTTGCGTTCAGAGATAGTTACTCTTGCTTAACAGACTGTTAGTCAAGACAATATAGGATTGAATGAAATAAATAACAGGCTTTTATAATACTGGTTGCTCTTAAAAAGGAGCCACTTTAGGCAGTAGTGGTGGACAGGAAGTTCAAAAAGTTTCATTCTATAGTAGTATAAAATAACTATTGGGGTCACGAAATTAGTTGCTTCACTGCAGTTAGAATTTGTGCTTATGAAATTAATATTAGCAACTTGTAACGTAGAATTTAAAGGTAATCTGCTTTACTTATAGGTATGACAGAAAGGGGTTTGCACAGAACCATGTGTAGTTCCATATATGAATGACTCATAGCCACCCTGGATGCACATTGTGAAGTTCAACCCTGTGACGATAGTTGCTGACTTTTGAACAGTTCACTCTGCTATAAGGTATTTGCCTTACAGCATTGAAAATGCTAATTTGCTTGCTAGATACCCTAATGCTAATGTTAGATGCCTTAGTTAAGAAAAAGTTATGGTATACTACTTGTTCTTAAAAAAATTTGGTAGTAGCCGATTGCTGTATTCACAACGTAAGAAGCTATTTTTCAGTTATGTATCTGATGGCATATTTCACTTTCACAATCGATTTTTAACATTAGCTGTTTCAGGCAGCCCTGCTTGATTTTTTTGATGCTATGAAATATTTAAATATTGGAGAATACAGCACTAAAGCAAAGACGTAAAGTGTGAAACTCATCCGAAATTAATGTTTGTACACAAGTTTCACAATCGTAGAATATACTGAGAAAGTGCCAACAGATCGTGTCTGGCGATAAGTTCCGTTCATTTGCTGCACTTAGAGCGCTAAAAACCTACATGTTATAGTTCGGTTTCGTTACGAAGAGAAAACGCTGTTGGTCAATTCCTACACCGTATGTGTAATAAATTTACACACAATCGATAGTTGCCGTATATTCAAGGAGTGTGAAGCTGTTTTGTAGTTATATATTTCAATTAGACATAGTTTTCGTGACTTAACTCAAATGAATACTTTCTCTAATCAAAAGAATCTTACGCACGTTTAAAGTTCGCGCGGAAGTTTGCCACTACAATGGCCGCCGATGCCCTC